>RJWH01000665.1:325813-637091 GCA_004363575.1 Solenodon paradoxus
AACACAAAATGGATCAAAGACTTGAACATTAGACCCCAAGCTATAAAAGACTTAGAAGAGAATGTGAGAAAAACACTCTACATCAAACTCAAAGATGACTTTGGAAGGAACAGCTACAGCAAAGGAAACCAAAGCTAAACAATTAAGACTCTATCAAACTGAAAATCTTGTGCACAGCAAAAGCAACCACTATCAAAGGAAAAAGACAACACACAGAATTGGAGAAGATATTCATACAATAGGCTTAAGATAAGAGCTTAATCTCCAACATATACAAAGAGCTCACACTTCTCAACAATAGAAAAGCAAATGACTCACTTGAAAAATGGGCAGAAGAGTGACCACCTAGACGTCGTTGGCTGTCCGTTCTCCCCTCCCAACCTTGACAGCTGGTAGGCACATAAGATGCAGCACTAAGCTTCCTTTCAGAAGTCTTCTCCTCCTCCTCCTCCTTTTTATTTGTGTGTGTGGTAAAATACACAGAACCTATAAGGAACTATCTCAACTACTTTAAGCACACACTTCAGTGGCCTCAAGTGCATTCACATTGCTGTGCAACGATCTCCATCATCTCCAGAACTTTCTTCTTCCCAGAGGGAAACTCTGTCCTCATTAAACAGTGACTCTCCATTCCCCCTCTCACAGCCCCTGGCATTCATCATTTGACTTTCTTGTCTTTAAGAAAGGAAGGAAGGAAGCAAGAAAGGGAGAGAGGGGAGGAAGAAACATTTTAAGGATGGAAGGAAGAGAGAAGAGGAAGAAGCATCTTTATTTATTTATGTTTGCTCCCCACCCTCACCCGCAATCTGGCCCTGGGTTGCAAACCCTGTTACTGGACTTTACATGGTCTGTACACCGGCATCTCAGCTGCCTAACTCACAAGGCCATGCCCCATCTTTCAACTTTCTGATTCTATGAATTTGACAACTGTAGGTACCTCATATAAGTGCAGTTATCCAGTATTTATTATTCTGTATCTGATTTTTTCACTTTAGCATAATTCCCCACATGTTGCAGCATGTGACTAGCATGATAGTCTAATATGGATATATAGATATATAGATATAGATTTATATAGGTTTGGATACAGCTATATATCTCATTTTTTTACCCATGCATCCATTGATGGATGCTAGGTTGCTCCTACCATTTAACAGTTGTGAATAACACTGCTATGAACATTGATGTGCATGTTTGAGGCCCTGCTTTTAATTAGTTTAGTTTGTATAACCAGGAATAGAACTGTTAGATTATACAGTGAATCTATTTTCAAATTTTTGAAGAGTCGTCTTACCGGTTTCCATAGAAGCTGCACCATTTTACATCACCACCAACGGGGTTCCACACAAGGATTCCAATTTATCTATATCCTCACTGACACTTGTTATTTTATGGTTTTCGATAATAGTCATCCTTGTCTGAACATTCACCCATATCAATATGAGTATAGATCTATGTCATCAATGCAATTTAAAAAAATTAATTTTGACAGGTAATAAAATCCAGAATAGAGAATCCAAAATAGATTCCTACAAGCAAAAATAATTCAGTGGAGGAAAGATGACCTTTTGGTCATGGTCTTGGAGACATTGATCATCCATAGGCAAAAATATGAATAGCATTCTGAGACTCACAACTTATACAAAAATTAGCTTAAAATAAATAAAAGGCTTAAGTGTGAAATGTCAGACTACAAAACATTTAAAGGGAAAAAGGAGAAAAAAACATTAGTATCTAAAGGGTTTTTAATATAAAGAAAATGAAAAGATAAACTACAGACAGAGATAAAATGTTTGCAAGCCAAATATCTTATTAAAGACTAGAACCTGAAATATAGAAAGAATTCTTCCACTCAACATAAAAAAGGCAAACAATCCAATGAGAAAAGGAGAGGACATTTCCCCAGAGAGCCTACACAATTGGCAAATAAGCACAAGAAGTGGTGTTCAATATCATTAGCCATCAGAAAAATAAAAATGAAAATCCCAATGAGATGTGTCACTTAGAATAGCTAACATTAAAAAGTAGTGTGAACACAACAAAATAAAAGAATGAATAAATATTTCTTCTTCCACTTTCACCCTGCCTGTATGACTTCTCTCATCCTCATTCCTATCTGCACCTTTCCTTAAAAAAAAAAAATAGCAATAACACCAAATCCTGGTGAGGATAAGGAGAAAGAGGCTCATTCATACCTTGCTGGTGGGAAATCATACAGACTTCTGGAAAACAGGTTGGCAGTTTCTCAGAAAACAAAACATTCAATCATATTGTTAGCAGTTGTACCCCTGATCATATATACCCCAGAAAAATGAAAACTTATGTTCACATAAAAACATGTACACTGATATTTACAGCAACTCTATTCATAATAGCCCCCAACTGTATATGCCTATATGTGGGCAGGATAAAGGTTAACAGTGGTATATGCATAATGTGGAATACTACTTAGCAATGAAAAGGAGTCCACTATTGATATATTAACTACCTGGATGAATCTCCAGGGAACTATGTTGAATAAAATGAGGCAACCTGAAAAACTGACATAATATGTAATTCTATGTCTGTAAAATGTATAGAATAAAATGATTATGGAAAAAATGAGCAGAAGAACTGAATAGACACCTATGTAAATAAGACACACAGATGCCCTCTAGACAAATGAAAACCACAATGGGATACTGCCTCACAACAGTGAGAATCCCCTATTTCGAAAAAGACTAGAAACAAGCTTTGGAGGGGGTGTGGAGGAGAAAGAATCCTCCTATCCTTTTAGTGAGAATACAAACTGGTGCAACCTTTCTGGAAAACGGCATGGAGATTATTCAAAAAATAAAGATGGATCTACCATTTGTCTAGCAATCCCACTCCTGGGCATAGGCCCAGAGGATACAAAATGTCTAATCAGAAAAAAATATCTCAGCACCCCTATTTTCACAGCAGCACAGTTCACAAAAACCAAGACACAGAAACCTAAATGCCCATCAAGATGACTAGATAAAAAATCTATGTGTCTATACTCAATGCAGCTATTTAAAGAGCTGAAACTGTGCCCTGCACGAAATCTGAATGAAATTGGAGGGGGGTCAGGCTAAGCAAAACAAGTCAGAAAGAAAAAGAATATGGATGGCTTGACTCATGTGGAATATAATGAAATGAAACAAATGAAAATCCCAACAAAATTCACAGAACACAGGACTGTGAAGACTAGTGGGGTGGGAGAGGGGAGGGAAGGAAAGAGAGGAAAAGGTGGTGGTGTACTGCAGGACGCTGGAACTCTGGTGGTGGGTGAGGTGTGAAAAACAGACCTAGATGCAGTTTCAATATTCTAGAATAAATATAGCAGTATGAAAAAATAAGTAATAGATATTGCTATTTTAAAAAAGAATAAATAGACCACTTTTCTGATGTGAAATCATGTCAAAAGATTGAGTCTTTATCCTTCTGTGTGCAAGGGTACGTGTATGGCTGTATATGTAGAAGTTCTGATGAGATAAAGCCTAAGAATTTACCCAGAACTCTTATCTTTGGAGAACACAATTGGATGACATAGAAATAAGGAAAAGGGATATGAGGAATGGAAGGAGTCACTTCACTTTGTTTCTTTTCTACTGGCATACCTTCTTCATGTATAATTGCAACGATACATCTATGATTATATTGATCTTTGTGTGTATCTTTATACCAGCTTTTGTATCCTGTATCTAGACTGTGTGACAGCATTTTCACTTATAGAATTATATTATCAGGAGACACATATGAGTAAAGATTTAGGTACAACATCAACAAAAATATTCCTTGGTTTTTACTAATACTTATTTACTTCAGGGGTATATGCTTTGAGAAATGTTCCTTGATTAAAATTTTGAGGTTGAAATCAGTGATACCTGAACATTCAAAAGGCCACCTCAAATTTACAAATATTTGTTTCCGTTTTAGCAGCATCCTTTTTAGTAATTGAACCATGCGCGTGACCCATCCCCTGTCTTTAAAAATATGTATTATGTGTCAGGTGCTGACCTAATAGCTTTGCAGGGTCCTGCCAGGGAAGCTGGTCACAGGATCAGATGTGTACACCCCCACAGCCCCACCCCGTGTGCCCACACGCCGTGTGCATACGTGCTGCAGGAGAGGGGAAGGATGGAGACAATGGCCACCCCAAAGTCCCATAAAGAAGAGCAGCTGGAGCTTCTGGATGAGACAGCAAAGACAGCAGCAGAAAAAGAGGTGCTGAGGAGCTAGGAGTCGTGAAAGGGGAGTCTAAAGCTAGCCTCCCTTCCTCTGCTGTGCTCCATGGGGCTCTGGGAATGGCTGGGAGACAGACATGTGTTATGGTCTGTCAGTCGCCATAGAGGCATCACAGTCAGAATAGAGGCAAAATCCAGAAAAGATCAATGTGGCATTTCACTTCCCTGATGAGCCAGCGGATGCAGGATTTTTAACCTACTTCCTAGAATCTCCCCTGGTCATCTGTCCTTGTTAAAATTTTACTGGGCGTATTGTACATCTGAAGGAAATGCTCACTGAAAATGATTTTAAAAAGCATCAACCCATAGGAGAGTTTTCTGGTTTTTTTTTTTTCCTGTGAGCATCTGCACACAGTTAAAATAAATAAATAAAGTGGATTTATATTCCACACATTGATTCTCTTGAAATGGCTGGAGGAAAGGTTTAGAATCCGGTGGTCTATGGAAGGTGGAGTCCCAAGTCCTGTCTTCCAAGCAGCCGCGCCTCGTCACCAAGGAATAAGAGCCTGTGGCCTGTGCTTTCTCCACCAAGTTGCCGTCAGAGAGACACACAGAGCACACAGAGTAAGGAGCCCGTGGGGAGGAGGGGACAGCTTGACAGGGCCTCCATCATGGGTTCAGGGCAGGCCCAGAGGCCCTGTCACACGTGGCCCTGGGAGGAGAAGCAGACTCAGGTTGCTGGGACCCAGGGCCGAGGTAGCCAGAGCCCCTCAGAGAACTACAGGGCAGCGATGGCTGCTCACATCGAGTCTGTGATCTGCAAATGGGAAGAGGATACTCAGAAGCAGAAGGGGAAATACCTGGCCCGCAGAAGGAACACAGGCCCGGGGACAGATCACTTAACAGGCGGGGCAGGGAAGGCAGAGCTGATGAACAGGTGTGGGTCTTGAGCAGGAGCTCCAGGGTGACAGCCGTGGCAGGGAGACACTGCCTGAGACCTGGGTTCGGATCCGTCTATTGACTGCAGCAGGTCTACTGAGATAGGCCACGTGTCCTGTGTCTCAGACAGGTTTTCCATGCCCTGGTCAGCCATCATCTAACAAAACGCACATGTGAATTTACGTGATGCGTGTGCATGGAGTACGTTGCTAGCGGAGTATGGGGATGAGGGTCTCTGCCTTGGAGGGCTGGCAGAGGAGCCGAGTGTGGGAAGCACTGCGGAGACTGGCGGGGGCATAGCTCTTGAGGCTGAGGCGCAGCCCCCCAGCAGAGGCAGGGAGTGGTGGGGCTCCGGCGAGAGGCTGGCATTAGATGAGTCTGGGGATGGAAGGGAGAGGGTGGTGGGCTGCCCAGGAGAACAGGAAGGGCCTGGAGTCAGGCAGTTCTGTCGTCCCAGGCTCCTAAGGGAATCTGAGAGCAGGGTAACCCCTGCCCTCCCAGGGAATCAGCTAGAAGCCATCAGGATGGCCCAAGATGGCGGAAGTTTTTTTCTTGTTTATTTTGCTCATAAAAGAAGCTTACTGCTATTACTCCTGCCTACCCTCGAATTATTCATCTAAATCATTGCTTCGTTTACACTTTGTATGACTGAATGGTAAAATGACTTGTTCTTATTATGGTAATTTAAATCACCAATATGGAACGAAACAACAAAAACGGCCCAGACAATGAAAATAATTGCTAATCTATTTTACAACTCTGCAGCCAGATTATGTTTTTATAAGTTACAGTTGGAGGGAGTAAATGTGCTCACAGGTTCCCTGTTAACAAGGTCGCCAGTTAATTTGAATATTTCCCCGCAGCCACTGCTCTCGCACTAGAGCGAAGCTGCCACAGCTGTGGAGGGCAAAGGACCAAGGATGCTAATGAGTCTAACAGGTCAGTTCAAAATAGAAGCATAAACCTTCAAATCTCGAGGACAGGACGGTTAGGAATCCAAAGCCCAGGAGAAATGATCTGTGTTTAGGAATTCAACACAGCAACATTGCTTGAATTTTTGACATAGTTCTTGACCCTGGCTTGGCAAATTGTGTATGCTATAAATAGAGGGACAGGGAAAAGGTTATGAGAGATCAAATAGTCCCATGACCATGAATTTCACTTTCAGAGGAATCCACAAAGAATGTATTGAAAACAGGCGTCATCCCCACTCTGGAACTGGATAATTTGATGGAGAACAGAGTGACAATATCCTGTGCTACAGAACAGAGTTGAAATTGAGAATTTACAATGATACAACTAACATTAAATAATACAGACAATAAGCATTTCATCCGAGAGCAAGAATTAGCTGCCTTCTACTATTTGTTTACGGAGAGAGAGGTCAACATAAGCAATAATAGATCTGCATTTTGTTAGACAGCCCCTACCCTACCCGCCGCTGCTCAGTGAGGTACGATGACAGGAACACTGAGCACTGGGACCCAATTGTATGGTTTGTAACACTACACAGGAAAACTTTCCATGGAGGACGCCCTCCAAGGGAGGTCCTGCTGTGGTGGGAAAAGGTCAGGAGCTTTCAGACTAAAACTTCGAATGGCACATTCCAGCAAGATGAAAATGTCACCAAACTCCTACAAACGTGCAGTTTGAAAATGTGCACTTTATCCTAAGGGAGGTAATAAAGACAGAGCAAGAACTTGCAGGAACTGGTCAGCTCCATCCTCATCTCTTGGGAAATTCACAAAGATGTTGATTCTCAAACCAATCTACCAGCAGCATTCAGGGTGCGAAAAGAGTTTAAAAATTCACAGAAGTAAAAACCAATGCTTTAACATACTCCAGGTAACAGATTTGAGATGGTAAACTTCCTGGGGGCAGACATGAGACTTAGCTTCTATTCAGTCCCTATTAATTGTCCCAAGTCTGCTGGCTGAAGTCCTGTAACTCTTTCACGACATTTGGTTTGTATTAAAAAAAAAAAAAATTGGCCTAGAGGCTTGTGAAAGGAGAGACAAATGGAGATGATCACTTAGCCACCTAAGGGAAGAATAAAGATAGAAGTTATTCTAAAATGCTACTGAAGATTTATCTAATTAGCCCTTGACAGCTCGAAATCTGTCTTAAGAAAAAGGTACCTCAGCAATCTGGGAGGACTTTGTATATAAGAAAAACGAGATTCATAAGGGTAGATACAAAGGCTCATACAGTTGGATTATGTAATTTACCCTGAGCAATTTTAATTACTTAGCATTTTAGGACCTTCAAAATTTTCTTAGAGCTAAAATTTATTTTATTTTTAAGAGCACTTCCTCGTGCTTTGCACCATGCCAGGTGCTTTGCTTACAGAGGACTTTCTTTTTTATTAAAGGCTGTTCTCCCCACCACCCAAGATTAGTAGAGGTGGGAGGGAGTAAGCTAAACAGATGTAGATTTTCTTTTTCTTTTTACTCCTTTTTATTTTTTAAAGCAGCTTAAATTTTACAGGAAAATTGAGAGGAAGGTACAGAAATGTTCATATACCCCCTGTTCCCACACATACAGAGTCTTGCCAATTCTCATCATCTCACACCAGAGTGGTACGTTTGTGACAAGTGATGATTTTACACTTATACATCATACTCACTTTAATCCCACAGCTGACATTATGGTTTACTCCAGGTGTACACTCTACTGCATTTGTACAAATGTAAAATGATATGTATGGATCATTATGGTAACCTAGAGTATTTCCACTAACTTGAAAACTTTCTTAGTTCCATCTATTCATTCTTCACTTTTCACTCTGCAACCCCTTCCAGTTACTGCTCATTTTCCTGTCTCCATAGTTTTGTTTTATCCAGAATGTCATGTAGTTGGAATCATATAGTATGTGACTGTTTCAGATTGACTTCATTCACTTAGCAGTATGCATTTAAAATGTCTCTATGTCTTTTTTAATGCTGAATAATGCTCCACTGCCTGATGTGTTCCATTTTTTTGGCTCAGCTCGTCACCTACTGAGCGCCAATTGGTTGCTTCTTTTGGTAATTATGAACACATTCTGAAAATCCATACGCAAGTTTAGTGTGGACATAAAATTTTAATTCCTTTGGGTAAATTCCAAGGAGCACAATTATGGGATCATATAGTAAGAATATGATCGCTTGTCTAAGAAACTGCCAAACTGTCTACGATTGTAGACAAATGGCATATCATTTGGTTGAATATCAGTTATTACACATTTTCACCAGCACTTGTTTAATGTTGTCACTATTCTGGATTTGACCACTCTAATAGATGAGTAAAATCTCACTGTTTTTTTCAGTTTGCATTTCCCTGATAACCTAAGGTCATGGACATCTTTCATATGCTTACTTACCATCCTTCTGCTTTCTTTGGTGATGTGGCTGTTAAGTGCCTTGGACCAGTTTTTAATTGAATTGTTATTTTTCTTATTAAGATCCAAGAGCTCCTTGTAGGTTTTGGATATATATTTTTTATCAGATGAGTCTTTTACAAGTATTTTCTCCATTTTTGGCTTGTCTTCTTATTTTCTTGGATTGTCTTTCACGGAGCAGAAGTTTTTCATTTTTTTTTAGGGAGAGGCAGAGGCAGAAATGAAGGTGAGCAGAGGGAGGCAAGAAGAAAGAGGAGGAGGAAGTACTTTATTTTTGTATTTAGTTGCTCATCTTGGTTGTTATTCACAGCCCTGGGATGCAAACTTGGGTCCCTGCGATACATGTGGACTGTGCCTGCCGGAGTCAGCGAATTTAACCACTACTCCACCATGGCATGCTAGAAATTTTTCATTTTAATGAAGTCCAGCTTATCAATTATTAATTTTCATGGATCATGTTTTTGGTGTTGTATCTACTACATCATGGCTATATTAGATTGCTATGTTGTCTTCTAGTTCTAATAACTTTATATTTTATATTTAGGTGTATGATCTATTTTGAATTAATTTTTGTGAAGGGTATTAGGTCTTTTTATAGATTCTTTCGATTTAACATTCAACAAGGGAGAGATTTGTTCCCTCTGCAGATTTTAAGAGACTTAAATAGGGCCGTTTATGTTCAGCTCAATTAAGCTACTGATCATTCCATTCTTCCAGCAGTAAAGATCCTCAGCCCATTATCACTTCAACAATAAAACAGTCCGGGCTGTCCAAGCCTTCCTTCTACACGAGTATAATCCATGCGGAGAGTATTAACGCACATCTTGGGTGTCCCTGCTTTAGATTAGATCGTGTCCTGGTGGTAGAGATGTGTTCCTCGAAAGAGCAGATTCACAGCAGAAAACAGAGAACATCTATTTTCAAAAGAGTATGTAAGAAGGCTGCAATTTCAACACCTGAGACATTTATAAAAAAAAGAAAAGACTCAGCTTCAACACATCTCAGGGGAATTCTTTAGTTGCATTTAAGACAGTAATTGCCATTTCTCACACATCATGAAGAGTCTTGTGTCATAATGAGACCAGAATATGGTAAGTGGCAATATGAGACGGCATGTATTCATATATAGGGATCACTCAGTCTATTCCATCTGACCCTTATTTATCTGGGCTCTTAGCAAGTCAGGCACTGAGGAAATGGGGAGAGGAGCTTGCCCATCCTCCAGGAACTCTATCAAAGTCTCTGTCAAAAATGGAGAGTCTGTGCCTAGCAATATCCAACCATCTTGGTTTCTAACTAACTGTCCAACTCAAAACAATGAGACCTACTATTAAATAGATGGAAAGACACACACACACACACACACACACACACAGACAAGCAGACACACACACGCAATGTTTGACGTCTCTGTGGAGCTAATAAGGTGGATGGTCAGATCTCATAAATGAAAGTTCAGGATGTCCAGGTTTGCCTGAGTTCAGATAAGCGGCAACTAATTTTTTCTTAAATAAGTATGTCTCCTACTTGTTTATCTGACACCAAAGGTAAAGAGGCATCCCATATTTGTTGAGACCGTATCACAAATCAGAGAATAAAGTGACTGAGGTCTGAGAGAGGTTAGAACAGGAACAGGTAAACTCTCTTTGCTGATTCCAAAAACTGCAGCTTAGAATCAGAAGAGCAAAACTGTAAAACATGTCTGGAACTCAGGGTGCACTGTTATCATTTGAATCTTGTCCCCAACAGATGTGAAAGTCCTAACATCCATGCCTATGAATCTGGCTATACAGGGGAATAGGATCTTTGCAGATGATCAAGTTAAAATGAGAGTGGTGGGCCCTAATCCAGTAAGACTGCCTCTTTTTCATAAAAGGGAGAAATTTGGACACAGAGATACACACATGCAGATTCACAAACTTGCCTGTGAAAGACAATCAAAATTTCAGGAACCAACTCATGAAAGGAGTTAACCATTTTTTAAAAATGACTTAGTAATTGTTATTTGAAAAAGAAAAAAAACAACCTAATTTCCAAGTGCTGATACTAGACTTGCAGTAATGTTAAATGTAAAGGAGGAGAGAAATCCCCATAAATGAGGCCAGGGTCCTTCTGATGCGGGGGCAGCATAGCTTTAATTCTCTAGGGTAGTATGAAGCTGTATGAGTGGAAAATGAACTAACTGGCAAAACCTGAGACTTCTAAGATCACGGACCCCAAAGAGCAAGGACCCCACCTTAGCAACTTGAATCTGGGATACCCCTCTAGATACTCAAGCCATTTTTACTCCAGGTAACAGGACACAGCCACAAAGGAAGAACACCCCATCCCTCTTAAATACTCAAGAATCCATCTTGCCTGAGTGAGAGGCAGGCAGCACAGGTCATGCATGCACGTGTATATTCCCTTGATGTAACTTTCCCAACTCCTAGGGCACCTGTATATTCCCTTGATGTAACTTTCCCAACTCCTAGGGCACCTTAAACTCACTGTTTCTACTTCTAATGAACTTGCTGTGTGTTCCTGATCAAACCGCACTCTCCACGAATTCTTTCTGACCCTGCGTCTCGTCAGTGTGTCTTGCTCACCCTCCCCCACAGCACTTCTACCCTGACCCCTGTCCATGGATCCCTTGCGGTCCTGGCACTGACAGTCTCCATCTCTGCCTTCCCCAGCCATTATCCTATTGTCTTTGAATAAGACTATGGTGATGGAAAAGGCAACCTCCATTGTTATTATTGTGCATTTTGAATGAGAAGGGAAAAGGCATTTGAAGCCACAGTAGAAAAGCCAAGCATTGGCCAGGAGGAAACCTCACAGCCCAGTAACCAGCAGGGCACTCTCTCTGGGTCTGAGCAGCGTACTGATGTCTTTCCAGATTCAGTTCACAGTTCCTTTCTTTACGCAAAATTCACCTGTGAAAACCTAACCTGGGCTTGTGACTAGGCTAATTCTGTTGTTTTCAGATGTGGGCACCCGCTGTAGAAATGTTCAGTGCCCTAATCTGATACAAATTGTCAGCAGTATACCTTTTCCACTTCAATCACCATGTGGTAGTGTGAGTTTTTGTATAATTCTACCACAGCTTGACAGAAAATTTTGAAATAATTTCTAACATTTTTATTACGTATAAGTATATTTCGCCTTAAAATATGCATGTGGTGGTTGAAAGCAGATATAAAATCAAGGACACTTTGGTTTTAGTCATCGATTAGGAAAATGGGCAACCAGGGGAACTATTTGGGGTAGGGGCTAGAAACTAAGAACCCTGTCGTGGAATATCATTTCTGAAATGTCTTCTAGTCATGTAGGAGATGTTGGGAAAACAGTTGGCGTGTCTAGTCTGGACGAAATCTCTCAGGACAAAGTGGACCTAGGAATGAGAAACGCCCCGCTCAGCCTGGGTGGGTCTGTGGATGAATGAGCCACAGGGACACAGGAGCCAGGGGTGGGGGGAGAGTCTGGAGAGGACGCCTCCAGGGATAGACACAGACCATGGGCAGGAGGAGGTCAGTGGCGAGGGGGTGCAGGCCAGGTTGCACTGGAATATAACTTGGAGGTAGCAAGGAGAAATTGGGGAAAGCAAGATTAGAGAAGGATTCCAAAATAAGTGAAGGATGGGTGGGGGAGAGAGACAGGGCCAGAGGGAAGGGTGGTGTTACTTGTAAGAGCTCATGTTGTGAAGATCAACAACAGGAAAGAAAAGCATGCCTGTAGGGCCATGGAAAGTGCCCACTTGAGATGTATGGGTATAAACATATGTGTAGGCCTTGGGCAACTTTGTCTCTGACTGATCAACTGCTTGGTGGCCACTAAGGAGGAAAGAGAGAGATGGAGCTATGCAAAATAGGGTTTTCCAGGTGAGGAGCAAAGTGGAGATGCTGGGAAGCATAGGGGATGGAATTATGCTCCCCAAAGAAGCAGAGGGTTTGAAGAAGAGGGAAGGGAAACATTTAGGGAATAGATCCCTGCCTTCCTTTCTCACAAACAGGAGCATGTGAGTTAATAGTGGGTCTTATTAAACACATCCTAGATTATAGGTGTCTCCTAAGGTCCACCATGCCCACAGTCTCACTCCCTCCAGTTTTAACAGTCTCTCAAAGGAAGGTGTTACTGCTGGATGAAAATGAAACCGCAAATTCTGCACCCAGCTGACGATAAGAATTTCCGTCCTGCATTTTCTAGACAGTATTCTAAATAAATTCTAATGTGGGAAAGAGAGTAAGATCATATTACCTATACTTCCCATTCACTCAACTTAATGTGTTTGAACATGGGTATGCTATTCAAATTAGTCAGACAGGGAGTGGGCGTTGGTAGAATACCTTGAGATTTTGATAAATGAATTTTGACAAATTGATTTACCTGATAGCCTGCACACTTTATAAATGAGTAGTTGAACTCTGCCAAATTTCAGTCTTAAGTCACCATCCCGTGACTGAATGGTGCATTTATCTAAGTGAAAGGAGACAGTGTGATTCTCAGACTGAAGCGCCTACTTATTGAAGTGGGCATGAGCTTCTGGAGGAGGCAGGAAAGGGAAAGTGTCAGAGATGCTGGGAAGCTTTCTGTGGGAGGCATCACTGTGAACATGCTTGGTGCAGAGAAAACATGTTAAAGTAGTAAAAGAAAAAAAAATCAAAGCAAACCTGATCTTCCAAATCACATTGTGTCCTTTCCTATACTTTTGCCAAAGAACCTTTTCTGCCAAGTTGTGACTCCACCCTCCAAACCTTGAAAGTTGTAGCCAAAGTTTCCCAAATCCTAGTCCAAGAAATAATGCCAGGCTGACTGCCTCAAAGTCTCCTCAGCAGCTCTGAAAAAATGGAGGTGGCAGGACCCCGTCCCAGAAGTCATCACGGGGTGTTTGGTGACACTCAGAAGCCCACAATTAAAAACAGATCTGCCCATGCATTTACAATTCCAAGTCAGATTGGAGAACTATTACCCTAGACTCTCATTGATCGAATCAATGGGTAATTTTTAAACCTCTTATAATAAAATATGCCCAATGTAATAAAACTAGGAATTTTGACTTCTATACCTGATTCTCCTCTGGGGCTCATATTTCAAGGATAATCCCATTGAGAGCAACTGCTCTGATAGGCCCACCTTTCCTCAGATATATCAGAGAGTCAGAACGCAGAGTGTACGCCTGACATGCATGTATCTTCATTACTTTGAAAACCAAAGGCTGTGGTGGTCTGCTCCTAGTGCATATGCATTTTCCGATCTTCGCTCACTCTTGATTCACTGGCAAGATCAAGGACTCACATGTCGACCCATTACCTGAACCAGGTGGAACCCAAGAGATATAAGTGCCAGTGTTGATTGTGGTGGTGATGGGGCTGATGGTTCAAATAAAAATTCTATTGATGATTCAAAGCAACCTTCATTGATAGAAGCCTAAAACAGATAGATGTCGAGCATATTTGTGAACAGTTGGGTCATTAATAATTGTTTTATGAAATACAAGTAGAAATGCTATTTCTTAAATTGATAAACTATCTTATAACACCAGTGACCATATGTATAATTTAGTTATCAAACACATTCATCAAAGATTATAAGTATATTTTTGAGTATATCCTCTAGAGCTCTAAATGTTTATATTGCTCATCTTTTCCAGAAATGAAAGGGTCACTTTATATTAGGAATTCTGTATATTCAGGCCCCTAAGCTCAATGAGTGATGGTCATGCCCCAAGCATGTAGCACCGGGGATGTTGTGCAGCCCCCTGTTGAAGACATCATTGCTGCTCAGTGCTCATTCTCTCTTTTTTAGTAACAGAATTGATTTGCAGGAAGCTATATGGCCACTTGAAATAACAACCCCTTTCACCTGCCTCCCTCCACGGGTACTAAGTGCAGCTATAGGCAAGTATAGGCAGGTGTAGGCAGGTACTAAGTGCAGGTGTAGCCAAGTACAAGTGCAGATGCAGGCAGGTATGAGCTGGTTCTCAGCACAGGGTTAGGCAGGTACTAAGTGCACCCATGAGAGGATTGGGCAGTGGGTGTTGCTTCCAAAAGCACCCCTTCCCTTCCAGCTGGGGCAGCAGGCAAGAACTGAAGGGAACCCCAGCAGCACTGACCTCATGGGAGCCACTGGGAGAGAAGGCAGCCCCCTGGAAACCCTGGAATCTCCGCTTCAACTACATTCCCCCTGGACAGAAGTGACTGGATCTCTGAGGGTTTGTGGTCCACATCAGCATGTGCTCTTAGCCTCAACGACTCTGGCCTCTTGGAGGTTGATGTCCATGCAGCTGGTACCAACCCATTACCCTTTAGATTATTTTCCTCAACTTTAGCCAAATTAAAAAACAAAAACACCATGGACAGAGACAGCCATTGAGCCAGGCACTGTCCTGCTGCTCAAGTCCATTCACAGCCAGAAAGAGAGTGCATGCAAGCAGGTGGCTGGCTAGCTGGTGGGAGAGGGTCCCCAGGTCCTGAATCCATGTGTGTTAACTTTCAGTCCGCTGGACCACTTGCTTCAGGAAGACCGAGTGAGTCGCTTCTATCGAGAGGGAAGACACAGCATCCCTGATGTGTGTGACGATGGCTCTCCGCAGATGTAAAATATCACCGCACGTTATGACTCATAGAAATGGCTGGTAGCAAAGCTAATTTCTTAGAGGCAACTGGAGAGTCTCCTTTTTTTTTTTTTTTTTTTAATAACATATGTGTCAGTTAGACAGACATATGCCTTAACAGCTTTTAATTATTTCTACTGTTTGCTTACTTCTTTGCATTAAACATGACTTTAGTCTTTTGCATATTCATCTGAAATCTCCATTCCTTGCCTTTGGTAATCACTTCTTTAATCAGTGCTGCCAGGTCCCTGGGGATTTTTGTAAAAACAATCAGCCTTTCTTCAAGCCGAAACCAGGCCATTTACCTCGAAGTTCTTCTTTTTTATCTTCCTATTCATAGTTTCTGCTGATCTCTCCAGTCAGGTGGGGAGTTTCAAGAGCTCCTGCCTGAACTTGTCTCCAACCTGCGGTCAGGTCAGGCCCTGCTCAGCAGCCAGAGGCGTGTCCCTGGACTTCAGCCTGCTCCGTTAGTTTCACAGGGGATTTTGAAAAGGGCTGGTACCCTGTTGCCATGACTGGTTTGGAGCTCATGGAAACTGGGCGTCACACGGAAAGAACAAAGAGATACTTTTTCTGGGCTTTCCCACTGAGCTGCAACAGGGCAGGCCCCAGGCCCATCCTAAAACTGCTCACACCTAAGAAGGCGGCTGTGAACAGCAGGGAAACTTCCTCTTGGCTGCTGCTCTGTGAAACACCTGGCACACAGCCGGCCACACTCCTATGAGGAGCAGCAGACTGATGTTGAGTGACAGCAGACACTGAGGATGGACCTGGAGCAAAGAGGCCGAGGTATAGGCCAAGGGGGGCTCTGAGGAAGCTCCTCGTCAGGGTCCCTGTGAGTTGCAGGTACTACCAGCTGGATAGAAATCAGTGGTCAAGGGTCAGTGTGTCCAGTGCTCTTCCCTTTCAGGCACTTCTCTTTCCACCTGCAGGGGTGTGTCCTACGTCCGTGAACCCTCTGGTGGCTCTGTGAGCCTCTCTCTGCTGGGCAGCCCTTGATCACACGTGTGTCTGCTCTCTTGACCACTCTCTTCTCTGGATGACCGTGATCCACTGAAGGAGTCCTGGATGCTGAGAAGCAGGATCTTATCCAAATTAAAGATCTAATAAGATTCAAGGGGACCCAGTTAGAGTTGAATTTCAGATAAACACATTTTTTTAGTGTTAGCGTGCACCCGAATAGGAATTATTTCTTGCTTCTCTGACGTTTAACTGGCATCCTACTTATTTGCTAAATCTTCCTGCAGGAACAGCATAGCTTAAAATCTCTAGGATGGTATGCAGACGTATGAGTGGAAAACTAACTGGCAAAACCTGAGACTTCTAAGAGCAAGGACCCCAAAGAGCAAGGACCCCACCTTAGTGACTTGACTCTAGGACACACTCCCAGAAAGTCACACCGTTTTCTTCACTCCAGGTAACCTTACTTTCAGGTAACCCACAAAAGAAGAATCCCCTCATATATTCAAGAGTCCATCTTGCCTGACTGAGAGGCAGCAGCACAGGTCATACACACATGTGTATATTCCCTTGATGTAAGTTTCCCCGCCCTCAGGGAGCTTCAGTTGTTTCTACTTTTAATAAACTTGCTGTGTGATCCTGACCAAACAGCTCGCTCCACAAATTCCTTCCAGACAGACCCAGCGTCTCATCAGTGTGTCTCACTCAACCCTCCCTACATCAAATTTGACGACCTTACTCTAAATTCAATTTCTGCCACTAACTCGACCATGGCATTTGACATTAGTGGCTCTAGAATGCATCATCCCTCAAAGGGAGGGAGGTGCTGGGAGAAAGAAAAGAGATGGATCTTCATGCTTCTCTCCAAGTCCCGGCTCTGTGTTCACCAAAACATGTCTTTTAGTAATCCCACTGGTTCTTAATGAAAATTCCTGTGTCTTCCATACAGGTCATCATCACAGGTGAGTAAGATGAAAGCCTTAGGCAGTGGTAGCAGAGGTTTTACCTTTAGAGAAGCGCAGTGAGGAAAGTTATTTCTAATTCATACACGAGAAAGAGATAACAGAGTTTATGCCAGAGCCAGTCGCTAAGGCGGTTGGATATTGATGTGACTCCAGAGATGACCCTCTTCACTTTGCTGCCAGATGCCTCAGATGAGGGGCAGAGTCCGTCTCAGCACCAGGCGGGTGCCTCTGTGGCTGGCAGACTCTCCAGTGAGGCCCTCCACCTCCTCCCTGGCCCCCTCATGCTCGCGAGTGGGTCTCCTAAATAATGGGGTGCAATGCCTGTAGCTCCAGCAGCGCATCCCGTTGTTTTCCAGGGTTGCTGTTCTGAGAGCGGCCAAATGCCACTTAGTAAAACGTCAACACAGAGCACGCCATCAACGAGACAACCAGATTCTGTGTTCTCTCACTGACCTTCTCCCGGAGCCGTCTTCCAATGGGATTTGGGGAGTTTTAGGAAAGGGCTAAGGCCCCCAGAAGAGGGGAGGATGTTTACAGAGCACATTACTTGGGATAAAAATAGCTGAAAACTTAATGGTATTTTTTTAGGTCACATTAAACTGTCCCTGGAGACTAAAGTGTGGAAACACAAGAGCACGTGTGATGTCCGCTGGCCCAGCAGAGGGTGACCGCCCCCTCCAGCTCTCTCCTTTCAGCGACTGAGGTATGGCTGGAGTCGCAGATGGGACACAGCCCCCAAATTCACTGACCAGAGCTCTCCCAGAGCCTCCTAGGGGCTGAGTAGTCTGAAACGCCATGAGCAAGTGATGTGAGGGCGCTGCAGCAGAACCCCAAGTGTCTCAGTACTGCCTCCTGTACGTGCGCACTCTGATTTAAGAATCAAGGAATGGAAGACAGCCCCGGAGGCAAAGGAGAAGCTCCAGTTCTTCTATATCTGTGGCCTTGCCCTTCGATCAAAGAAGCCATCTGCCAACCCCTGGGCCTCCAGCCTTCCCCTAATCCAGAAATGGTGTTTTGTCCCTACTCTCCAGAAGAAGATAGAAAAGAAAGTTATTTATCTTCACTTTCAGAGGAAGGATGAGTTCCTCCTTGCTACGTAGTGACTCCTTCTTCTCTTCCCTGAGACCCCAGATCCCCTTTCTAGGTCTCAGCTCAGGATATGACTGTGGGTCTTAGAATGTGCTGGTGGAGTAGCAGTTAGGTCAATGGCCTCTGAAGGACACAAGCCACATACCCCTGGATTTGAGTCCTGATCCCCAGGGAATGACCAATGTGAACAACTAAATGAAAAATGAAAATAAATAAAGTTCTTTTTCCTCCTTTCTCTTCCTGTCCACTTACCTTCATTCCTGCCTGCACATTTCTCTTTTTTTAAAAAAAAAAGAAGAAGAAGTGGGTTTGCTCTAGCTACCTTAGAAATTACTGCCATGGAAATTCTCCATATATATGTTATTAAATTAGAAGTTTTACTAATCCATTCATTCATCCATCCTGTGAAGAACCTCAGAAAAATGGGGAATTTTTCCTTTGACAATCCCCACAATGTCATGTTTTGTTGGTTTGTGGGATTTTATACATATATTTAAATGGCACCTGTTCAGAGTATTAAAATGTAAACGTTTCTACAAAGCTTTTTAGGAAAACAGCAGTATCCTAACTTCCTACCCTATTTCTCGCAGCAACCAACTTTAATTTGTGTGTGTATAGATTGGTTTGTGGACTTGTTTCTATTTTTCCAAAGAAAATGCTTACATTGCTCCTTTTTGGCTATTCAGGTTTTGACAGAATCTATGGAACTTTGGACACTTTGGAAAATGGAGAATAGCTCTCTCATCCCAGTGTTAAACAATTTATGAACGACCCTGGCCTCCTCCCTCTGATACGGCTAATAGAGTTTAATCAATAGTCTTTGTTCCGTTGCTATGACAGTGTAACCACGGCCACGGAAAGGCAGGTAGTACAATATGATGATGTTTCCTTTCCTGGATGTTTTATTATCCCTATTTTTAATCATTAGCTCCTGCTTGATATCTCAGTTATCTGTGTACTTTCCATAAATTTAACCCCAAACACCTTGGCAGTCATCAAAACTTCTTCACTGTTTTAGAAGGACCAGGTGTCTTACTGAGGACAGCTGAGCCCCAGATGGGCACAGCACACTGGTCGTGCTCAGTGGCCATCCCATGGGCTCCTCACCAGCACCCGAGAGCCTTCCCAGCTTGGAATCATCGAAACTGCTGGATCTGGTTCACAGATCCTTCCTATAGGAAGGTGTGTCTCATTCAGAACTTCCCCAGAAAGGACTGCTGAGAGGTGAATACCAAGAGTTCGCTTTCCTGCCTACCTAAAGGTTTGTTCAACGCACATTCCCAATCAACAGTGGAGCTGGATATGGAATCTCAGTCCAGGTCACTGTCCTTTGGGATTTTGGAAGCACTTTGTTTTTTTTAATCATCTTCCAGCTTCCATTAAACAATGATTTGAGATCTCTGAACAGTTTCCACCTTCTTGTTTTACAATGGCACATTCATTTTCTCTCTGGAAGCTAGAAAGTGTGGGTTTTCAGGTCACTCAAAGAACCCATGACAGGGAGGCGAGTGAGCAAGCAGAGATTTATTAGAGGTTAAAGGAATGGAGCCGACCAAGGGAGGTCCAGACCTCAAGGGTTCAGGGTCGTTCCACATATCAGATAGGCACAGCGAGTAAGCAAGTTGGGGGTTTATTAGTGGGGAGCAGAGAGTGGGAATGGGGCCCATCAAGGGAGGCTAAAACTCCATTTGTCTTGCTGGTGATGTGGGTTTTTAAGGAAAAACGCCACACATACAAGGGGGAGGGAGAGAGGGGTCATCAGGCCAGGTTTCATTTCCTGATTGGACAAGGTGAAATTGTCCTCTGACATTATGCGTGGGCTTCTTCAACCACCGTTCTCTCGTTCCTTTGTGCAGAGGGCCCATCCTGGTCATGTCCTACACATGAGACACATTTCACATGTCACATTTGTCCATTGGCTTTTCTTATCAGTCTCGATGATCCCATGCATTCCTTTTCTCGGATGGGTGGCAGCGCCAGGGACCATTCACTGTCCTGATATCTGAACTTTGATCCCTGGCCGAAGGCTTGCTCTTGTGGGGGTCTTGACAGAAAGATTTTCTATTTCCTCTTAACATATTATAAACATGTTATACCTCTTACTCAATAAATATGCAGTTACATAAACTACTTTCTCTATACTGTGCCAGATGCTGTGGATTTCCAGAAAACACAGCAGGTTCCAGGCAGCACATGGCCTCAGACACTTTCTGTGCATTTAGGTTGATATTCTATAAGGTGAACTGGCTTCTCCAGAGTGCTTTAGCCAATAGCTGCATGCTTGCATCTGCAAAGACCATTTCCTGCCTAACCCAGAGAGCTGGATAAATGGCAATGCCCAAATCAGCAACAAGGAATGCATATCAACTGGGCCCTGAAGCAGTCCCTGGCAAGGAGATAATGAAGGGAAAGTTTCCTTATAACAAGGAAGGAAATGACACAAAAATGTCTGCCCTTCTTCCACAGCAACCAGCTACCATCATATGATACTAGTAATACTGGTGAAAGAATATGGACAGTCCATTTTTGAAGGCTGCTCCCCTTTATCTGTTCTTTCTGTTGTTTTCTACCAGAGTTAGCACATTCTTGAGACACCAGCCAGGCTCGTTTCTCACTAACTCATCAGTAGAGCGAGCATCTGCACCGGCCAACAGAATAGAGTCATAGATACCACATGCTCATCTCATCCTGGTGGCCAAGGCTTCCAGACACGCTAATAACCTGGGTAGGAAGTGACACAAGGACAGTTAACCCCCTGTGACCCTGCAGCCTGTCCACCAGTGGTCAGCTTTTACCAAGATAAAAATAGGAGATGGAGAAGAGGAAATGGGAAATTCATAATTAATGGGATGGGGGAAGAGTTGCCCATGGAAATAAAAGTACAGGAAGAGAGGTCTGGTGTTAACCTAAGACACAGACCTTTGCTCACGGTGAGGTGAGTGAACCTGAGACACCCACCTTTGCAACAAGACCAGGAGTCCAAACACTCACCATGTCCAAAGCCTCGTGGTTTACTTTTATAAGTCCATGGACCACGGGCATGGAAGAGCAAGAGAGGGGCAATTCTCCATACCAAATCCACTTATTCTGGTGGCTTGCATTCTCTCCACATTACCTCTTCTCTTGTCCGCTTGCTGAAGCAGGAGCGGGAGTTGTTCCTGAGAGTGTCTATCTACGCAAAGTACTTTTACCAATAGAGCTGATGGGTAGACAGGATACACCACAGTGCGTGCTAATTAGAAGGGGCGAAGTTCTGATATTATGAAGGGTGGCTTGGGTTACTTTTCAAGAAGAAGGAAATCATAAGATAATTTATTATTCAAAAGAAAATGTATTTTCTAGAACAAATAGAGCTTTGGACTCCCCAAAAGGTTAACAAAACAGCTGGGAGAGAAAAGGATTCCTATTACATGGGTTTGCTGATATAGGCATTATTTTATATCTCAGTAGAAAGTACCTAAAAACATCACCTAGACGTCTCATTATTCTGGTGTAAGCTGCTCGTCCTTCCAGTTACAAGATGAGAAAATGCTGGCAGAGGCTCTGGTGTCTCCAGAAAGAATAATTGTAGGACTCCCCCGACCTAGCTCAGACCTGAAGTCGAGGCACAGACAGAAATGATCCTGGCAAATATCATTTCACTAGTGGTTTCTGTGCTGGCAGTCTCGCTTGGTCCTTCACATTGTGTCCGAGAAGGCCTCGGAGTAAATCTTAAGTCGTGCATCTGCGGAGTGTGTGAGAATCCCTGCCGGCCTGAAGCCTGATCACCCTGTTTCAAAGGTGGGTAAAACCAAATGCCGAGAAGGTCTTAGAAACATACTGCTGGGATCTTTCCCTGAAGACTCAAAGCTAGGGGAGAGGTTCTGCTGGAATTCAGAGGAGTCAGGCTCTGGAAGGACAGCCTGCCAAGGGAGCCAGTCTCTGTACGAACACCCCCAGACACGTGAACACATGGGAGCACACATCCCCCAAACCATGCACACATTCATATACATGGGCATATTCACACACATGCCCATACAAAAGAGACTCACTCTGTTTGCACACATGTACCCCACACATGCACACCCAGGCACACACATGCATGCCCTCACAGGGGAATGCATGTCCACCATGCACATGCACACACTTACACCCACCACAAACATGCACACATTTATGCACATGCATGTGGACATTCAGTCACAAGCATAGGAGACCATCACACATGCATGCGCACACAGGAACGTTCACACACATGCACACCCACTGCACATGCACACAGAGTGGCATCAGGCATCCTTGAAAAAATGACGGCTGCAGATCTAGAAAGACAGCTGCTTCTGCCAACCTCAGAATTGTAATCCTCAGGACACATCAGCCGGGGTGAAACTAGGTCAGCCATGGTTATTGTGGAATTAATACTGGATCGTCATTCAAAACATCTCCAGGATGAAATTAAGACATGATATTAGAGTCATTCAAGCTCTGTCCTCTCTGATGATTCTGTTTGTTGTAACATACTCCCTGATATGGATAATTTGTGTATGTGTCTGCCTACAACGGCTTTTGTTATTTTTTGTAAGGCAAAATTTTCTATACATCAACTATTATAGGTTCCCAAATGAGTGGACTTAAATCCCACTTTGAAATTTAAATGTAAGAGCAGTGTGTCAAAAAAGTTGGATTTTTTAAAAGACATTCTATAGTCCTTTATCTAAATTTGGCCATGTAGCCTTTCCCCATTTTCTGTTTCAGATCTTCCTATCCTTAAATGATATCCTTCTACACTCACATACACATCCTTCCTCCCTTACTAACTCAAGGACTGAGATCTGTGCATATTTGGTCCTTGTCTCCAGGTCTTGGCACACAGCCCCGAAACCCTTGGACTCTGGAGTGATGACTGTCTCCTGCAAGTGAGGAATGGGGGCGGCGGGTGGTGGGGGGGTGGGAGGTACTGGAGAGCTTCAGAGCTTCTTTCAGTCCCATCCTCACCCATGGGGAGGAGGGAGCCGCAGTCTGGGTTCTATGTGTATCATTTAATCAGTCAGGTCCAGGTGAGGACAGCTCAGAAAACCCTAAATGATGGGCTCAGAGAGCTTCAGGCAGTGAGCGTCTTGTGGTGCTGGGGGTGGCTCACTAGAGAAGGAGGGGGTGGGGGGGTTCTGTGCCCTCTGCCCCTCACCCACCTCTGCATCCTGTCATCTCGCTGTGCTCAATTCTACCCTCCATCACCTGATCATCACCCTTTTCTGAGTTCTCTGTGTTGTTCCAGAAAAGTATCAATCCTAAAAGGAAGGAGGATGTGGGAACCCCTGACTTTGAATCAGATTGGTCAGAGAGTGGGGACCAGAGCTCCTGATGCTTGTGACTGACACCTGAAATGGGGTCATCTGGTGGGAGGGAGCTCTTTGCCTATAGGGTCAGTGCAGACTACAGGGCATGAATTAGAACTGAGTTATATCCACAGCGCTAGAAAATCCACATTTTGATGTTGGAAGTGTTGTAAACTGTAAGAGCAGTTCCTGCAAATTCTCTAAGCCTTCTCTCCATGGGGTCTTCGCCCAATGGCCATTCGGGCTCATCAGCACCATCCATCCTAACCTCCGCTCACTTTTGCCCTTTTAACCTGAATCAAAATGTTTTCTAATAATTAATAACAATATAAATAGAAAAAGTAACCAGAAATACCATACACATAGAAATAGAAAATTGTAACTTAGTACATAGCAGGCACTTACTGCCATGTTATCCTCATTGTTTGGTCAATGATCATGTGCGTAGGTGGTCCCAATCGGCTATGCCACACAACTCAGGTGTGTAGTAGGCAATACCTCCAGGTGTGTGTAATTGGACTCTACGGTATTCACACAATAGTGGAAACACCCAAAATCACATTCCTCAGCACAGCATGTTATTGCCATAGTTGGGTGATATATGACTGAATTGTATTTTGTACAAATGGTCTTTAGTCAAGCTTTACAAAAGCCCATCAAGATAGGTACAATTACCAGCACTTCGCAAATGAAGAAATACTATTTTATTGTCAATCACTTGCCCTGATTATTCCTTTTCTACAAAATGTGTTCACGAGTAGAACTAGAGCTAGTTCTAGATCCACCTCCCTCTTTGCTCGCCTTCCATTCACTGCTCTGTCCAACATCGTTCTACAAACCCACCTTCACAAAGATCACCACTGATATCTAATAAGTTCAGCAACTTCTGTTTTGGTTCTGTTCTGACACTGTATTGTTTTGAGTCATGACCTCCTTTCAATCTCAATTCCCACTTTCCCTTGTTTTTCCCCTTACCTCTCTAATGTTCCCTCCACCTCCTAAGTTTCCCTCTATCTATCTTTATGCATTTCCCAAATTTCTTCCTTTCTCATCTCATTTTCAATCTTTTCTGAACATTCTCAACAATATCCAAGGCTCTGAGAATCATGACAGCCTTAATTGGCTCTTCTGAAATCCAGACCATATTTTCATTTGCCTGAAAGATATGGCCAAATGAATAGCCCACATGTACAAATTTCCCCTTCTGGTCTGTTCTAAGAATGCATTTCAGACATGGTTAATGACATCACCAACAATAGAAGGAAGCAGAAAATTTTCCAAGTTAGAAAGGTAGAAAGTTTCCAAGGTAGAAATCCTCATGTGATCACTTGTTTCCTCTTTTCGCATCATCAGTCCTATTATTTATCCCTTCACCTCTAGTTCCGCTGTCAGTGTTCTGATTCAAACAAAGCCTTCAACATCTCCTGCTAAAATAAATACTTGAATGCTCCCAAACTTCCACTCTTCCATATTGTTAAACTTTACAACACCATAACCAAAGATCCATTTATCTCATTCTTTCTGTTTTAAAAACTCCTTTATCTCACCCCTACTTACACAGAAGTGCCTAATACGACATTCAAGATTCACTTCATTTAACTCAAATTCTAGATTTTTACCATATTTTGTGACTCTGGTGTACTTGAAATGGACTCAGAATTTGTTCATCTCTCAGATTAGATTTCATTGCCTAGAATTCATTCAACTGAGACAAAAGCCCCTCAAAGTGACAATTTAACACTAGTGTTAATTAAACTTGTGGACATCAGCATCACTTTGGTTCAGTCCATGAGAAATTAAAAAAAAAGGATCTTAAAACGTGTAGGTACTTTCTGACTATATGACCCACCCACACTTATTATCATATATTGTCCTTATTCAGATAAAGATAAACATCTCAGGGAGCAGTCCTTGTATTTCAGGCAATTTATTTGAAGAGTATTGACAGTCATTCTTACAAGTTGGTCCCTAAGTGGTGAATGGTAGTGGTAGCATTAGAATGGATTAATGGGGATGGAACTTACTTTATGACCTTGACAATGTCTTTGTATATAATTTAAAATATTAACATGAGAAAGTGCCTGATGCTAATAATACCATATGGTTAGATGTGTGCTGCTCCCTGCCACCAATTACTGAATTTCCTTGTGATAAAACAGAAATAAAAATGAAGAAGGGGTTGATTATGGTTTTCCAGGGAAGCAGAATCACAGAACCACTAGGACCAATGACCCTTCTCTCCATCTCTCTCTGTCTCTGTCTCTGTCTCTCTCTGTGTCTCTGTCTCTGTCTCTGTCTTTGTCTCTATCTCTGTGTGTGTGTGTGTGTGTGTGTGTGTGTGTGTGTGTCTTGTCTCCTGTCTCTCTGAACTTATTCAGATTATTTTGGAAGCCTAGAAGACCCATGATCTTCTGCGAGTTCAAAAACCAGGAAAGTCAGTGAGTGGAATGATTCAGTCCCAGTCAGACGGTCCACAAGACAGGAGTGCTGATGTCTGAGGGCAAAAGAAGGTGGATACTCCACCTCAGTTCAAGCAAGCAAATGTGCCCATTTTCTGCTTTTTTTGTTCTATAGGTTGAGGCCGTTACTAACTGATGATGTCTTCCCTCACTGGTCAGGCTATCTCCTTTAATCAGGTTACTGATTGAAATGTTATTCTCTTCCAGAAACTCCCTCACAGACATACCTAGAAAAAAATGTTTTATCAACTAACTCTCTGGGCATCCCCTGTCCTGTCAAGTTAATATATAAAATTAACCATCATAAGAAGTAACAGAATATCCATTTATAAAGAAAAAAGAATTTTAAAAAACTTACCCAAAATATAGCAAAACAAACAAAAGGATTAAGTTAACTTATCAAATTTATTTCACCTAGAATATTTATCAGTATTAATTATTTTCTGATACTAAGAAAAAGAATCATAAATTTGTTTTGACTGAATGCTATGATCATATAATTCTCTGAAGAGATGTGTTTCTCCACATTGTGGAGGAGGGACTGCTTGTTCAATATTTCATGATCAATAATTCTTTCACTATTTCCCTATGTGAAGGAAATGTCCACTCTGACCGAATGGTGTTCTGGTGGAGAATATGGTGGTGAGTGTAGCAGTGGGCAGGGATGTAGAAAATACAAAATTCTTTCAGTATGCCCTCAAAACAGATATTTACATGGTCATTTAATATGAGGGCAGTAGGTATTTGGAAATTACTAAAGCACATAGAAGACAAGGAGTTTCCTGGAGGCTCAGAACTCCCTCCAACAGCCATGTTGAAAACTGAGCCCAGTGGATGTAGATTTTTACAAAGCAACTGACTTAACCAAGACCCCGTGGCAGCATTGTTTAGATTGTTGACCAGAAGGAGCTACCAGGACTTGCAGGCCAAGTGGGACCATCCAAAAAAACAAGCAAGCAGGGTCGGCGTCAGGTGAGGGCATACAAACTCTCCTCTGCGTGAAGTGAAGGGGGTCACAGAGCACACAGTTGCAGGGACTCCAGAAAGCAGGTGTCAAGGACCGAGGCAAAGTCCAGGTGACAAAATGGGAGGAGACAAAGCAGAACCTTGATCACCATTATCTTTGGAGGAGTCAAAGTGGGCACAGCCAGATGGATCCAGCACCCTACTTGTCCGGGACACTTCCTATTGCATTTCCCTCTGACAGGTGTGCTCTGCACCCACAGGTGTGCTCTGAGGCTACAAGTTTCATCCACTTTGGGAAAGATGAGGGCAGGTAGTTGTAGCTTCCCTTTTCCTGCTGCTTTTTAAGATATTTTCCCTGAAGTAGGAAATACAGCTAAGGGGTTTGTGAAAAACCGCTTTTCCTTTGCATTACGAGAGCCTGGAAACTATATATGAGTGAACCTAAGTGGTGACAATGTCCACACACACAAAAAAAAAATTCACAAAAAGAATAGATAGCATCAAAGGGCAATGGGGAGGTAAAAATAAGATTTTTTATGATTAACTGCTCTCCAGGGCCTGTGTGGGGAGTTATTGTAAGATTCAGTTCCCAGGTGCCTTCCAGATATTTTTGAGAGGAGTAGAGCTGCAGAATGAGCCACTGTACCTCTCAGTATTTCTCCACTGCCACAATGTGTGCAGGGAAGACGTGAAAAGAGATCTCTCTCTTTCATTCTTCCAGCTAGAATTTCTTTCCAATTCTGTCTTCAAAGTTTCCAAGTGAAAATATCTGTTCAGAGTAACCCTTGAATTATTGGGAACTCTAAGGTAGAGGAATATACTTTTCTTTCCACCTATTATTAGGTTTTGCTTATTCGCAAGTACCTCCCTCTGCTACGGAAGAAGTGACATTTCCACTGTGGAATAAGGACTCTTCCTTTTGAAACTAATTGTGATTGCTTGATAGTTATTGAGTTGTTTTGTTTTGGGTTTTTTTTTTTTTTTTTTTCTTGCTAAACTAATCATGGTGAAATGCTTTATTCAAGAATTAACTCCCTCATACCTTTGCAACATGTATTGTGTTTGGATTTCTTGTCTCTGCTACTCACAATGCCAAGTTCTCAGAGATGATCTACATGTTTTGGCATTGTGAGGAGAGGTGGAAACTGTTGTTGTTTTTGCCCTAACTTGTCTGAGTCAGCCGATGGGAATTCTGATTATATGCTCTTAGGCCAAAATGTGAAACTGGTTTGGAAAACTTTTGGAAACACCAATCCAAGAACATTTCTTTCCTATTCATGTTTATCAGTCATTTTAGTTCCTACTGAGAATTATTTATATCATTCAAAGTTTCCAAGTACAGAACATGACTTTGAAATCCCATGGTTTCTGGAAATATTTCAGAAAGGAAAAGAGGACAAAATAAACCAGTAATCAGGCAGTCAAATTTCATTCTTTAAAAAGCAGAGCTTTTGTCATTTTTTCACTTTTATAACTCTTTCTCTAACCTGTTGACATTTCACATAGGATAATTCTCAGAAATTTGCATAAATCAGTATATTGCTTGGAAAACTATGGTCTTAATATAGTGAATATGCCAATGAAATAGACACACCTACATTTTTGTGTTTGCTGGCAGTGGGGTGGGGTGGCAGAGACAGAATGAGAGAGAGAGAGAGAGAGAGAGAGAACATGATTGAGCTAGTGACTGTTCCTTAGACAAAAGTAGAACAGTGGTGACGAGTATCATTTTGTCCTGTTTATCCAACTTTGGATTCTACTTTTCCACCTAAACTGAGGAAGTAGTCATTAATGTATCCTTCACTAATACAGGTTGATATACCCCCTAGGAAGTACAGAGCACTGTTCTAGGCACAGAATTGCCCTGATGAAAATGCAGACAGCTCTCTATCTCATGGGGCTTCCATCAGAAGGGAGAAAGACAGACAGTACCTGAAGAAACCTCTGGTATCAGAAGGAGGGCCAGTGCGATGAAACAGATTCGGAGGCTATGGGGGCATTCACGGGAAGGATTTCTCTGATGTACAAGATGAGTTCGAAGTAACAAGAGTCACCACGGAAGAATTTGTGATAAAACCACTTCAGGAAGAGAACAGGACTTATTTAAATGCCCTGGACCTGCTTAAACTGCTTGAGAACATTGGGAAATCCGTACAAATGGAGCAACAGTGGGCAATTCGAGGACTCCACCTATGGGACTCTGTAGATCAGGATGAGAAGAAACCATCAGCAGGACAGGACATGTGTGATCCTAACACTCATAGTTGACCCTCATCGTTGCCTGGAGAACAGAGAAGGGAGGACGATGGAGAAGACAGACCATGAAAGTCACTTGGTGGCTCAGGCAAGGACAAGAGTATGACAGCAGAAACAATGGAAGGAAGTAGAGGGAGTTGAGGTGTGTTTTGAAAGCAGGTCATTTCCAGCTTAGCATTTTTAACATCACTATCTATAGGTATTGATGTGTTTTCTGAAAAACCGAAAGATGGAGAGTGGAAATAGCATTCTTTTTAGGATGTATTAGGTGGAAGAAGCAGATACACATAAAGCAGACAAATAGGAAAGTGGCTAGAAGTGCTTAGAGAAAACTTAGGACTAGAGACAGAGATTTGAGCAACAAATATCTAGAGTCTCAAAGATATAAAATCAGGAAAAAACCTAATGGTAAGGGGTATAAACAGGGATTCCATACCTATCCATATCTTGGCAGTTAAGGTTAAGAGTGAAGGATGCCATGGTGATGGAGGAATGTGGGGAGTGCAGCCAGCTGGGGAGACTTGGGGTGCCCGGTAGAATTTGGGGTCCATAGAATGTTTCATGGATAAAGAAAAATGGGTCTAGAATAGTGACTGTTGACAAAAAGCCAGTGCTTGTGGGACTGGCCACCGAAGCTATGGACCATGAGAGCAGGGAGGGGCTGGGGAGATGAGAGGCACTGAGGTATGGTATTGGGGGACTCACAGGATGGGGTGGGGTGGCTGGAAGCCATCAAGGCAACCATGACATCTGTTCTCTTTCTTTTTATGAAACTGTGTGCTATTCAGGCAGTTCTACTCTTTTGCTATCAAATTTGAGTCTTTTTGAAAATCCTAACAGTCATGAAATACAATGGTGGCAATAAATATGAGTGCTTTACTATATATTCCAAACAGAAAACAGAGTGGACTGGGCACCATCACACATGAGCAGCAAGGACCAAACACACTTGAAACCTGCCAGAAGTGGTGGAACCCCTTCCTTCTGCAGCCCAGGTGGAGATCGTGGCCTTGTGACTATTTTCTCAGCACCTAACTAATGAGTGGGGCAAAATGTTGACTGAGTATGGGTGGTGTTTCTGAACCAAACTATACGGAACTCACACCTTTTCTTGTGCTAAAATTTACAGAGGTCTTGCTAGAGAGGGAACAGCTGCAAATCCTAACATCAGGAGTGTGCATGGGGGGAGACCCAGAGGCAGTTACTGGCTCATTCACACTTGCTCTCCTGCTGTGATGAGTCGAACTCGATGGTACCTGTATCCCTCTCTCATTTCCGACTTAAAATCCTGACAGCAAATGAATTTTACCAGAGCATAATTTAGAGGAAAGTAGGACAATGATTGCTATAGTACTCAGTGGGAATATGCCTCCTTGTTTAAGAGAGACACAGCCTTGGATTCACAAGCTAAGATCTGAACAAAGTCCCAAACCACAGAGGGGCATCCAGGTTGAGTTACCTATAATTTAAGTATAGTATAAGAATTTGATTAAAAATCTACAAAATTTATTTTTGGCAGACCTGGCCTCAAGGTTGCATGAGTCCAGAAGATGAAGGTGGCTGAGGATGCAAATGGTCCTGAAGAAGATGCTGAGACAAAAATCCAGCCCCATTTAGGTCTGCAGGGTATGTGTCCGGGATATTCTTCAGACCCTTTTGTTCCATTCTTAGACCATTCTTTCAGTGGTTGAATTTCATATGTAGAATTTCTTATGTCTCTGCAACTGACTTACAAAGTGTAGAGATGCCATGTCCCTTTACCAGTAATATTTAATAACCTAATATAATAATTCCCTAATAAAATGTAGCCACACTAATCTAGAAAATTTCAAATACATCTTGATGCTTCCTATGAGTGAAGTCTCTTCTTCCACAGGCACAAGGCATTCAGGGTAGGGCATCAACTCTCCATCTGTTTTCAGGGTGAATCTTGAGCGACCTTGACTGTGTGAGTGGGGGTCATATTCAACAATAGTTCCCGTGGAGGGGAGAGGTCTCTAACTCTAGACCTGGCCACCTGCCACGAGATAGCTCCAGGATCCCGACTTCACATTGTCGCTGAGAAGGCAGATCTGGTCATAAATGACTGCAGTCGGTCCTCCAGAGTCTGGAAGCCATTCAGCTCTCAGCAGGATCAGAGGCTACGCAGGCAGAAGGGAGTGGTGGTCAAAAAAAAAAAGAAATCCTGGCCTCCTACAAGTCGAGAATTTCTTATGGTGCAAGATCTGATGGTGCTTGTTTCTTTTAAAAGCAGGGTTTTCAAATGACTGCTGTGCTCACAGAAGTTCATCATCAAAATGGAGAGAAAATAGGAACCCTCGCCATAGGGCATTTTTAGATGTGAAAGAAAGCCTAGCTGGGTTCTTTCTTCTTTTTTTTTTTTGAAGCAAATTTAGTATAAAAGCAATCAATAGTTCCTGAAATATTTATTTTTAGTCATTCTATTTATATATGAAGCTGCAACTAGTGGTAGGTTAATTACAACACAATCTTGCTGCTCCTCTCTCCAGAAATGATCATAATAAAATTACAAACCTGGAGAATCTTGGCCTGTACAAGGCCCCTGAGGGATTTCCCTTAGCATGTGTGTCTCCAAGTACAAAAATCTACAAGGCCAAGCAAATAGATAATGAAACTTAATGCAAGACACCCTGTGCAATTTTAAATGTGAAACCACATTCGCAGACAGGAAATCCTTTCCTATATCTAGGCTTTAAGTTTCGGGGTTGTTTTTTTTTTTTTTTAACTTTTAATTAATTCTCTTTGTTTTGCCTTAAATGAGGGAATTATTCTGTCACCTTTACATATAATTAAAGATACTGAAAATCCTTATTACTCAGATTCCACTAATTTACAAACTGTGATCATTCCAAGAAGGCCTAGCCTGCAAAAATCATTAGATAAGCAAATAAAGAGAGTGAACCCTATTATAGGTGTGTTACTAAACCTGCTTAGGAAAACGAATTGTTTCTAAGACCTTTAGAAACCTTCATTATAAAGCTGCCCACTGCAGGGCCTCCCATAAGGCACAGCAGACAGGGGCTAAGGGTCCGACACTCACAGCGCACGCTCATCGTGGAGGGGAGCTCTTGGAAGCTCAAGATCATTCCTCAGGAAAACTGGGGGAAAGCTGGGGCTTGGGAGCTAGGAAGCGCATTGACTGAGACATGTTTTATAAATCAGACCTGTTAGGGGTTGTGTAATACCCTTTCTTTCTTATTTTCTCCCTTCTCCGGTAATTATTCACTGACCGCATGCTCTGACTGGGCCCAAAGGGTAGGACTCAAAGACAGACTATCCACAATTTCTTTTATTTAGTTTTTAAACCATTAAATTTGTTTACTTCTTGCAGGCATTGTTGTAGGCACAAGGCAAATAGCAGCTTATTTAATTTACATTCCTCAGTGAACTCATGGTTGAAGGACAGTCTATACTAAAGGAGCTGTAGGGTACCCTCAGGAGAGGACAATGCAGAGGGGAGAATCTGGGTCACCGTGGGTCCTGAAGGGGTTTGGGTGAATCACCTAAATTTGCAAAGCAGAGGGTGGGGCTGGTGAGTTCAGAGGCCCCACTGCTGAGACCACCTCAGGATCTTGGTGACATGGGAGACTTTTTCTTTTCCTCTATTTCATATGGAGCCATGAGGGAAGCTGAGAGCCCCTTGGATTCCAAATGGCCATTTTAGGTGGCCATGAGAACACTGGATCAAAGGGGAGAAATGTGAATCACAAGACTATGTCAACCATCTCTTTAAAAAGTCTGAGATGTCCTGGGGAGAAGAGGAGCCATTACCCCTCCAGGTTCTCCTTAGGCTGTTTAAGCAACCACATTTATATCAGACAGATTAGTAGGTGAAGAGAATAAATTATACATGTATATATGGGGGAAGCTATATAAATGTGAATTCCAAGGCAATCAGATAAAATGTGGGTGTCTCCTGAGCCATATAATTCCTCAGTAGATGGGATGGTAATTTCTTCTAACCCACAGAATATAGCAAAGGTGATGGGATGGGAGCCATGGTGTGAGGAGGTTACACTGCAGGGGTCTGTCCCACGTGGCGCGTCCTACTTCTGTCAGTGTCAAAGAAGCAAGATGCATGCTGTCTGCTACATGTGGCCCAGGGCAGCTGCCCTCTGCAGCCAGCAAGAATGGGAGACCTTCAGAGCAGAAGTCTGGAAGGACCGATGCTGCGAACCACCAGCAGAGATGGAAGGCAATCCCTTCCCTAGGGAAGCTCGGCTGAGATCACTGCCCCAGTAAACCCAGATTAGAGCACAGCTCATCTGAGACCAGACTCCTGACTCCTCAGACCTGCTGAAATAATACACCTGTGTTGTTTTAAGTCACTACATGGATGGGAATATTGTTATACATCAACGGAGAACAGCTACACCAGGAGAAAAGTGACTCTGTCTTCAAGCTGTCTACTGTGAGGTATAAGAGAGCCCAGTAGAAATGTGAAAGGCGATCAGAAATGAGAACTACATTCAGGAGAGGGTCCAGGCTGACAGGTAAGGTCATATGGGACATTGGAAGCTGCTCACATGGCCTTTTGTCAGTGTGTCTGTGTCCTAAATCTCTTCTTAGAAAACACTAGTCATGTTGTACTAGGGCCCACACAATGACCTCATTGCAACTTACTCACCTCTTTAAAGGCTCCCATTTCCAAATAAGGTCACATTCTGAGGTCCTAGGCTGCACGCCTCAACACAAGACATCCCCCCTAACAGCTGCCCACAGCCCCTCTGGGGTCCTAGTGGGAGTGAAGTACAACCCAGCCCTGGCATCTGGCCACCTGTTTGAGACCCACACACTGACGACCAAAGATGAACTGTCACTCTGCTGTGTCAACTGACCTATGAAATCTACAGGCACAGCAAGACGTGTGTTGGACTTAGTAAGATTTTGGCCTTAGTAGTAGTGTCTGAAATTTACCTGAGGAGGGCTCATGTGTCCTGGGTCATGTCCCTGATCGTTTGCATCCACCAGGTGCATGTTTTATGGAGAGGAAACAGACATGCAAGATCCAGACACACGGCTGCTCAATGGTGAAATGGGACACGAACCCAGGCTGGTGAGCTCCCCCAGAGTGAGTCAGAGCGATGCAGTACTGGCAGCTGAGCTTGGTAGCCCAGCCTGGGCCTGTCTTCCCTGGAGCCGCTGTGGGTCCTACCCACCAACCAGCTTAGGGGACCTCAGCGAGGACATGCAGGACACCACACAGACCACATGGCAGCCGCAGCCAGACTGACCAGCACAGCAGGGTAGTAGCTCGACCTCTGCAAGCCTCCATGCCCACCAGATGGATCTCAATGGCTGCACAGATACCGGACGCGGGAGAGGCATTCGCAGTCCCAATGTGGACAGCAGACGGCGGCTCGGGCACACGCAGAGGAGTGTAGGCCGCCCACTCGGTGGGCCCCCCAGAGAGCATGGTGGTGTCGCCTGACCTTCTTTCTAGCCAGATGGATGATTTACAGGGCTTGGTTGTCAGAGGAGCAGGACCCAGCCTCAGGCTTTTACTTCCCAGACTGGCTTCTCCTGACATGTGCTGCACCAGGCATGGGAGAGACCACTGGAGGATATTTCAAAACCCTCCTAGCCTGCTGGGTGTTGATTCTTTAAGTGAAACGGAGCAAGCATTCTTCCTCTCTCTGTCTCTCAAATATCTGAGGGATACACTGCTTTTATTCCAGCGTTCCCTCTCAGGGATAAAAATACTCTTAATTTTCCTCTGCTGCAATGGCAGAATCAAACTCTACCTCCCTCATGGTAGCTTCTTCCCGGGAGGAACCGGATGGCAGGCAATGCTGCGTCTGAAGTGCCTCCAGTGTTGGGGGGTAGCGGGGCACCACAAAAGTCCTGTTTCTGCTATCCCTTCCATGGTGAGACTGAGCTGTTTGGGATCCTTGGATGCCTCTCTGCTCTGGCTTCCTGGGCTTCAGACTGGGAATCTGCAGGTGTAGGAGAAATGCGCCTCCTATCACCCAGGCCTGTCTTCCTTCCTGTCTCTGGTTTCAGAGCATTCACTCCCAGTCAGACTGGCATTACAGAGCCAGGCGGCCATCAGCTCACATGGAACAATGGAGAATTGATTTCTCTGCCTTTGTTGATGTCAAGGGATATGTATTGTAATGATTAATAATTTATTCATAGAGAAAAGCTTTTCCTGGTGTCTTTGTGACAACGGAGAATCCACGGTTTCATTGTCGCAAGTTCTAGCACTGATCAGGGAGTGTTCACATTCAGAACTTGGACAAAACCCATAATGAGAGATTTATGGTATGATTTAGAAACTAATTCCAAGGTCTGTTTTGTCCAACACCACCAAACAACTCTGACCCCAACTAAGTGTCATACAATGTAACCATATTCTGACCCTCTCTACCTGAAGACAGCCTGGCACCCCAGCCCATGGACTAAGGTCACAAGACAGCTACTCCCTGCCCACTTCAGACACCAATCAATAGTCTGGATTGTCATTTGGGATTCCGAGGGACCGTCCATAGATGAGTGGTTCCCAAGACCCCTTCCATTCCTTCATCCAATTTGCTAGAGGCTCTCAGTACTCAGACAAACTATTTATGGATCCTCAGTGTATTAGGGGTACAAGGCAAGTTATGGAGAAATGGTGCAGTGCTCCTATGCCCTCAGTGTGCACCACTCTCCCCGAATCTCTATGTATACATCAACCTGGAAGCTCTCCGAACCCCATCCTTTTTGGAATTTTGATGGAAGCTTCCTTATACAAGCAAGACTGATTATATTATTGCCATGGGTGATCAATTCAACTCCAGCCACCATCACCTTCCCAAAGATCTGGGGGTGGAACCAAAAATCCCAGTGCTTTCTTCATAAGGTGGGCTCTCCTGGTATCCAGCTCCCAAACTTAGATACTTCCCTAGAGTCACCTCCATAAACCACTTTTGTTATTCACCTAACAAAGCACTTTGATCTCACTCATCATTTGGGAAATTCCAAGCATTTCAAGAGTTCTGTGTCACAATGGAGAGAATGACCAGTATCATTGAAGTCAAAATACCACCCATGGTTACTCTCTCTATGCACTCTCAAGGAAGAGAAAACAACCAATGACTGATGTGTAGGACAGATCATGTTAGAAGGGAGCATATTTCTTAGTTCTCAGAAATTCTCCTGACGCCACCCACACAGAAGGTGAGTCTTGTACATAGTAAAATCCACAGGATGGAGGATGCCTGTTCTGTTTATTGGCATTGAGTGGATAAAAATAATTAAGACATAAAATGATTTTCTTCCTAAATCTCCCTGGAAACAGTCTCTAATATAGGGTGTGGCCTGATGTAGGCACCTTATAAATGTTCTTTGTGTGAATGAAGGATGAATGAATGAACACACGAGCAAATGGGGTCATTTCTGTCTGACAGTGACATATTATCAACAATCAGAAGAGCAGGGAAATCCAACCTGAGAAATAGAATTTAGACTTTCATCTTAGTTTTGATTCATAGCTATTTTATTTCTTGGCTATTTAGCTCTCCCTTTTTCTTTTCTGTTTTAACCACAGTTTTACTACATCTGCTACCTCTCTTACTCCAACTTCCATTAAATCATTAGGCAAATTAGATCTTGAACTGTTTTTTTGGAATTCAGGGAATTGGAGAATCAGATTAAAGCATACGTGTCTCACGTCACCAGCTTCTGGATCAAGGGCTAGAATTCAGCTGAGATGTTGTGCAGTCCTGGTCAGGCAGACAAATAAGGCTAAATCGAATGAGAGCACCTCATGCATTCACTCAGGAGAAAATGTCGACCAGGCAAAAATTTTGAGAAAAATATACTTTTAATGTGGTAAAATCTTACTTGTATTCTTTGAGGTTGTTGGCTGCTGGTCTCTTGGTGAGTTACACAACACCTGGAGAAAGACACTTTAACATTTAGCTAATGTGTGGACAGAGGCCTGAGTAATTTGCAAAGTAACCTCCAGTATGTTCTACATTTTGGAAACACAGGGCTGGGCAAGACAGGCCTTTGAAAGTCCAGAGTGCGAGGTCCTGAGATGTTCTATGCAATGTCTAGTGTTCTCATTGGTTTAGATAACACCCAGAGTAATTGGGATTGATTTTAAATGATCTTATGTTCAGTGCTAGGTCATTGTCCAACTGCATCCTAGAAAAATATTACATTGATTTTCTCAGTAAAAATAATATATTTAATTATATGTATATATACACGCATACATATACATATAGAATTAGTCACATACTCATAACATCTCTAAAGTTGGAAATCATACATATTTTGGTGTAGGTATAGCTGTATCATGTTCATCTGTTCCTTCCCCTGAAATACACATCTAATATTGCCAAACATAGCTTGAGAAACGCCTGTGTGATGTAAACAATTCAGTGTATCCACACAGTCAAACCGAAAAGTCATCGTGTTCACAACTTTACAAGGTAGAGTTCACACCTGGTTTTATGGCCTAATTACATAATCTCCAGAAAATTACTTCACCTCTCTGTGCTCCAGTTTCTTTTTCTCAAAACTGGAAAAATAATGTGATTTTCCTCCAAAGATCACAGCCAGATGATAGTGCCCTATTGCCCATCGGCACATGGGCAGTGCTCTCTGCCTACTTACTGCTGGCACTGCTTAGCACTGGGAGCTGCTCTGGAGTCTGCTTCAGTTTTTAAGTGTTCATCAATCAGCATGAGGCTATGAGGTCTGGTCCTGGGCAGTGGGCAGTGACTGAGTCTGTCCTGGACCACAGGCATTACTCCCAGTTCTGATTTCTTTCCAATGTCTACATTCAATTTGTTGGCAAAATCTGTTGGATCAACACTACATTGGAAAGAGAGGCAGACTCTGAAGACCTTTCTGCCTCCTCAGGGCATCCGTGATTCAGCGTGATTACCTCCTCCTTCTGACCCATCTTCAACCCTCCATCCCCTCCTCCGGTCTTTGTACTACTTTGCCTGCTTGGACCTTCTACCTGCATCCTGCAGAGCTGGTTCCTGCTCTGACTGACAGCTCTGGTTCCCCATCTTCTCTTCCTTTGTCTTCCTCCTCAGTGCCCACCATCTTCCAACAGGCAAGCCACTCTCTTCATTTTTACTGTCTTCCCCAAACAAGACATACAATCCAGGGGCAGGCAGGGATTGGTGTTGATTTTGTTGCTAAAGCTCTGAAACCTTAGAACACTAGAGTAGTATTAGATTAGGGTTTGTTGAATGAATCAGTAAAACAAGGAAGGAATGAACAAGTGTGATTTGTCACAAGCAAATATTCGAAAAGACAATGGGACATTGGCAAGGGGGAGAGAGGAGATGCTAAAGAAGATGAAGTGTTTGGGTCTTCCTTCCTCAGATGAAGGATTTTTCTTTTCTTTTTTTTAAAACAAGTGAATTAATGATATCAGGGCCAGAATGTGCCTGAGATTACAGATTTGTGTACAGGTCTGAGAAAGAGGAGGTGCAAGACTCACCTGAAACCCAAAGGCAGCAGAAATATCAGGGCATTCAATGGGGAGTCCAGGAATTTACAAAAATGTTGATATCTCCAAATGAAGATGAATGGAATCAAGGGGGTATGACATAGTCAGGGAAAAGGGTATTTGTCAGGGGGACACAGACGTGATGCAACTGGGAATGGCAATCCCCTAAATTCCAGAAGGGCATTGTCTCTCTACACCCATATTTCTATTCCCTGTTGGCCTAAATTTCCAGCCAAATTTATCTATGTTATAAATAAAATGATCTGCTACAGAACTCCCACTTGCCACAATAAGGCCCAGGCATGCAACTCACAAGAGACCAGTCTATCAACCTGAATTCCAAATTTCTGGGACACAAATCTGATTGGCTTCTGTTTGGTTCAGAGGATGGACACCCACAGCAGTCAGCTCTGGGTGGTGGGCTTAAGGGGCTGGCAGTTTCTCCCCAAAACATGTGCATCAAAAGACCTGGAGGGAGCATCTCTCACAGGGATTGCTAGCCTTCATGAGCAAACCGATGACCTTTTAAAGTAGACACTAGTGAAGGGAAGACCAAGCAACCATGGAGAGTTTAATGGAGCCCAGTTATACAGGTAGTTAATTGATGGCTCTCTGGTGACTCCCGCTATGAAGCTCATCACTGCATAAAGTGAAATCTCAGAGTTCTGGGTGCACCATCCAGTCTGTCACTTCCAACTCAAGTAACTTTAGACAACTATCTTCCCTTCTCTACCCTTTAGCAGCCTCACCTGTGAAATGACAGTAGCCGTTCAATAAATAGGTTATGGTGAGCACTAATACCAGTAAAGGAGGGAAGTCTCCAATATATAGAAATTGTCATATAAACTATTATTGTTCTTATTAAAATATTTTGAAGAAGAAGGAAGCAGACAGAAAGGAAGAGAGAGGCAAGAAACACCTATCTATTTGTTTTTTCATTTTGGTTGCTCCCCTTGATTCTGGGTCTTGAACCCAGGGCACTGGGCTTTACATGGACTATGCCTGGCACAGCGTCAGACTTAGTGCCTGAGTCACTAGGCTATGCCGTCATTATTATTACATTTACTGAAAAGTCTCTGAAAACTGGTGCTTCAAGCCTTGAAGTGCTGTGTTCCACTTTTAAAACCTTTTTATTTTGCATATCTGGTGTCATAATTTATTTAATTGATTAGATAAGATGATTGATTTGTTAGTTTTATGCTCATTGCATCCATTAAAGTGAACACATAAATATTAAAAGAAGACATGCATTTGTGTTCCGTTAAACCTGCCTCATCTACCATGCCTGTGTGTATCACAGATGGTCACTTGCTGATGTCCAATCAAAGCCCTCAGAGGTCCTCATCAATTATTGAATCTGTTCTGGATGCTTTGGCCTGGAAATTACAGCTTTTAATGCCTAACTCAGCTTGTCTTTTAGGCATTATCTCCCATTAATCCTGTACCAAATTTCTATAATTCAATTAAACTGCAACATAGCCCACATATCTACTTTCTGGGTCTCGTTAATGCTTGTCCTTCTACTGTGGTGATCTCTCCAAAATCTGCACATACCCTCAAGAATTCCTGCCAACAAAATCCTATTTATCTGATTTACATTTAAAAAGTCTAATTGACTTAACTGTTAATTTCTTTTTAAGCCTGAATCTATTAATTTACTCACCCATTCTCCTCATCAAGAAATTAGTTATCTGTTGCAAATTACAATTACATAAATAGTTATACTAGAAGAAATACAAAGAAACATGATGAAAAATTTTATACAATAAATTCAAAAAAAAGGTGAAATGAACAAATTCTTAAAAGACACAGTATCTTTTAAAATGACCTAAGAAGTAGAAAATATCAATAGCTTTAGCTATCAAAGAAATTAGATTTTGTAATTAAAAACTTTTCACAAAGAAGACTCTAGGCTCAGATGAATTAACCAGTGATTTCCAAGAAAAAGTTGAGAAGGAATAATATAAATTCTATGCAAATTCTTTCAAAAAATTGTGCAAAATAGTGTAAAGGAAATTATTCCCCACCCATCTTACGAATCCAGCATTATCTTGATACAAAAACAAATAAGTACAATAAAAGGTAAGAAGCCATAGATCAATCTTCCTCATTAACATACCTGTACAGTTCTTCATAAAATTTTTGCAATTTTTTCAAATCAAATTTTCAAGTTTCGTATTAATGGCAATATATAAAAAATAAAAAATTAATGATCAAGTGGGATTAACAGCAAGAATGGAAAATCGGACCACTGATCAAAAATCGATCTAGTTCACCATATTTCTAGAGTAAGAGATCAACATCATATGATCAGTTTAATAGATAAAAGAAGCATTTGGCAAAATTTAACCCACTTAGGATAAATATGATACAAAACTAGGAATAAAATGACACTTCTTTCATATGATAAGGATATCTATGGCAACCCTATGGCTAACAGCACAGACACTCTAACGGTATACAGAGACAATTCTAAGAATTTCTTTTAAAGAGCATTTACCCAGAGAAAGCAAAAACAATAATTCCAAGAGCTGTATGCTTCCCCATGCTCATTGCAGCATTAGTCATAATAGTCCAGACACAGAAACACCTAATTGTTCATTGATAGATAAGTGAATAATGAAAATGTGTTATACGTGTAGAATGAATATTCTTATATTCTTTTATATTCTATAAAAATAATGAAATCTTGCCATTTGCAGCAACATGGATGGCCCTTAAGAGAATTAAGTAAAATAAGTAAGCAAAGTAAAATAACTCAGAAAAAGACAAATACCATTTGATCTCACTCATATGCAGAATCTAAAACAAAACAAAACAAAAAGCAAAAATAAACCTGAATTCAGATCCAGAGAACAGATAGGTGGTTATCAGAGGCAGGGGTAGGGTTAGGCAAATGGGTGAAGGGGTTTAATAGGGACACGCTTCCAGTAATGAAATAAGTAAATCAGGAGGTCAGGTACAGGATAGTAGACAGACTGAACAGAGCTGTACTGCATATTTGAAAGTTGCCGAGATTATATCCTGAAAGGTCTTATCACAAGAAAAAATAATTCTGTATCATGACAGATGTTAACTTATTCAGCAACCATTTCACAATATATACAAGTAATGAATCATTAAGTTACACACCTAAAACAAATTTGATATTTTGTGTCAATTAAACCACAACAAAAGTTTTTAAACTAATAAATAATTCTACCAAGTCACAGAACAGAAGGCTAATTTTAAAAGGTTATGTGTATTTCTATAAACTTGCAGTTAATAGTTGAAATAAATGTATCTGAATATTATTAATAACAATCAAAAAGTAAAATACTTAAGGGTGCATTTAATAAAATATATAAGGACTACACACTAAAAGTTGCAATACATTGCTTAGAAAAATGACAAATACATGAGGAGCTATATCGGGTTTAGAGATTGGATGACTCAATATTTTAAGGATTTCCAATCGCCCCCAAATTGATCTATACATTCAAAGCAATTCAAATCAAAAGTCTACCAGTAATTTTTATAGAAATTTACAGGTATTCTCTAACTCTATATGGAAACACAAAGAAACTGAAAGAGCCAAAATCCATTTTTAAAATAATTTTAAAAGATAAATAAAATTGAATTTGAATTAACTGATTTTTAAGACTTCTGTCAAACCTGTAATGATCCAGGTGATGTCATATTGATGTAAAGATAAAAATTTGGATAATGAAGCAGAATAGAGAGTTTTGAAATAGATCCCTGTATATCTGGCAAATCAATTATTTGACATAGTTCTAGGTTAGTTCAATGGGGGAAAGATGGCTACTTTCAACAAGGTGTGCAAGACCAAATGCAAAATCAGATGGAATAAAAGAGAAAACACAACTGTGGCCAACCACAGGAAGAAACATTAAATCTAAAACTATTAAACCTTAACAAACAAGCACGGGAGAAAAATCTTCGTTGTGACTCAATCTGACTCAATTATTGACAAAGAGCTCAGAAGCAGAAGAGAATAAACCATAAATTTAAAAATTGTTCAGCTGGACTTCATCAAAATTTAAAACCTCCACATTAGTAAGATGAAGCCCCGAGCACAAATTGGGAGAAAACATTTACAATACAGATACCTGATTTTTTTAGAACAGGCAAGAGATTTATCAAACGCTTCAGGCCCAGAGGACATGGGTGTCATCAGAGTGTGTGAAGACATTTACCACCACTAGCCCTGAGACCAACAGGGGTTAAAACCACAGCAGGACACTACCCACTTATTGGAGCATCTATCAGACCAACAGGTGAGCAAGTGCCAAGGACAAAGGGCAGGTGAGAATGGGAGCTACTGGGCTCCCACATTTGGAGTGCAAAGGACACAGCCACTTTAGAAAACAGTGGAATTGTCTTGTAAAACTAAACACTTGTCATATTAAGTTTAACATGAATTTTCTCATTCATACCAACCCCAGACGGGATACCACAGAGGTATACATAAACTAATGAATACACAGACAAATTGTGATTTATTTCGAGTGGACTACTTCGTTAATTAAAATAAACAACAAACAGGCTACTTCGACATGCAACAATATGGATGGATCCCCAAACATTTATTAAGTGAAAGAAGTCTGATATGAAAGAGCACAGCCAATGTATAATTTACTGACAGGGAATTCTGGCGGAGGCCAAAGTCACATAAATGGCAGAAAGCAGATGGTGGGAGATGGGTAGGGGCAGAAAATGAAGGGACACAGAACTTCTTAAGGGCTATGGGCATGTTCCCTCGCTGGCTTGGACTGGACACCTAAAATGGATGCATATTATACCCAACAACAATGATTTTAAAATGCAGGGTCAGGTCTGAGCATCTCAGAAACAGAGAGCTCTGTTCCCTATGCACATGGGTGTTTCCATGTGTTAAACCCCTACTGACCATGCGGACCAGTCAGTAAGTATTGCCACACTCAAAAGTAAAGCAAAATGAGCAGCACAGAGCCTGCCCAGCACTGCTGCTGCCAAACAGAGATTTGAATTTGCTGAGTTCTGATTCCTAAGCGCCCCAAACTCCAGCAGGGCCGATTTTCTGCTGATGTTTGCAAAAGCACAGTAGCTGTTATCCGAGCATGGGCATCAGCCCCAGGTTTCAGTGAGAACATTAACGTGTGTGTGCCTGTGTGTGCATGTGTACTACATAAGTCTATGTGCTATTATTTTATTGAGTCAGGACACTGACATGCCAATTAAGTGAAGAACTCTGAAGCAAACGGATGCCTCTGACTGACAGTTTCCTAGGTGGGCTTTCGGGGTCTGCTCAATTGAAGGCACATGTCTAGCTGCTTAACCAACATTGGCTCAGCAAGACAGTGTTTGAATAAAATATATGGACTCTTAGGCCTTAAATGCTTAGATATGTAAGTATGATCCATCGCTTTGCACCTTTGAAAACACATCTCCTTGGCAAAATTGCCTTCTGCATCTTCCGGGAGTGCATCTCAGCCCTCTGACCTTAAATAAACGTTGTAGGAAAAATCAAGTGGGAATCTCAATGCTTCTTCCAAAACTGCTAATAAAACAACTAATCTAGATAAATGACAAGTAATTCTCATTCAAGTTAGAGTTTTTGAATTTTCAGTGAAAAATTTCAAAACTGAAAGCAGGGTCCAATGAATCCGCAGAGAACCATCACCTCCGAAAACGTGGCCACGCTTGTTTCAGATACCCCCGTTCTTTTTCTTTTCTCGTCCGATTCATTTTAAAGCAAATCACAGACATCATCATTCAACACATCTCTTAAAAAGAGGGACTTTTTAATATAAACACAATGCTATTTTTATACCTAACAAAATAATTGGTAAGATCTAAAAGAATGGATATTCTGATTTCAAGGATGACCTCAAAAAATGTTTTTAAGAATGTTTTTTTCAAGTCAACAGCCGTAAAACCTGTGTGTTACCAGTCTGTGCATTCCTGGTTCTTTTAAGGACCAGTCCCCACCCTCCCCTCTACCTCTTTTCACAGCTGACAACTTCACGAAAACAGGTGAGTTGTCTGGGAAAAAATCTGCATTCCACCTTTGTCTATTTCCTTGTGGTGGGTTTTAGTTGTCCCTTACCCCCAGTGTTCCTGTACACCGGTCACTCTAAGGCTTTAGATCCAGGCTCCCATCTGGTGAGGGTTTTAAACCCTGTGCTGGGGGTTTGGCCTCACAGGGGTTGTGGACCTGATTGATTGCCTACCACCTGTCACTAGATATTGAATCGGTTGGAAGACCTCTTAGTCAAAGGTCCCTCCTAGAGTGAGGAGCTGGACGACTGTGAGTTTTCAGCCTTAAAGTCTCTCTTCTTCAGTCAGGCAAGCAGTCTCCAGTCTGGACACCCACCACCCTCCACACAAGGGCCTGTGCCTCACCCAGATGTGTGGACTTGCTGCCTTCTGTGCTTTCTGCACCCACTTTCCACTTGGAGGACGCCCGCTTTTCAATGAGCAGGCAAAAACACAAGCTGGACAGTCATCATGTCTAATTGGATACAGATCGGCAGATGGATTCGTTACTGGGAGCTGTCAATATTCCCCATGGCACACCTTTTACACTCGTACCCCTGTCTGTGCTGCGGTAGCCGTCAGGTTAACTGAGTCCCAATGGGCAACCTGTCTCCTCCTCCAAAAATCTGTTGGGAGGTTTATAAGTAAATGTGTGACTCACACATGGGCCTGTCCTCCATCGGGATGTGGAGGGATGGATTTCTCTCCTTGCCAAGGCCTCCTTCTGCTCCTCACTGAATGTGACTCAAGTGTTAGGGATTGAATGCGCTCTTTCCTTAGTGGGAAAATAAGGAAGGTACGAATACATGGTATTAAAATAGCTAATTTTCAGTCATTTGTAGGATGCTAGGGGTGGGCTTTATGGGTGGACCATCACTCACCCAATGGCATTTTTCCCTCCTTTTCTCTTAGACCATGTGATCTATGAGGGCGACAAAGTGCTCAAAACTACATTTCTCACCTTCCTAGTGGTGCTGCTAGCCAGAGCTTGTGGTTTGCCTGTGATAGCATCTTTTCAACCTGAGGAGATCTCATACTTATCAATAATGCTTTGTGTGGCATTTTCAAAGGTGATCCAGTTTGGATAATTAAAGTATGTTACCTAAGTAGCAGCAACCAGAAACAGGATCTTAGAGGCCATTTAGGAAAACACTTCTGGAAAACTCAATACAAGTATCCCATTAAATAGAGATACCAGAGCCATTTCCTTTTTCTACATCCCAAGGGATATATATGTGAAGGCTGGTGCTTCAAGACACTTTTAGACCATGGAGCCTCCTTAAGGACAAATGCCTCCACGTATGAAGGCGAGTAGAGCAGAAGGCTGGGACCCAGATCCTGTTGGCCTGATGCTGCCAGTCAGATCAAGGTTAGTTACTTCTGGACTGATTCCCTTCTTTCTTTCTCTACCCAGAGTAGACCAAGGTCAACTCTAGTGGCTTTCTAAAAAAAAATAAAATAAAATGAAGGCATAAGGTAACAAAAGTCCATTTGTTAGATTCACTAATAGCTAGAATTTCCACAATATCTCTCTCTGTTTCTCTCTGTCTCTCTCGCTCGCTCTCTCTTTACATATGTATACATATAAATATATATATATATGTATGTATGTATGTATATATATGCATTTCTTTTTCTCCTGCAGATATATTCCAGCATGCATCTCCTAAGTGCAGCAGCGTTTTCTCTTAACCTCCACAGGGACACAGTAGCAGTACTGTGCATACATCATATTCAGCTCTCCCTCATTGTGGCCATTAAAGCTGCTTCCCCCATCCAGCATCCAACTGAAGGCCACACATAGCATCTGCTCATCATGTCTGTGTGAACTTTTCTGTTTTCTTAGGATTAGATTCAATGTAAATATTTTGGAGAAGAATACTCCACAGTGCTCTCTTCTCAGTTCCTCTCCCCCACAGACACAGCCAGTGTGTCACTGCCGGTACCATTAGGGTGAGGGAACATGGCAGTTGGCCACCTCTAAATCTCGCAGCAGCCTTGCTGTCATACAAGAAGGCAGAGCTAGGTTGAACCCTGCAGGTGTGTTGTTCATCGTCACTTTTTACCCATGATTTCAGCATCCAGTGTGATCATTGTCTGGATCACTCATAGATCAGGAGCTGCCAAATGTTTCCCAAGCTTCTTGATTCTGCTTTAATCAAATGCCCCTCATTTGTTCCCTTGCCACTCTCTGATGTTCTTAATCTCTCCCTTTCGACAAATTCACTGCTGATATTCTTGAATGCCCCCAGTTTACATCTATCCACAGCCACCTCCTGAGGTACCTCTGCCATTCACCAGCTAATTTCTCTAACAGTGACCTTGTGTGATTCACCGCTGTTCTCACCTGCAGCTTGATTCTCACCCACCACTTTCTGAAGCACTATGCTCTCGAGCACAGGAAATCATCCTTACAGTGAGGTTTTCCTCCTACTTTTTTATTCATTCTAAATTTCTATCCTTAGAAGACATTTTTATTGGTACAATTATTAATATGTGAATATTAAATAATATTCTTTGCTAACAAGTCATTCCAAGTTGTTATCTTTTCAAACTTCCTCCTCTTTGAAACTTCTTCCATGTTTGGTAGCTTGTCCAATTTTTCAGTTTTGATCATCTTCAAGTGATGATCATTTTGAAGTTGCTGGAATCAAACTTCTCTTTGCCCGTTGACCTTTTTTTCCATTTTTTTTTCCCATTGGAGTTGTGTCCTTTCACCGTTTTACATTTTGATACTGGATGCTCAACTCCTCACTCACCAGAGAAGATGCCTTCTCATCTCTCATCTTTGGCTTCACAAGGCCCCTGTCTGTCAGAGGTGAGATCTTCCCGAATGGGCGTCTTAAACCAATCTGTGATTTCCTTTGGCTTGTTGGTTCTTTCATGGGTTGGTTACACAGATGCAAATGACCTTCCCTCTCTCTCATCCCACACCTGGAGGCTTGCATTTCCAGGTGTCTCCCTGACCTGTCCAAAGGTGGGCTGAGCTGTAGCCAGGCACTGTGATGGCCAGTGGGAAGTGCTTTGCCAAAAGAGAGGTGCCTGCTCAAGCATCAGCTAACTGCTGATGAGGAAAGCTTCCTGGGGAGATGACAACTAGTGGATCACTGAGGTCTGGGGAGCAGGTACTCAGTGAAGAGGGAAAGGAACACTTTCCGCCAGGAGCAGTGGCACAGGTAGAGATGCATGTCAGAGGGCTCCTGGGAGATGCACATGTCATTCTGGCAGGAGCATAGTGTCTGTGGAGGACAGTGCTGGGGTGCAGTTAGAGAGACCCCTGGCTTTTACCAGAGGATTGTTGACAGGCTGGGGTGCAGTTAGAGAGACCCCTGGCTTTTACCAGAGGATTGTTGACAGATGATGATGGTGGTTTAGTAATGGGAGGGTAAGACTGTAGGCAGAGAAACCTTTGATGCATTCCTTATATAAGCTCAAGGGAAGAAGCTACGGCATTGGACATAGAGAGGTGGCATTCAGTCAATTATGTATGGTGGCCATCTATAGACTTCAGATCCACAGAGAGATCTCAAACCTATTCAACTGACCCTGGCCTCCGCTTGAGAGTCAAGCCTGAATTTCTAGAAGCAACCTAACATACTCCACCCGAATCTGAACTATCATAGCCCCATGTAACCTTGGTCCTCTACTTGTGTGTGATGAAGTTTCTGGGTCTTTGGCCTTTGCGAAAAGTTGTGGCTGGAACATCAAATTGCAGGTCAGTTTCACAAATGAGAGCAGCTAAGGTGGCTTTGACCTCCTCAAGGTGAGTGATGGAGACTGCTCCACCCTCCCCTACCCCTGTATCCAGGGAGTGTCACATCATATAAAAGCTCCCTTACACATGAAAAATATTTATTAAGGTAACTTTGCTTTAAAAAATAATATAAACTCATATGCACAGGTTCCCCATTCCTCAAGTATATACCTATACACCCTGCCTACCACCAAATCACCAAGAGTTCTACTGTCCATTGGACTTCACCACAGACCCCGCAATGTTCCCTGCTGGTAACCTCAGCTCTAGTGCCAAAGTCCAAGGGTTGGTTTTGTCTAATCTATTCATCTACTTTAGCTCTTTGGAGTCCATCTGTGAATGATATCATCTAGTATCCATCTTTCTTCTTTTGACTTATTTCATTTATCATAATCCTCTCTAGTTCCAGTCATGTTGATTCAAATGCAATGATTTCATCTCTTCTAAGGGCTGTGTAGTATTCCGTTGTGTATATGTACCACATTTTCTTTATCCATTCATCTGATGATGAGCATTTAGGTAATTTCTAGTTCATAGCTATTGTGAATAATGTAGCAATATACATGGGGGTGCATATATCTCTGTGAATTAGTGTTTTCATACCTTCTGGGTAAATATCCAGAAGTGGAATGGCAGGATCATATGGAAGTCCATTTTCAATATTTTAGGAATCCCCATACTGCTTTCTTTAAGGGTTGTACTAGCTTGCACTCCCACCAACAAGCATTCCCTTTTCTCCACATCCTCACCAAAATTTGCTGTTTTCAGACTTTTGGATGAAAGCCAAACTCTCAGATGTAGGGTGATACCTCATTGATTTTTTTGATTTGCGTTTTCCTAATAGCCAGGAAGGTTCACATCATGCAAAAACTCCCTTAAAGAGTCCCCTTCTTTCACTACACCTGCCTTTCAAATTTAACATCCAACCCACCCCCCACCCCCAGCTTAGGACTTGTCTAATTATTGACATTCTCTCCTAAAAATCCCTCCTCTTCTTGTCTGTTCGGTCACTCAGGTAATATGATGGAGTGAGTGCTGGTGCCTGGCACTCTGCAGCAACATAGGCTCTGTCTGCATCTAAACATCTGTTGCACACGTGCACACTTGGGGGCCCCTTTGGTGCTAACAAAAGCAATCCCTGTGGTGAGCACTCAGGTAGTGTCTCGCCCACAGATGAAGGAACAAGGACTCAGAAGCGCTGTGGGAAGTCCTGGCACACAGCACTAGCTGATTTCACTGCAGATGTGGTTCCTCTACACCCTATCAGCAGCATTGTCATTACCATCTTGCTAACATAGCACTCAAGGCCTCAGCTGTTCAGAACTCTCCAGAACTTGCCAAGAACCCTCACTAGGTAATAGACTTCTCACTGGGAGATGAAAACGCTGGAGCCCACTTTTGCTCTCCTCTCAGATGTGATATGAGTGGGTCTGTCTACACAGTTTGTCTTTCCTAAGTGAGACTAATGTCTGCGCTTTGCTGAGGTCTTCTCCTCTACCTGGGATGGCTCTGACCACATCTCCTCGGTGGCTTCCAGACAACCCACCTGGATGGCCATGAGCAGATCAAGTGTAAGGCCAGAGCAGGGGCACAGATTGGACAGCTCTGCCCACCAGTACTTACCTGTGTGTGCTCAGAACCTCACTGTGAAAGATGAATTCCTTTGACCAAGGTCCAAGACAGACCTGCCCATGACTAAATTGTATTCTTCAGTGAGGGTGTAAATATTCTGACTTTGTGTCTGTGCCCTCAGAAATTCCTGTGTTGAATCCTAACACTCAGTGTGATTGTGTTAAGATAAGGGACATTTGGGTGTCCCTTGTTGACTCAGGTATTAAGTCTGCAGCTGTATCAAAGTACACGTAAAGCCCAAGGATCCTGAGTTCACACACAGAATCAGAGGAAATAACCGGTGTGAACAATTACATGCAAAAATAACCAAATAAATGCTTCTTCCTCCTCTCTCCCAGTTCTGTTTTGCCTTTGATCCTGCCTGCTTCCTTTCTCTTATTTTTTTTAAAGGAGATTTCAAAGGTGATGGTGTCATGAGATGGTGTCAGTGTCCTTTATGTAAAGACCCCCAGGAACTCTCTGCCCTCCTCGTGAGGTCACAGCAAGAAGACCTATCCATAGGCCAGGAGGGGCTTCACCAAACACCCCGCCTGCTGGCACCTCGAACTTGGACTTCAGCCTCTAGAGCTGTGAGAGATGAATGTTTGTTATTGAAGCTCCCAGTCTGGGAACTTTGCTAGTGAAGCCTGATGGACTAAAACAGTAAGTAAACATGAGTGATACTTTCTGATTAGCCGTTCATTCTATTTGACTCATGACAAATGCGAAAATGCCGTAAATATCAAGTATCAACCATATGTGCATTCTTAGGAATAAATTAGAGTAAGATTGACTGCCTTGTTTTTCATACCCAGTGTAAATTTTGTCATCATGTCACCTCCCTGTCCTCCTGCCATAATGCACTCTTCTACAATCCTTATTCCAGGTTAACTGGAAATGTTTGTATTTTAAGGACTGAATTCTAGAAGCTGTTGAAGATGTATCAAGAGGCAGAGTTTAGAAACCACTTCATGGTCTCTTGACAGTTTCATGGCTCTGGGACTGGGGACAAGCTCTCAATTTGTTTGCCAAGAATTCCGCATTCGCTCCAAAGTCGGTATTGTTGTCACCATCCGTGACTGCATTTCTCTAGCGTGATCCAGCCCACATTAACATTTTACAGCCTTGAGAATGCCAAGTACTCAGTTGTCTTGTTCGAATCCCTGGAATACATTTTTCTACTAATGTTTCTGGAGCTGGTGTCCTGGAAGCAGTTGTTACCTCCCCAAGCACTCGGCTGTCACTACCCCTCACCACCAAAGTCATGGTAATGGCAGAAAAAAAAAGTTCTCAAACACCGCAATTACTTTTCCTGTCTTAACTTAAAAACTAAACTCCCATGCTTGGCTACAATGAACATGGGAACCGAGGCAGGCTGTAGCGGAGCAGACTGACAACCACTGTGAGCCCACGGGCCACAGCCCGTGGGCATGGCTACTAAGGATGATGGGGACATGGGCGCTCTGCTCACTGCTGTCCTCTTGATATCATTTCCTCTAAACTTGGGGTGATAACTCATAGGGGCAAAAATCACACAGTTTCCATTTGAAATATTTGCGTAGAAAAGAATCTTGATGTGCGGAACATTTTAGGAGGGCTAGAATTAAGGACACGTGGTCTGGAGATGAAAGGAAGAGAGGGAACCCATCAGTATGGGGTCAGCCTGCTGGTTCTGGGGTGAGCAGGCTTTGTCTCTGAACCACATGGTTTGTCATTAAGAGACTGGGGTGCTACTGCATTTAGCAAACTGAACCCTTGAGCAGAGTGGGAAGGGGCAGATTATGCTCAGTCAATAGTGGTGGTAGAGTCAGGACAGAGACACAGAAGCAGGAGGTAGACGCCGCCTCCCTGCCACTGCACACATCCCCTCTTTTTCTTTGACTCCATCCCCCTAGGGAAGGCAGCTGGTCAGCAGTTGGGCTGAGCTCTGAGTCTGCCAGCACCAGTCTCTCTGCAAAGAGTTGAGTGAAAGCGTTCTGACCTTTCCCGCCAGTTCTTTTACTTGCGAAAGGATAGAGAAAAACCAAAGGAAAGGCTGTCTTGGAGCAGAAGACCCTGGCAAGGGAATAGAGAAATCTGGAGTCACACAGGGGTGGGACTTCAGACTTCCCTGAAGCCTTCAGGCAGAATCTTGTGTGGGTCCTTGGTGGCCTGGGTCATCAACAACATGGTAATAGCCTGCATATTCACACCCTGACACTGCTGTGGACAGTCACCTATGGCAGCACTGGGGAGAGTTAGCATCAGTGTCCGCATCTCATTCGGATGAAGGAAACTATAGAGAATGCAGGGAGGGGTAGCCACTCTAGAGGACGGTGCGGTGGTTGATCACTAAGCACACTTAGCATCCAGAGATCACACTTCTTGGTATTTACTGAAAGGAGCTGAAAAGTACATCCACACAAAAACCTGCGCATGGTTGTGTACAGCAGTTTTATTCTTGATTATCCAACCCTGAATGCAATCAAGGTGTCCTTCAGTTGGTGGATGGATAAACAGGTCCACCCAGACAGTGGAGTATTATTCAGTGCCAAAAGAAATGCGATGTCAAGCCCTGAAAAGACAGGGATCTAAAAAGCACATCACTAAGTGAAAGGAGCTGATCTGAAAAGGCTACACACTGTATGATTCCAATTCCATGACATTTTGGAAAAGGCAGAACTAAAGAGACAGTAAAAGATCAGTAGTTGCCAGAGGGTGGGAAGGGGAGGGAAGAGCACAGAGGATTTTTCAGGCAGTGAAACTACTCTGTGTGATACTATAATGGTGGATACAGTCATTAAACATTTGTTTAGACACACAAAGCGTCCAACACCAAGAGCGACCCTGATGACAATCATGGGCTCTGGGTGACATGTCAGTGTAGGGCCATCAAATGCATAATCTGATGGGGGTGTTGATAGTGGGGTGTCTGTGCATGTGGAAGCCAGGGTGTACATGCAAAATCTCTGCATCTTCTCAATTGTGCTGAAGCTAAAACTTCTTTAAAAAAATAAAATCCCTAAGGAAACAAAGAAAACTAAATTGGACCCACTTTTACCAAACAAGAATTGCAAAGGCCAAATTACTGACATTTACTTCCACTTACATGAAAGAGATTGAAATATATTATACTTGACACTAACGTCTGTAAACAGACTTTTATTGGTCAACAGGAACGTTGTACTGAAAGTTCCAATATATCAGCAAAATTGAAGAAAAATATTTTGCATTTTTTGAAAAATCATTGTTGTGCTAGAATCATATCTTGATTTTATCTTCATATGTTCTGAATACCAAAAAAGAAGAGAATAGTTTAATTAAGTGGATCCTTCTGATTTAGAGAGATTTTTCACTCATAATGGATATAGTGGGTCTTCCTGGTAAATAGAATGCACGTGGTAGTGTTAGATGTATCTGGGAATATTGACACCATGATTACATGTTTCAGCAGAATTTCCACAGCTCAAAATAATTAGCTAGACCTGTACCAAATGTTTACCTTTTACACCCGAATCACTCTTCCACAAACATTAATTGGCATTCCTTTGGTCTGTGTGGTACAGATAAATGTACATTTGGAACAATGACTTTCCATTTAAAAAGGCGAGGTATTCTTAGCATCAGTCTGTAACAGCAAGACGGCATGATTTTAACCAGTTTTTCTTTGGACAACCTTTGGGTTGGCATTTCATATCTGTTTCAAACGAGTATGGAAGCAGATTCCCTGATCAAGGCTTTCATAAATTCAGTCTAACATCCTAGTGAGTGGGAAAGAGTGCTCTACCATCTCTCAAAGTAATTGGTAGTTAAAGGTGACATCCGGTCAAGATTTGGATGCTTCGGCCAAAACTAATCCTAGTTGAGGTGGAAAGAAAGACTACAGAATGAAGGCTAGAATGCATGCAGTTTCCAGGACAACGGGTGTAGGATGCAGGAAGTTAGGCTCTTCAACTAGGACAAGCAGGGAACAAAGGACAATGCACTGTGAGATGCACAGGGACAGAGCCAAGAACACCAGATTAGGGCTGTGCTACCATCTCACTGGCCAAAGACTGGATGGCCAAGTGGGGAGATGAAGACAGAGGGGGAGGGAAGGGAGGGAGCATCTATCAGGACCAGGACCAAGAAGAAGGTCAGGACCTAGGACAGAGTTTAACAGGTGGGAGGGCATGAAAACTGTCAGACCCAGAACAGACCCTGGGCATCCATACTTTCACAGCTGCCTGGTGACCAGAGTCCCCTGACTAAGCGGATTTTCACTTAAATGTAGTGTGCTGAATCCTCTATGCTGGATGACCATTTAGTAGTGGAGTTCTATTCTGTGTGTCTTTGTATGCTGGGATGAGTGGAAAACCAAAGACAAATACCACTTAACAAAAATCTGGAAAGAAAAAGAAAATGTCAAAAACCAGAGTTGCTGTTTTTAGACCTGCGATTTTCCTAAAATGTGGTACTGGCAACACCTGCCCTGGATCGGTCTGCATACTATAGAGCAGTTTCCCAGACCTAAGAGAGAGCAAGCCATACTCAGTAAGAGCTGGGCCCAAAGTTATCTTGTTCACTCTAAGCCACAGTGAGTTTTTCATGCATTTTCCATTTTAAGAATCTATGTTAGATTGTCTGTGAGGGCAGAGTATGGCTCAGGTGACATTTCAATTCCATTCTCCCATTACAAGCTGTTCTCAGGATTCTCTGGTGTCTCAAGGTGATGCCTTGTGATTATCAGGGGATGTGCATGGAGAAAGGGGTCTCTGGGAGGAGGACGAGCTGGGTGGGCCCCAGGCCCCCATTTCAACCAGGAAAATGTTACTCCCATGTAATTTATATATTACAGTTCTGGGTAAGATTTCTTTGTAAGAAAGAGTTTTGTAACTTTGAAAAGACTGCCCTAACCGTTAATAATTGTTTTAGCCCCAGCCTGTACTCCTTCAGTCACAGGGGTAGGACGGACCTCCATTTCAGGTTATGGGAGATTTAGCAACCTGATAAATGTCATTCAGTCTTTTCCATTAAATTGCCATACCACTAAAGGTAAATATGGGAGAAAGGCAGCCTACATTTACTTGAGGCCTGAATCATCATTTATTTTAATGAAATTCCTGTTACTATTTTCAGACCCAAACAATAAATGTAGTCAGTCTAATAAAGAAATCACAGTGATGTCAAGGAATTTTATCATACTGAAAATCACCAGTCCATTTGAGAAAATTCATCAACGATACAAACATATACACTTATTTTTTTTTAGCCTACACTCAAATTTTAAATTAAATTGAAGTCTGAAATAAGAGTAAGATATTAAGTAGTGTTCAACACATACGATAGATCCTGTATTCACTTCTGCTTCGTAGTATTCTGCTTCAAAGCCATTTAACAGGAAATGGTAGAAGAAATTAATTGAAGACAGAAATATGAGAGGAGAGATAGAAGTGGAGAAAAGGAAAGGGAAGACTCTTGAAGTTCGGAAATGAATGCTGTTTCCAAGTCATGTTGTTTCCTGGGCTTCAGCATCAGTGACTGATCCTGTGTTACCCTGGCCTAAAACAGGGCCATGTATCTTCATCTAACAGGGCACCTCAGCTTCATGTGTGAGCTTTGGGAGGCTCTGTTGAGTGTGGTGCCTCATCAATGGAAAAATCATATTCTCAGAAGCTGCTTAGATGAAGAACTTTGTCACCATATTGGCCAGGTAATAAGCTGAAATGAATTCTAATATCTGGGGAAGAAGAAGTTTTCTTTTATATTTATTTTAATACATATCAGAGTCTGAGCATTTTTTCAAAGAATACATGAAAGGAATAATCCAAAGATATACGTGTATATATAAATGTATATGTGTATATATATGCATATAACTTTGGATTATTCATATATATATAGAGAGAGATACACACATGTATATATATATATATCTATGTTCATCACTGAATTATTCACAATATCCAAGAACTGGAAATAGCTAAGTGCCCACATATATATGTAGACACACACACAGTAGAACACTACTCAGCATGGAAAAGACAAAACGGTGGCTTTTGAAGCAACATGGATGGATTTAGAGGGTATTATGCTAAGTGAAATAAGTCAGGAAGACAGACACTCTATAGCATTCACTCATGTGGGATACAGATAAACCAAACAAAGTAATGGAATATAAAGCAAAAACAAATTTTAAGACTGTAAGAAAGAAATAGTGGTTACCAGGGGGCCTTGGGGGGGTGGGTAAATTGGGTAAAAGTGCCAACTATATAGTGATGAAAGGATACCAGAATGTTAGTGTTGAATATGATGTAGCATAAACAGATGCTGATTTAAAAGGCTGAAACCTACATAATATTTTAAATGAACTTACTGAAAAAAAACTTGGCCAATTTTTATAGTCTTCCAACTATTTGTAAATAGGTCATCCAGAAAACTGTGCACTAGAAAAGTTTATTCTTTAAATAGTTTAAAATATTTTACTAGCTTAGTTCTTTGTTTTGTTTTGTTTTGCTTTACTTTGATTGAACGTAACAGGCAGGTGTACTCAACCTCTGTTACTGTCATTTCTGAATCAATGTACTGAGAAGTATTCAACTTTGAAAATATACTAACAGCCCACTCTAGTTCATACCTGCAGAGCTGCCTACATTATTTATACACACAGAACTCATCCCTTAACTCCTAGAATTTTCTCTTGGTCAGTAGAGATTGATATTTGGGGACCTTTCATTTCCTTTGTGTGTTCATGGCCACTCTACTGGAAATCAAATAAGCAATATACATAGCTGAAAATTAACTTTCCACTACGCCTAGCATGGAGAAAATCATTGGAAATAATCATGTCTCACAAAAAAGAAAAAGAAACATTTGAGATTACTAATGGGTCCCAGGAAAGAAGGAGACAAGAAAACAAAATATTACTAACTACAAATGTTATTAAATATAAAATATAAAACATTAGTTGATTGAATATTAAATATTAAATATTAAACCTACAAAGTAGAAATAAGACTGTGATTTCGATGATCTAAAATGCTTTTAAAGATAAAGTGAGGCTAAAGATGAGAAGAGATGTTGAATGCAGGAGCAAGAGAATAATAAAACCTTTAATTGCCTTTAAATCAGGACTAAAAACATTGCACAACAGCAGTTTCTTCACTCCCTTTCACTCTTGCCATTTCTATTTTTCATTAGTTGTATGCAATTTTCCAGCAAAAGGGATATGAGATATTAACTCTTGACCAAGGAAGTATATCTGATGACCACAAAGTAAGTGTGATTAGTAGAATTTAAATTCTGAAAAAAATCCAACATCCTGGGTGTTCGCAATGGTTCTCTATCATACATTTGTAAGGGTAAATATCTAAAGTTTTCATTGTTGTTCTAGGTGGACATTCTGTGGTTTTGCATATTTAGCAACCATCTTCCCTTTTGGTAATCAGATCTGCTTCTTCTTAACTTTCACTCTGAGTGCTTTGGATGGAACTCATTCTAATTCATTTCCAAGAGTAGACCTGTGACCCAGGCATCAGTCTCATGTGCAAATGACCCAATTCGGTACAGTTCAACTTCATAGAGTTTATTAGAACTTTAAGGAGACAGACATTCCTAGGGCTGCCAAATGCCAACCTGCACCTCCTGAAAATCATCTTTTGCTCCTTGGGGGTTGGTCTATCTGAGACTCCATCAACACAGAAGAAATAAATACAAAGACTGATCGGTTCCCGAGGACATTATTTGAGTACTTGCATTTGATCATGGTTGAAGATTTCTATTCCTGGGTTCTATAGTTTCATAAATCAATGTATGTCCCACACTGGGTTTCTTTTCTTTTATTTATTTTATGAATTTGAATTGGATTTTAATCATTCACATCTGATAGTCTTAATTAATAGAGTACATTTTAAGAGCTTGATAAACCTAAAAGAAAAGACTAAAGAAAACACTAAAATACTAGGATGGCTAAATGATCAGTGTAAATCAAGTCACTAGAAAAATAGCTGAAAAAACTGAGGATCCTTGACTTGGGAAGGAAAAAGGTGAGAGCAGAAGTTTGTCTTCAAGAATACTGAAGGATGTCAGGTGGAAGAGGAAGGGGATGCTCCACGGTGCCCTCTGAGGTTCCTTCTCAGGACAGCATTGAGTTCTAAATAGCACAAAGGTGTTTTGAACTCAAAGTCAATGACTCAGTCATTTGAGCCAGGCAAGTCCTTACTTTTCAACAGTGCACATTATAATCAACTGGGTTTTCATGCTAGGGAAACTCACACTCACTACACAGAGATCCAGGGTAGGTGGGAGGAAAGAAAAGGGCAAGTGAGAACAAGCGTATTTGGAACAGTTTTCTGGAGTGCTGCCTTTGAGCTATATCAGGTCATCCTTTACAACCACCCCAATTTCTCTTTGGTGTCAAATCATTCAAGTAGGTCACAACCACAAGTCCGAGAGAATATTTTTTTTTAGAATTCCACAGAAATAGCAGCAGCTATGTAAAACAAGGTAACATTATTGTCAGTGCCCACTGGAGAGTTTACTTTTTAAGGAGATAAAATTTTGGATGAATAGAATTTATCCAATCGGATCAAAATCCCAAAAACCAGAGGACTTCTTTCTCTGTCCAGAAGTTACAGGTTACCAGCTCTTGGTAGTGCTAAAGAATGTTGATTGAGAGATTGAGCAATTGTGTCTGTAATAACCTCAAAATATTTTAGTTATGAAAACATGTTGGATTTTATTATTTAAGTGGGTGTTGAGACTTGGAATTATTTTCATAAAAAGTAATGATCACACAGTAAAACATTTATTTAATCATTCTACCTTCTGATGCTTGCTGCTTAATAGGTTAGAAACAAATTCTTACAACAGGAAAAAAACAATCATTTTAGACTAAATATTGGATAGATGACTTTTGTAAATAATATATAAGTTAATATAGATGTTATAGAATCTGATAATAGAAAGGGTATGAAATATTGAGTGAGACTCAATTCTCACTCACAGGTTGTATGACTACAGGATGGTAAAACTATTACAGGGCAAGTTTCCAAGGTGATTGATAAATTTTTTTCTCACTTATATAAAAATTCATAAGTTCTTGAGGGTACTCTTTAACCCAGTCCATCTTTTTTTGTTTTGGCTGCTTTGAATAAAAGTACATCATATAGCAGTGTATGCATCTTTGTGGGCTACTCACAAATATAGCAGAGTATGGTGACTTGAACAACAGAAGTGTCTTTCCGACAGCTCTGGACACTGCACACCGAAGGTCAGGGTACTGTTAGAGCTGGTTTCTGCTGAGACTCCCTTCCTGTCCCACACCACACCCTCAGTGGGGTTCTCTTGGCCCGTCCTCTGTTTGCACCTCTGTGTGTACTTGTGTGCTCTGCTGTCTCTTCTTCGCATGATGACACCAGCCTGTCAGATGATGCCCCAACCGACGACCTCATTTTACCTTTTATAACCCCACCCAAAGCCCCATCTCCAAAACATGCATTTGGACAGTCCATAACAAGCACTTAGGTGTTCCAGCCTCTGCTTTTAGTTTTTGTTATTTACTAGTGTATACATTATTCAGAACATTTGTGTATTTACTCGCAGAATTATCATAATGTCTATTATCTCCACCTTACAGGGGGCATGTGGCAAGGCCTTCTGACATGCTTGCTTGCAGTCATGTGAGGTAATGGAGCAGTGACTGGTGGCAGCCTGGCTCTGTGTGTGCAGTCTCCCCACCCCGCCTCCCTTCCCTCCCTCTCCACTCCTGAACCACAATGTCGGCTGCACCCTGTCATTTCTATTTGTTTATGTGTTATTCATCAACTTCCCCCAGCAGACAGAGTTTTCCTGGAGGGCAAAGGCTGTGTGTATGTTATTTTTGAGTGCCTAGCTTCCAAATTCAATCTAGAAATACCTGACAGCCAATATTTGTTGAATGAATGGTCACTTGAGTATTATGGTCGATGTCAAATGCTTGGTTTTTTTACCTAATCTGAGGTAAGCCCATTGGAATCCAGTGTTGTTGACATCTTCCCAGGAGTCAAAGTGTGAATAGATGCCATCCATATTGATACCCTGCGTGGGATACAGACCACCTCTCCTTGGCACGTTGCTATCATGCCACTGGAAATATTTTAACAGATTCTCTCATAAATAATTTACATATAATATACTTCAACTCTAGGACACAGTTTCATAACAGAAATACTAATATTCAACTTCAGGGTTACATTCACATACAGGAAGCTGAAATCTTACCCAGGATATGGAATGTGGCGAGCATTTGTGAATCTCTCCTGTGAATTTTATTTGCAAATAGTAGTAACTAAAAGCTAAGCAGTTCTTCATAGTATTCAGGTCATTTGAACCTATTTTATTTAGTTCTCATGGAAATTATATGAGATATTTGAGAAGTGAGGAATTTTTCTTTCATTTTACATATAGAGAAGCTAGGACTCTAAGAGGTTTATAGATGACAAAATTAGGACTAAAACCCAGTCTTCCATCCACCATACATTTTAAGTTCCTCTACCTAATGCTGCCCTTAAACATGCACAGGAATTTTAAAGCAAATTAAAGAATAGTTCTTGCTTTAGAAACATGTTAAGCTCTTAAAAATAAAATTTATATGTATATATACGAAACAATTCAAAATAATTTTTAAAATGACCACATTATTAAAGATACAAAACAAAAACCTCCCCTATTCAGAAAAAAGAGTCCTAACACTTCATCTTAAATAAACACATTGGTGGACAAAATAATGCTGAATAACTCACCATCTTTTAAAGAGGAACTTTAATGTTGGTTAACGCAGATTTGATTCACTCATTCATTCATTCATTCATTTGCCAAACTCTGGCATGCAAAGAGTAAGGGCACTTCAAGAAGCTCCTATTTCCAATATTTTAATATCTTCCTAGATACTAGAGTACAACAGTATGATGTGGGCAGTCTGTGAGGCACAATAAAGATGAGTAGGCCATATTATTTGCAAAAAAATGCTAGGCTTGGTTAATACGCCTGAATTCTAAGGAACGAAAACACCTCTTAAGTAGAAGATAAAAATAGTGCATGATCAGGCAAAATGCTGCCCATCAGCTCTTTCCTCTACCTACTCGCACTGCCTTCTGCCTAGATATCTCTCCCACAACTAGATAAAAAAATATGGAGGAGAGCAACTGTAGCTGCCCAAACAAATAGTGTGATGCCTGGCACAGATAAGGCACACGATGATGTGCTAGCCAAATCACACTCCTGTGATTGAAAGGCTGGTATAAGAGGAATCCTCTTAGAAGGAGAGAGCACACTCACAGGCGTGCAGGGCTAGTCCAAGTCAAGGGCTACCAACCATGCCTGATACGCACTGCTTCATGTCCAAACCCATGAAGAGGGGTGACTGTGGGGCACACATGGAGATCAGAGCTCACTGAACTCCTAGTTCCAGCTCACCAAAGAGGAAGCTGTGTTGACAGTTGCAAGGTCACTGCTATATGAGTTCTTAAACAGACTGTAGCAGAGTCACTATCAGAGCACAGAACTCCAATTTCCAGCATCGGCAGCCTCCCTGAGACACAGGTCTTAGAGCTGGTTCCCCTGAAGATGAGTGGCTTATGCCAAAGGCAGGCCGGCATGCTGCCCCCTGCATATAGGTGATATAGGCTGTTTCACCAGAGTAGAAGAAACAGTGACAAAGTGCTGGGTCCCCTTGTTAGTTTACCATCTTGATCACTAAAGATAAAAATGCAGTCAGTTTTGGGATTTGTCAGCGATTCTTTACTTTTCCTTCAAATTTAAGAATTTTGTCTGTAGTGAAACAATAGAAAGCGGTTTTCAAGGATAGCTGTCTAGACAGCCAGAATAGGAAAGCAAAAGTTCCTCAACCTCAAATTATTCATGTAAATGCTTTGACCTTCCACCGCCCAGTCTAGACCCAGACTAATGGATGCTTGAAGTCAAATGCTCCAGCTCATGTCCATTCCCCCTTTCCTCAGTCAGATTGTTGGTTCAAGTAGCTTGTGTGTTTGTATCAGGGGACAATGCTTTACATAATTAATAAAATTTATTCTCCATTGAAAAGGTAGAAAATAAATGAGAAGCAGGAAGATGAAAGGCAACCAGCTCTTTATGCAGCCTGTTCAGGGTTCAGCCGCAAGATTAAAACCTGCCTCGCAAGACTTGATGAGGTCAGAATATTCTGTAAAGAGGTTTCGGTGTTTCCTTAAAACTGAAGATAAATATTCACAAGGGGCAAGGGTGATAAGAAATGTCCAGCAACCTTTCTCCAAGGGAGTTGCAACACAAACCAGAGAAGATTGATAATCTTCTCCAATGATCAATAAAAAGATGTTGCCTCACTTAAAAAAAAAAGAAAAGTAGTTTCAGAAGCAACAGAAATTACAGCACCAAAGAGGCCCCATACATCAGAGTACTTTCAATTTTTCCACAAGCGAGGGAACTTATAGAAAATGACTAAGAAAGGTCTTGCAGATAAATCTGTCTCAAGAGGTCATTATCATCTTAAACCACAGATTTTTTTTTTCGCCATTATCTTGTTAAACTAATTGAGGAGAGGCAACTTACCTACTGCAATGACAAATTTGAGTGATTAGAGATCTGATGATCTTTGTGACCTTTCACACATGTGTAAGGAATCCATCACACTTCTCAGGTAGAGTCTCCTTAAAGTCATAATGTCTAAAGAAATGTTTCTGTGATTTTAATTAGATGAATCAGGAGTCACATCTTTCCCTTGCATAATATGTTCCAAGGTAGCAGTCTTATTGAAATATGAAATACATTCAATAGGGAGCAAGAGGGTTTGACACTTTCTCTCATTTAATCAAATCTCATTTAGCATTCTATGGGCATCCATTACACAGCTGTGAGGATTCTGACAATTTCCAGTAGATCGGGACTCACAGGACTAAACAAGTTGAGAGACTTAAAATACCCAAGGGCTATTGTTTACAAGGCATGTGTCTGGCTCACTGGGAATTTCCACCTTTGCTGTGGGAACCATGCATTCTTCCAACCTCAGGACGTGGACACACTGACCTGGGCTGGATGGTAGCTAGTCCCTCTCAGGCTGTGTCCTGACTGCTTCATCAGCCTGACACCCCAGGGTAGTTGGCAGGTATGCCTTCCCTTCCTGGCCAACTAATGTCCCTGGAGTGCCCACTGGAAAACTCCTCGAGAGGCGAAAGGTATTGGCAAGTATACCCTGGTTTATGGACACTACTGCTGTGGACCAGAGAGTACCACTCAGATTCATTTGATGTTTTACCCAGTGGTCACCAAAGATTTCTACATCAGACAAGCCATAGCAGTACATCAGGTTGATGGACTCCTTAATACAAGGATATCCTTTCCTGTCTATCCATAGAACACAGACAAAAAAGAAACAGCAGCTTCCAGGGAGGAGCCCGACTTGATCCAGAGCCTTTAGAATCGATTCTTAATTCACTCTTCTCTCTCCCTTGTCTTCATTTTCACAAATGGACCTATGGAAAAGATTGGCCTGGTTTCTTAGGAACATGAACTGACTGAGTCTACAGCCATCTGAGGCAATCCACCCACCTTCCAGGGCTCACTGCTCAGCTGCCTTGGAGCTTCCTACAAGGATCGCATCATTCTTCTGGAGGTAGCATTAACGATTCCCAAATTTGATTGCAAATCACAATTCTTATGAAAGATTTTAAGTGAACGTCACGGGTGCCACTTCCAGCCATTACCACTCAGTAGAATATTTGTCTTTTATTATTGCTTAGAGGGGTTTTCTTTTTTTTTCCTTCCTTCCCTCCCTCCCTCCCTCCCTCTCTCCCTCCCTTCCTTCCTTCCTTTTCCTTTCCTTTCTTCCATTTTTTCTTTGGAAATAGAAAAAAAAATATCAAGTACAAAGGATATAATAAGAAGAAAATAGAGAATGAGTTGCAGATGCTTTATATACATTTTCTTATATGTGCACCAAATAGCCTATCGGGATGCTCTAAAGATAAGGAAGCAGGTCAGGAAGTAGAGGGCAGAGAAGTTCAACAACCTCTCACAGAACAACAAATGATTGGTGAAGTCAAGATTAAAGCCCAGACTTAGGTGATTTCAAAACCCTCAATATTTCTGTTCCATTAAGTGGCCTCGAAAAAATAAAGAAATTGAGAAATACTTTTTATAAAAATACAATGGCTATTGGCATTTTTGCTTTATTTTTTATTTCTCAAATTTCTATGTGTGTTTTTTATGTATTTTTACATAACTTATGAGCTGTGACACTGAATGCCAACTCTTCCAGCAAGTCTCATGTCACTTTATACTCAGTGATACCATTCTCACTGTTGTATAATAGTCTATAATAGTCTTATAAACAGTGTATAGTCTGTGACTACTATACATGGGTTAATAGATTACTAAAGCACTCCTAAATTGTTGAAAATAATTAACTTTTCCATAGTCCACTTCATTTACTTATTATTTATTTATTTATTGACAGCACAGTAAATTTATTAGAAGCACAGAGACATCTCTGTGCATAGTAAAGCTACCTAGTTGCCCACTGTAAAAGTCAGTATTCTGACTGACTTTGCCAAAGTAAACTAGATGTGTTCCCGGCTGCGGTGGTTTGGGATCTACTCCTTGCATCAATTTCTCATTCTGTGGAAGCCAGGGTTATTCTTCTGTATGGATGGCAGAATCACAAGTGACCACATCAAATCATATAAACACATTCTGCATCCTAGAGCTTTCTCTGGGTCAATGTAAAGCCAAGGAGATGGATACCTCCTTTACACATTCTATTGAAAGGAACTGCAAAGAGGCATCATCCCAGTGTGCTGAAGAGAACTAATGCTTCAGAAACACTAATCATCCACCACGTGTGCAGAGTGGGAAGGTGAGCTGAGCAGTATGTATATTCAGCAGCAGTACGAGGATTGGAGTTGATGCTAATATGGGCCACTTCAGGGACATATGGGTTTGGTTCCAAACCGCTCCAATAAAGTCAATACCACAATAAAATGAGTTATAGGAGTTTTTAGTTTCCCAGTGATAATAAAAGTTTACACTTGGCTGTTGTCTATTATAAAGTCTGCAATAACATTATGCAATACCTTAAATGATGTATATACCTTAATTTAATAATACTTTATTGCTAAAAAATGCTAAAAATCATCTGAACCTTCATAGAGTCATAACCTTTTTGCCAGTGAAGGTTCTGGTAAAGAACACATTATTTATGAAGGGCAATAAATTGAAGCATGCCTATGAGTTTTGGACTGAATGTTTCGTCCCCCCAAATTCATATAGTGAAGCCCTAATGTGATAGCATTTGACAGTCAGATACTTGAGAATAAAGCTAGATGTGGGGGTGTCCCCAGATGGGGAAGTGCACTTTTAAGAAGAGAAACACGATAGCTCACTCACTGTCATGGAAAGACATATAGAGAAGGCAGTCTTCTGCAAGCCAGGACACAGTTCTCATCAGAGGTGAACCCACCCACCTCAGTCAGGCAGCCCCCAGAGCTGTGAAAGATTAATGTTTGCTTGGAAGCTCCCAGTCTATGACATTTCGGCATAGCAGCCTGAGCTCACTAATACAGGTGGGACTGAAAAAGTAGATACCTGAGATCTAGGTTTGAAGTGTATACAGGTGTCCTGGTGGTAAGCAGATTCAGATAGTGTGAACATGGGATCACCGAAAAGGAAAAGAATATTTTCAGCAGTCTAGGAAGTCTTAATTAAACCAGCAATAAAGTAGTGAGGTACCAAAACAAGCAAGAGTAGCTATGAACCCTTGGCCTAAGACAGGTTTTCTCAGAACCCACGTCCCTGGAAGAGGGTTTGCTTCAGAGGACCTTACTCAAAAGTCCATTTCACTGCCAAAGCCATGGCCCAGTGGAGAAGGCAGTGGATAGGCACCTCTCTCTTTCCTTCTATGCCTTCTATGGCTGTATTCATCAAGGAGGCCAGGAGAAGGAGATGACAATCAGGGAGATGAGGATTTCAGAGCACAGAGGGAGCAGAACATGGATTTGGAAGGAGAAAAGGAGAATCAGTGCAGAATATATTTCACCATTTAGAAATCAATTTGCCCTTCTTTTAGAAAAACTTTGCATACTCTATAAACAGGGGTATCTCTGTTTATTTCCTCCACTGTCTCCTTATGGAACAATTTCAGTTTAATCATACTTCCAGTAAGAAACAAAATGATAATATTACCCACCTTCAAAGTCCCTCATCTAAAGTAGCAGACAGGGAAAGCACAAGGGAGAGAAGAAAGTATAAACTTGCCATTCAGCTGCTGCAGAAACTCCGTTAGGACACCTGACTTCCCAATCCCAGCTTCCTCCTCTCATCAGACATGCATGTTTCCTTGATCTGCAGGTGCATGCTTACTCACAAACTTGGTTTGCTTCTTTGTTTTTGCCTAAATCCTGCTAACCGTTATGCGCAGCCATGGGAGCTGCAGAGTATAGCTCAGTGGGTCGCTGGGTTTTAAAGACAATCTTCAGTCCTTGTGGTGTGAAGCCCACAAACAATCACTGTGGAAAATTGGGATTAACCATCCCTAGTCGTACAGTAACTTCATTCTGTGACCCTCATTTCAGTGAGACAAGGGTATCTTAGCTTCTAACTCCACAAAATCATGGCTGTGTGCCTAGGAAAAAGATTCTTCCTCCAGAACTACCTTTCTAGGAGACATGTCTGAATGTGGTCATTGCTATGATACTGACACAGATCATTCCTGCATCTGGTCTGAGCTCCTGGGCTATGGAGTTGGCTGCTGGGAAAAGACACCATACATCAGCCCCATTTGAAGATGTGTACTATCCTGTAGTACAGTGGCCTAATTTTGCAGGTGATTATTTCCTAATTGGTGACATAATTTAGCTTTTATTCTGCCAACCATAGTAGTAAGCCAGCTGTTTTTGAGTGACAGGGAGACAATTGTCCCCATTTTCCAAGTTCTTCTGTCAATAAATGGTCTCTGTGATGATTTGTTAATAGAAAGGCATTCTATAAAGTTCACAGACAAAGATGCTAGCACGAGTTTTACGGATAAAATTGACAGAAAAGTATATGGAATATGTATGAGGACAAATCACAGACAAATCACTGCCAATACCATACTGTAAGCAATACTCAATGTGTCGTCGAGTTTCACTTGTGAGAAATGTCACATCAAGGGATTAACATTGGCTTCTTGTGTTTGCAGGTTAGACACTCAAAAGTGGTCAAAGTCAGAGGGAGCCTGTGTTCATGTGCGAGTCCATGCTACTGCCATATCCACTTGCTCAAAGTGTTTCTGGGCAAGCGAATATCATCAGGATAGGTGATAACCTGACACACAGAAGGTGATGTTGAGGTCCTTTTCTGAAATGAGTCTCTGGGTGACATATATGTTAGATACGACACCTGGGCTCTCCATAACCATTCTAGAAGGTTCCTCCTGACCCTACTTCTCCAGACCTCCTGAGCACCATGCTTCAAAGTGGACAATGTTCAAGAATCAAAGCAGATCTGAATGTCAGGCCATGTACCCTTCCATGAAGCAGGCAGTTAGAGGTTGCTGGAGGCTGTGTCCACTCCCTCTCTCTACCACCCTGGAGGGTTTGGGTTCAACAAATATGACATCTGGCTAGTGTAAGTTTGGTGACACAATCTACCTGTGAGCCTGGCCCAAGTATCTCCCTCCTCTGTGACTTCCTGTAGGGAGTTCCCCATGAGACCCTTTACTCTGTGCTGAGCAAGAAGCACAACCATAAAACAGGCCTGTGGGAACCACTTTTGGCCTTGGACCTGGTATACTGGCTCAGCCCATTCACATGTACCATCTCCTTGTGATGCTAAAATGCTATATGCATATTCAAAATCAAACTCTATGATCTAGCAGCTAATATAAACCTCTTTCTATAGGCTATGTTGCATAATTGGCAATAGCCCAATCACAGATGTTCAGTTTTTACCATGTTCCAGGAGCAAACCAAAGCAGTATTTCAAATGCAGAATATTGTCATCAGGAGCAAGCCTGGTCTTACTGACGAGTCTTAGGTTTGTGCGATTCTCCTATTGGAGCTTCCAGAGCCCCTGAGAGGCATCTCCATCTGCCCAATACTTACAGGTACCACTAACCTATTGGGTCTGTACAGGTATTTCTCTTGCTGCAAAACCTTTTCAAAGATGAGGATTTAAGGGCTACCTGGGGTCAGATGGCAAAACTCAAGATGACATATGTCATGCCAAAACCCAGAGGCAGGTGCTAAGAGTTAGGACCCTGGAACTAGCTTTTAACTTTGGAGAAAACATCCTAATATTTAAGACAAGTGGCCCCTAAGGAGCTTACTATATGGCAGACATCTGGACATCCACAGTGACTGCCCATCATGCTGATGATCGGGTTGATTGTACATGATGACTTCCAAGTGCATTTTGCAAGAATTTACCAAAATAATAGACTAGCATGATATTCTGTTGAAGTCAGGACTCCTCAGATTTGTCTCTAAAAGCAGGAGACTGGACATGGCCCTGTGGCATGATAATAAAGGTTTATGCTCCCCTGGTGAAGATGAATGTAGATTTTTCTGATTATCTTTACTTACGGACATTACTAAGAAGGTATTTCCTCAACCAATGGGAGCAAGGTGCAGCTCAGTGGCCAGAGGCTATGTTGATTATTCCATGTGATGCCACATCTTCACAGCTGGTACAGCAGCTGTGACTGTTTTCACTGCTGATTAAGTTTGTGATAATCCAAGTCATTCTTGAATATCCATCTGTCTTTTCTATCAGGCAAAGGCAAGTTAGAGAGCAGAGTGATAGAACTCCCTACCTCTGTGTTTTGATGTCTCCTTGGAGGCTTGAACTTGTTACTTTCCTGGATCATTTACTATTTTAAGGGCATTTCCAGGAACTTCCATTTGGGTCCTTCCTGACAGAATGGTCTTTCCCTTCTCCAAAGATAAGAAGACTTATGAGGGAATCCTTAGGGTTATTAAATATATTTATAGCCTCCATGACATTGAAAAAATCATAAGGTAAGCCCAGTGACTCACAGGACTGGGAAGCGATTTATGTTGTAAGTCACCTGCTGGTTAAGCCCCCTTTTGTCTACAGACCATGGTGATATTTTGTGTTTCGGGATTAGCATCCTATCAGTGATATTGTTATATAATCCCTAGAAAATCTGGTTATTTCTTATTCTGCAAAGCACAACTGTCCCATTAATAGTTCTTAGAGGGGAGGCTTGGAGAAATTGCCTTCCCTTGCTGATGAGTGGCTAGGTTTTCTCAAACATCTGGCAAAAAAATATCTAGATGATGGACTCATCGTTGAGCTCTAGGACTTGAAAGGGTATCTGGCACTGGGCATATGGGTAGACTCATGGAGCGGGGCAAGAGAATTCTGGATTCCCATTATGACATGGTGAATTTAAGGTGGTTTGAAACTTCCAAGTGGAAATGTTTAATAAATACTTGGAAACATGAGTCTGAGCTGGAAATCTCACATGGGAAGGCATTAGCAAGTAGATGATAATTTAAGCCATCAGCCTGAATATAAACTTGCTAGAAATGCAGGAAAAGAGGACCCAGCAAAGAATTCTAAAGATCATCCAATAGTATACAAGAAAAGTCAGAGGCTGTGGGACTCTCAGAAAGGAAGAAATGGTTCCCTATATGCAATGCTGCAGAAAATTTAAAAAGGGATGAGGATTGAAAAAAATGCCCCTTGGATTGGGTGACATAGAGACAACTACTGACCTTTGCAAGAGCTGCTTCTGTGAAGCTCTGAGGGCAGAAGCCAGACTGTATGTGTAAGGAGTGTGACAAGCTCTGCTTGTGTCAAATCAATCTGTCCTTCAAATACCAAATGGCATAACACTTTTTGAGCTTATTTTGTATGTGCTGGTTTTGATTCTTTTGCTCTCAGATTTCTATGATCTGGATTCCAGCAGTGATTTCTTTGCTGCAGAAAGTCCTTTTGTTTAGACTGCTCCCGTGTGGATTTGGCTCAAGTCCCACTAGCAGACTTCCCCCTCTCATAAGGGTTAAGCTTGCTGAGTTATTTATTTGCCTTGCATGTTTTTGTGATGATGAAACAGAAGTAACAGGGAGACAGAGGCTCTTAGCCTACTAAAAGGGAAGCTTTGTCATTAACATAGTGTCATAAAAGAAAAATCAGCTAGGAATTTTTCACACTAACATCAACAGCCTTTAATTTCTCCCTTTACCTGCAGCCAGAAATTCAGAAGTTGGCACACTTTATTGTACCTGGATCTCCAGCACACCGAGTTCGCTTCTTGAAACATTCACCTGTGTCAAGTGTACTTCTTCCCCTCTTTGAGTCTATGTCCTCTTTGAGCTCTGTATCTGTTGACTTTATACATTGTGATTTGCAGTCAAATTATATTTGGATATGAAATTGATGCCAAATTACATCTGGGCATGAAACTCCCAAGTTCCTTTTGGAGTTTAATTATTCCAAAAACATAGACAAATCAGAGCAATATGAAAGAGTATCACAAGGATGATAGGGTGGCTAGGACCAGAGTATTTACTATGAAGGTCATTCATGCCTCATCAGAGAAAGTTTGGGTAACTGTGAATTAGCATGGTATTTCACTTCAGGTGATTCTTGATCAATGAGAATATAAAAGACTACTAGGCCAGTAAACCAGATACTGATAAGCAGCACCGGGAGTCCATTACAATGGTTTTATTCATAATGAGTTCAAAGAAACTTAATAAAGATTCACTCCTCTGTATTTAGTCATTAGTTTTAGATAGCAATGGCCTTCTCCTGATTCTATATCTCACACTCATCACAGAAGTGACCTGGTCTTTCTGTAAGCCTAAATTGCTTCCATGTGACAATAACTTGCACACAGTGTAAATTCCCTTGATTTGTTCTCTATTGTGACTCCTGGAATGCAGATTAGTCAGTAGTGAGTCTGATGAAACCATCAAATTGTTGACTCCTCTGTGGACACAGTTCTTCCTTCATCCAAGAGGGAAATAGAATACGTTTTTCATGCCGAAGACAAGTTTGGGGAGGACTCATCTAGCTGATTTGGAAAGGATAGTGAGTTGTAAATTGAACAGAATGCCATGGTTTAGCAAACCTTGATCCGATATTATGACTTTCCCATGTAGACTGAACTGAAGAGTTTTTTAACCAAATGTCCTGAGTCTGACACCATGCTCTGCAGACTGTGGGTGCACACAGGACTGTGATTCCAGAAGGAGGGGTTGATGCCACAGACAATTGCAGGTGCCTGCATTTCTCTTAATGCCCAAGTCTGTGACATTGTTTTACAGCCCTTGCAGGTACTGGCTGAGCTTGAAGTTGATGTGGAGAAATGGAAAGCAACCTAGGTACTAAAAATAGTACACATTATGAGTGCAGCTCTGTCGCGTACAAGACAGGGTAAACCAGGGCAACAAAAGCCAAAGCAAAATAATGAATAATGTTTACCTTTAGTGAGGCAGAAATTGAGCATATAATTTTTTTTCTAATAAATGTTTATATTTTCAGAATGTGTATGTATTTTTTTTCTAAATTAAAAACAGTTATGGTTTTATCCTAAAAAACAATCTAATAAAACCCAAATGTCCCTTTGAGAAATTAATAATTAATTTGAACAGGGACTTCTCCAGAGAACTCGGAGAAGCGGCAGTGTAAATATTGACATAGACAGTGTGTGCTTGGCCAGTTGCCTGAAATTCTTTCTCAAGGTGAGAGTGGAGGTGTCAGGCTAAGAAAGGTAAACAGAGCAGAGCCCACCAAGAAGACAGCTCCATGGGGGAAAAATGCAATGACCTGTCACAGAGAAGGAGCCCTGTGTGGGGTTGAGGGAAGAGTAAACTTGGAAAACAATAGTGTCAGGAAATGGCTCATAGAAAAGACAAAAGCATGAGGTGGTGTGAGTCTGGGTGGTGTGTGCAGCTGTTCTTTTTTTAATATTTTTGAGAACTATTAAGTTTGCATGAATTTTTAAGAACAAAAGTTTTAAGAGCCAGGCATTCACTTTAATTTGCACGAGGTTGAAATAACTATTTAAAAAGAATTGGTTGTCATAGACTTCTTAGCTAGCAGGCCTCTGAGGTTACACTCAGTGCTAGAATTTTCAGTACAGGTACTCTGGGTACTTGGGATACTCATGATACTCACAGTATTCAGAGTTCTCTTGGAGCTCACTTTCTCCAGGCACACACAGGCACTACTTACTGTAAAAAATCACTGTGCACCAACCACAATTCATCACCCCTCATCTTCAGAGGAGTTCTGTGTCACTGTCACTAATGCTGTCACTGCTTACCCTGCAGAATTTGGTGAAGGGAGAAGCTCACTCACCCACAAACAGTGAAGGCGTTTTCCAGGAATACCAACCCAGCTCTCACCCCGGGCTGGTGTGCAGACTGCCTTCTTCAAATACTGGAACACCATTCTCTAAGTGATTCAGCAGAATAATCGTCTACAATATTTGATTTAAAACACCATTCATAACAAACAAGGAAAACTAAGATGTTTAAAACACACAGCAAAGCAGTTGTGTTTCAGAATGAAATGTGGACTCTGCTGTTTTCATATAAGGTCAGGTAGAGATGTGCAATGATTGTTGCCACCAATTTGGAGAGGAATACTAATTAAACAGAAATACAGGCTTTTTGTTTACTTTCCTTTCAATATGCAGCCTACTCTGAAACTGGCCTCTTAAATACTTCAGCAGTCTTCTTACAATCTTAACTGTAATTGAGATGGTCAAAAAGCATGCTGTCTCAAGTTCGTCATGATAAAATATGGCAATATACTTTTCTTTTCTTTTTTATTATGAGATTCCAAATATTTGATTTTTTCTAACAATGTTAGACATACTCAGTAAACAAATTAATCAGCCATTGACTTAAATTTGATGCTAATACTCTGGGATTTTGGGGAAAGGATACTTAAGAATATACCAGGGTCTAGAACAACAGAGTGATGAGCTCTTTTCTTAGGCTGTATTTTATAAGACAGGGAGGAACTGTGAGCCACAGAGAGAAAGTGTGGAGAATTCTTGGCCTGGAGACAGTACTTGGATCAGGCACCAAGGCCAAGGCCATTGCCCTGTAAGATTGTGGTGATGATAACAGTCATCTCTCCTCTGAGGCTGTTTATGAGGGAGAAATACAAGGCTGTACTTGAAATGCAGGCAGTAAGTGCTCAGTAAATGTCACTGTCAGAGCACTGATGAGCTTTGGAAAAAAGAGACAGTGAGACATTTGAGCTCCACAGGGCAACAACGTCTGCATGCTGAAATGTATAAATATCTTAAACAGATCATTACGCCCCAAATATTCATTCCTGAAAGAACGTCACAAGCTACAGTATTCATTGGAAGAGCTATTTTACAGGATAATTAGATGATTTCTGGATAGTACTTAAAAGTGAATTATAGGACCACTTTCCGTGTTCTCAGAGAGCTAGCAAGTTTCTTTCCATAGGGCTCCAGGTCACACAAAACTCGCCCATGCGTCCCAACATCCCAAAGCAAACAAGCTCACAAGTTGGTAAGACTGTTTTGTGCCCTGGTAACACACAAAGATTAGTCATAGTCCCATGAGCCAATGCCTGACATTTAACCCTTTGATGACTTTTGTTAAGTTCAACAAGAAACAATGCTTTCCCTTTTTTATTGAAGCATTTTGAGGGAAAGAAGGGGGAAGAGGAGAAGGAAGTACATCTATTTAGCTTTTTATTTATTTTGGTTGTTCCCTCCACTCTGGCTTAAGAACCCAGGTACTTGGGTTTCACATGGTCCACATCCAACTGCTGACTTAACACCTGCGCTACCAGGTGTGACTACTTTCCCCTAGTCGTTGAAGTTACTTTGATACTCATGGTCTCCTCCAAATAAATTTCACCCAAAGGATCCGGTAAAGGAAGTGGGATTGAAGTAAGTCTGCACCGGGACCTGACTGACCAGAGACTTCCTTGGTGTACAAATCCAGGGGGATCATCTAGTTTCACCTGGGTCATGGGAAACCCACTTTAACATCTGTCTCACTGATTAAAGACATGACTAACTTTCTCTCTTGACCTTTTGTTGTAACCTGTTGGGCACATTGCTTTATTATTTTCATTTTGCTACCTACTCAATAGCTCAAATGATCAGAGCCAGCCTCTGCATCACTGCTCCTCAAAGTAGCTTCTGCTCATGTAGGAAAGGTTGGGAAGGGGGCTATGTTGACAAAAGGAATTTGAACACTTCCTATTCTCACTGTGTTTTTTATAATCACTATACATTGATAATTCTGACCATGACTCCCCAGAGTCTGCAGAACCTCTATGCATTTCTCATGAGGATTTATGCAGAACACTGACATCATAGAAGCCTAATTCAACATTTCCCGAACTATAATCTACAGAACTCATGCCAAGGGCATGCCTCACCAGAATGATTTCATGATCATATTAAAGTGTAAAATCTGGAACAAAGATAAATAGCATATCTCTATGGAAGATGTTCCCAATGCATTAATATTTATCATGAACACCCAGGAAGGAACAAGGTAACAACTATCCAAAAATCTTTCCTTTATGTGTTAGACAGGGAAGGTGACAAAGCTTCTATAAACCTAGAGTTCCAAAAATTATATTTTGGAAAACATTGTTTCTGACATATGTAATTTTTATCTAGAGCTGGATAAAAATATGAATTCAGGAATGGCCTTGAAGGTGTCCCTAGGGGAGCAGACATACAGAGGTTAGAGAATAATAGGACAGGAGATAGATATTGAGTATACCATGCAAGGCTGCTGAGTGAAAATAAGTCAGAAAGACAAATCATATGAGGTCACTTATACATGGAATCTTACAAATGAGAAAACAAAAAGGCAAGCTCATTGATCATCTGGAGGAGGCATCTTTGATCTCACTGAGTAGACACTATGAGCAAAGCTCAACCTTCCGAGTTGAAAAAAATTATGGAAAAGAAGTTATCATTGAAATGAAATGGAGGTAGACATGTCCAGAGAACACTGCAGGGATTTGATCTCTCTATGAATCTTGTGATGGATGAATGTGTGGAGATGGCAACTAGTGGGCAACAGAAGAATAATGGAATGGTGGTAATACAAGGAAATGGTATCATCATGTTAGAAACCTTGGAATGAACATAAGTAATAGCTGTGTCTACCAGAGAAATCAATTGTTTCCACATGTCCCCTCACCCCCAGAATATTTTTACAGTCATATTGGGTCATATATATTTTCTTATTCAACTTTTTTGTTAAATCAACCTTTGTAATAGTCACACACACACACACACACACACACACACACACACACACACACACACAAGCGCGCACGCGCTCCAAGCTCATGGATACCAAGAGCACAATGGTTCTTGCCAGAGGTTCAGTGGACCTGGGCAAAATGGACTCAGGAGGCTAAAAGGCACAAACTTCCAGGTATTACATAAGTAAGTCTTGGGGATGTAAAGAACGACTTGGTGACTGTAGTTACAATACGGTATTGCGCATTTGAGTCACTAAGAGAACAGATATAGAAAGCTCTCATGACACGAAAAATAGGTTTTATCTGAGTATAGATTTTAATGGACTTATTTTGTGATCATTTCAGAATATATACAAATAGTGAATCGTTATGCTGTACAGCTGAAGCTAGTATGTTATGAGAGAGAAGGAAAGAAGGTAGGAGGTAGAGACAGAGGAAGTTTGATGAAAAATAAATGGTCATTGATCTGGGGGCAGGAGGTTAATGCTACCACCCCTTCCTTCTGTGGACCCTTCTCCCTTAACTAGACCTTGACCAGCTGTCTGCACCAGAGCCTGATCAGCACAAGCAGATGGAATCTTTCTCAGTGCTAAGTCTGAATTCTTCTCTTTTGTAGATTCTGCTTTCCGACTTCCGGTCACCAGTCTCTTGAGGGTCACATTTTGCTTGAAGAAAGCTCAGAACTATGCATCTTTCTAAATAAAGATGAGGAGCTTATTCTTTTCCTAAGGAGCCTTTGACAACATTGTAACTCATGGCTGGAATCTGTGATTCTCTGGTTTTGAACAAGAGTTCAGATTTCTCCACCTAATGTATCTCTGTGGAAGACAAGACTGTTCTTTCAGGCATTCACAATTATGTCAGATATTAGCATTATTAAATATCTTATTTGTAATCACATTTATATAAAAATAAATATCTCTTTGGGTCTAAATACATGAAAATTTTACCAGGTTCAGCACAGTCTCTAAGGTGAGCATTAATCTTCTCCCCTAATGAATAACATTTCATCTATATTATGTACCTCGAACCATCTTGCACTGAAAACTCAATTTTTCATCAGATTCGGGTCTCAAGCACAATGCCTTTTGTCTTAATTTTATGCCTCTTTACTCAATGCCAAGTCAATAATCTGCATTCAATTTCATGATGATGAAATTATGATTTAAAATTTATAAAACATGACAGTGTGAGAAATACTTTCATTTTCCAAAATGTTTTTCACTTTAGTTAGTGACTCAGGGTTAACACCAATTACATGAATGTCTCCACTCAGAGAAGAATGCTCCTCCAGTTTGTACTATTCAACTAACTTGTCACAAATGGAGTGAAGTCCTCTGCAGGACATGGAGATTACTATTTGCTTGTGTTACATATCTGTTTCTTCTAGATTTTAACTGAAGATGTTTTATTTTCATGGAAACTTTTAAAGAGAAAAGTTTAATTTTCCATGTCTTTTCTTCCTTAATCTGGCTGCTGGTGAATTTATTAAGACAACAATAAATGACAAAATATTGACAATGAATCTGTGAAGATTGGGACCTCAGATGCTGTATTTTCATTTTCCTTCTGAAGATTCCTTAACAACCGTTGTAATATTATCACCACCATTTTACATTATAAAATGGTCCAAATAATAACTCACGCACCCTAAGATTAAGGGACTCAAATAGACCTGACATGTAAAGTAGTTAATGCAGTAAACACTCAGTTAATAGGATCTATATAATTTTGGTAAAAGGCATTAATTTATGTGACAAATCCATGTGCAAAATATCACAGTGTAATATATGAATCTCTCCATCTTATCCAAACTTTACAAACACAGTACAGCAAAACAAAACTTCAGCTAAATTGTATAGAAAAATCTCAAGATATTTTAATTCTGATATACTACTGATATAGAATTTGGGAATAAAGCCACTCATGGTCCTATGCCTAGTTGTATGAAAGTAACTCATACAATGAGGCTCTTCAGAGATGCTGTGCCTATCACCACCACACAGTCTGGCTTCATCCTACAGGAGTTTTTAATCACTTTTCTACATCATTATTTAAATTCTTCAAGATGCTTCTTTTCATTTCCACTTGCAGGAGCGTTCAATGATACATATTCATAGATGGGACACCTCTCTTTCTCTTTACATATATATGTGTATATATATACATATATGTTAGATTTACTAAATAAGAAATAACAGAATTGAGTACAGCATTAAAAGCCATCTTCCAGGAAAGGGTGACCGTTCTTGCATTTATTGCTTCCTTCTGTGTCCAGGGCCCTTTATTGATGAGGTTTCCTTTCTTTGCAAGTCACTCTTCCTCTTCCAGAAAACATCTCCAAGTGCAATTATCCTTTCTTCCTTTTGTACTTTTTTCACATTGGGAAAAATTCTAACGTGATTCTATTGTGTCTAATATACCTTGACTAGTCAGTTTTGTTGAACATAAAATAAAATGCAACCTTTGGAAGGCTATTTATCTATCTTCAGAAAAGGTCATGGGAAGAATGCTACAGAATTTTCAAGTGGTTCATCCATCAAAAATGCAGCTCCCCATTGACTCACCCTGAACTGTCAGTTTCCAAAGAGCCTCAGGGACAAGCCTCACTCTGCGAGAAGAAACCCTCGATAAGGAAAAGAATGAAGTGATAAATGATTGTTCTGGTGATTTCCTTAGAGAAAGATAGACAACTTGCTCTTAGACTCAGACAGTAGTATTTTATGATCAGCTTGGACAAAGGATTTTCTAGTGATGATGATGTAAATTAGGCATTAGAGGTTTAAAGGTGGGAAAAAAAGTCACTTCATTTCCCAAATATGAAACCTTTGTAAATGACCTGTGTTAGAAAAAACTAGCAAAGACCATAAATAAACTCATTAAGCCCAAAGCAGATTGTCAAATGAATATCATATGTTGGTTGAATGAAATACAGTACAAAGCAAACTGGAATATTTAAAAAAAAAAAAAAAAAAAAAAAAGCTTCTATCTGGATCCATCAGCCAATAAACAAATCCTTAGCAAATCTCCTAGGTTTAATCATTTCTAACCATAAGAGGAGGCATATTCAATAAGAAAAGGTGATTAAAGGGGATCATTTCACCTAGAATACTGGATAGCTTGTAGTCATCTATCAGACTGGAGGATTTGGTAATACAGCTCCCCTCCTCTCATTTTGCCATTTATTTTGCCACCGCCATTTAAGTGGACATTAACTGGCACTGCTCAAAATTTGTACGTTGGTCAAGGTTTGGTTCTAGACTTTATACTGGATTCTATCTCACCAAACTTCTCAGTCAGTGCTGACAATGTGGGGAGTAGTGAATAGCAGGTTGTGTTCAAATAAGACCAAGCCCTGAGGCAAACTTGTGGCACTTTCTATCACGGGATCACAGTCTATGTGGTGTACACAAAATAGGTCGTTAAAATAGTGTGAGGGTTCTGAGAAAGCAGAGACTCAGGAGAGACAGACCCAGGCTCAGTCATGCCATGTGAGGGCCTGGAACATGCGGGAGTCAGCTAGGGCATCTGACACACATGCACACACACAGACATGAGCACAGACATGCACATCCCATATGTACACATAGATAAGATCAGACTACATGCGCACACACACCACCCATGCACATATAGACATGCAGAGACCACAGGCAATACGTATACACACACATATACAATGAAATACTACATACCCCTTAGAAGAGATGAAATCCTGTCATTTGAATCAGTATGATTGGATCTAAAGAGGATTATGCTAAATGAAATGTCAAAAGAAAAGAGAAAGCTACTAGATGATCTTACTCAAAGGTGGACTGTAAATAGACAAAACAAAGGAACAGAGGAAATAAAATGGACCCTTGGATACTTGGGATAGAACTGAGGTTACCAAAGGGGAGTGGGATGGCGGTGGGGGAACAGTGGGGCAAGTGGTGGTGGAGCCCACTGGACAATGCTGAAGAACACTTGATGATTTAGTGAAGAGCAGGGTGTGCTGATATATGTGAGGAATGGGTTACTGCACATATGGGAAACTTATTTTATTTTAATTTTTAGAAAAAAATTACTGCGATAAAATACTAAAAAAAAAATTAAGGATTTTTAGCCTGAATCTTACCAAGATGAGAAGTATTATCTCTTTATCTCGGCAAATTGAATCTCAGTGCAGCACATTGCCATCTTTAGAAGTTCCAAATGAATATTTTTATATCTTTCATCTCTCTGTTCATTACATTCATGTTTTCCTTGCATATTTTCAAGATTAATAATAGCTGTTTTAAGGCTTTTTTCTGCTATTTCCACCTCTGTCACCCTTATGTCTGTTTTTACTGACTAGGTTTTCACCAGCAATGACACATTTTTCTTCTTTGATACTGTTTAAGTTTTGACTGACTGTTAAACACTGAGAACTTCACAATGTTTAGTGCTAGATTCCATTGTATTCCTTTAAGGAGTGAGGATCTTTGTTCTGGCACATAATAATTAATACAGATTATTTTAATCTTTTTGAAATTACTCGAACTTTGTGGGTAAATCAGCAGCACACTGTGTGGGAGGGCTCCATGGCCTCCAGCTAATCTGTGACCCTTCTTTAGACTCTTAAGTGAGACCCTTCTATTGGGTGATCTCTCTGAGGGTTGGTGGAACACACACTCTTCAGCTCAAGATGTGCAAGTCAGCTCCCAGCAGGGGTTAGAATACCACTGATGTTCAGGCAGCAACCTCTGGGCTCTATAGCTCCTTTTCTAAGGACTTTCCCACATCTTTCAGCACCAGGGTTTCCAATTTCACTCTCAGGCTCCTCAATTCAGCAAAACACCAGGTTTTGTTCTGAGTTCTTACTGCATGGTGGTCTGAAATGTTTCCAGGCAGCAATGTTAGGACTCATCTTGTTTCTCTCTTATCCCAGGATGCTGCATGGCCAATGACTGAAAAGTGTTGTTTTGTATATTTTTCATTTATTTATATCAAAGGCATTTCTGTATACTAAATGGTCTGTCATTTTAATTAATATAAACATTAGACCAATTTCTTCCAGATACATAGGTAAATAAGTAGATAAGGATGGATGCAAGTATGGATGTATGATAGATGGTAGATGGTAGATAGATGAGAAATAGATAGATATAGATGTAAATACACACAGATTAATTAGAAGGCAGAACACAGAGTCACATGAAGTATTCCAAGTTCTCACTGATTTCAGGTTTAGCAAACAGCATCATGAACAGAAGTCTTTCCCTGGTGTCAACATTGTAGACTCTTCTAATCAGCTCTATCAGGGGTAGGACATATAAGAAATTCAGAGACAGGACCAAAGTTCCCCCGATCTCAGGTAATGCACCAGTGGCAGGCACAGTGGCTAGTTGAGTGTTACACCTTATTTATGAAAGGACAGCTTCCCGTACATCAATATTCACTGAAAAAAATCCAAAATAACAAATTTCAATAATCAAGAGCTTTTTACTGTATTTCTTAGGATCATAAAGCAATGCTAAATTGTTAATATTAGGATTATTGTGTTCATATTATATATAATTAGGTAATCTTACTGCTTTTGAAGGCAAAAGTCAGTATTTGTAAGAAAGGAAATACCTAATATACAACAGAAATATAACATAAAAGCAATCAATGGATCTGTAGGTTGTTTTGTTTTGTTTTTTAGAGAAAGGAAGGGACAGAGGGATGAAGGGAAGAAGGGAGGGAGGGAGGGAGGAGGGATGAAAGGAAAGAAGGAAAGAAAGAAGGAAGGTAGGAAGGAAGGAAGGAAGGAAGGAAGAATTTTTATTTGTTCATTTTGGTTATTCCGCCCCCATCCTCAGTCCACAAACTTGGGTGCATGGGCTCTATATGGTCTGCAACCCAGCTGCCGACTTAATTCCTGAGTTACCAGGGCACACCAAATCTGCAGCTCTTTCTATCTAGCATAATGTAAAATAATTATGAGGGGAGTAAAATAATCAGTTTGCTATATTACACTAATAAATTTTAATACTATCTTTCTTCTGAATCTAAGGCTGTTTAATATCAAAATGACTGGGAAATATATATTTTGACTTCAGTTATCCAAGGTCAAAGATGAATGGATATTGCAGCTACATACTTAGTAGGTATGGGCATCCTTTCAGGAGTGACAGATTGTAGTAGAAACACAATGGCTTTCTGCAGAAGGGTGGACAGAGATGTACACAGAGCTTTCTGGGCCCCTGAACAGCCATTTAGGGATTGCTGGCCTTCATAGCTGCTTTTCCTAGGCATAGATGTGTCTTTGGAACTTGATAAAAAGCTAGTTTTGGCTTCACTTGGAGACTCATCAAACACCAACTATCAGTCACGGTAAATTTTTACAGTACATAATCTATTTATTTTTAAAGCACAGGTGGAATATATTGCCATTTTGATTTTCTGACCCCGACATAAATAAAAGGGCAGGTCATCTAATAACTGGGAATGGCAACTAGATTATCTATGAGTTGGGTGAGAGAATTCTGGAAAACATGCCTGGAATTTGCAGTGTCATTTTTTATTTTGAGCTCCTTATCTTAAGATAAGATCAACCTAAATAATGGTTTGGATGTCCTGATAAAGCTGTTTTCAAAAATGAAAATTGGTGTCACCTAATAAATAATCTCCAAAAACAAGTTAATGTGAATGAAAAGTGTGGTGATGGTCAAATGTTCTGCTGCTGAGCGGAAGAAATACAGGAGAAAGAAGGAAGGGAGAACTCCACCTTTGCTCAGACAGATCACTGTTTTTCCAGGTCTGTACCCTGAACCAGGCCTGGTCTGGCTTCTACCAGCAGCAACTTTCTTCAAAAAAGAGAGAAACCTTTCATCCCACTCCCAGTCAAACCATATATAGAAGAGTCTCACCAGGAAATGTCTGAGCATGACAAAGCCACGCCTGGACCCACTGTGAGCAGAACTGCATGAGGAAATGCATACATGCAATTTCCCTTTTTAGGAAAAGACATGCCTGAGAGTCTCACTCTATTTCTGAATGTGCCACATATTTTTTATATTTAAAAGTTCAGAACACACATGGCTACTGACAGGTAAAGGGAGAGTCTATTATAAATGTAATAAGCTTCTAAAAGAAGGGAAGAGAAGTTTAGGCCTGGATTTAGTTAGATTTATTTTAGGAACATAGGGAATGCATTCTATATTAAGACTTGTTCAAATGTTTCTTTTTTGTTTGGAGTACTGGTACTTTCAGAAGGTCTGCCTTTCTTTCATTTTTGATAGACTGTAAATAATACCCCTCTGCTTGTGGGTTTACTGCAATTATGAATAGTATTCTTAATTACATGGGCTCAATAATATTAAATAGTAGTGGATATTTATTAACAGTGTCCACTGTGACTGTGGTATTATCATAGTTATTAATGGCTTGTTGGTTACACAGTATAAATAGTAGATGGTCTATGGTATATTTTAAGGTATAAATATCAATTAACCATGTTCACAGTGACGGTGTTATTCCTTGGCCCCCTTTTTCCTCCCTCTGAGGAAGAGAGGCAAAGGAGGAAACAGTGAACGGACCTGTCAATTAACCAAGCAGTTATCTAAGACTGTTCAGAGGATACCATACACCCAACTTTTCAAGATTAATATGGAGCTTCTCTTTCGCTTCAGGAAGGAAGTTATATGCCTTTTAAGAAAACCAAGCAATTGTTTTCATTCGGATACTGAAAATGACACTGTAAACATGAGGGCAGCCGAAGCAAAGAGCCAGTATCTCAAAAGACAGAGACAACCTTTGTTTGGCAGATACTTAAGAGTTTAGAAATTGTCATTAAATATGACCATGACTATGGCTGGTGATTTTTTTTAACCCAGGGTCTTTTTTCTCAGTTTTCTCTACTTTCTAAAATGAGCATAGATTCATGGTTTTATATTTTTTAAAAGAAAAGAATCATGCTTAGTTTGGGAAAGTGGAAACAATGAACACTCACATTTCACAGATTCAGAACAGACAATGAACACAGTCTAAGAGCAATGACCACGCTGAATGAGCAAGCAGTTTCCAGCCAGCAGACACGGTCAAGGCTCCTGCAAAGCCAACTGCTCTACATGGTGGGACTTGGAAAATGCTCTTCTCAAAATTTGAAAATACTCAATCTATAATTATGTAAAAGCAAAAAATCTCTCTTGCGTGCTTATACAATGAGAGATATGTGAATATGATAAAATGAGTCATAGTTTCACATAGTTTGTAATATGGGTATCTAGGCTTAGAGAGGAAAACTGTGTTAACTTGTGTGTGTGTATGAGAGAGAGAGAGGGAGAGGGAGAGGGAGGGAGAGAGAGAGGAGGAGAGAAAGGGGGGAAAGAGAGAGAGGGAGAGAGAGGGAAAGGAGGGGGCAGAGGGAGAGAGAGAGAGGGAGACAGAGGCGGGAGAGAGGGAGGGAGGGAGATGGGGAGAGAGTGCCTGCACTCACCACTGAACCCCACACTCTGGTCAACACTTCACCTGGCAAACTTAATCACTGTCTCTGAAGGATGCAGGCAGCTGCCTCCCAAACCAGACCAAGCAGAGTAGAAGGCTCTGATGCTTGCCCCCAACCTGATCTCAAAGAAGGCTGTGTTAATACACGGAGCCATGAGGCATTCTTCCCTCAGGGACTGATTGATGGAAGAAACATGACAAATCTGTTCTTTTCAAGATGTAACCTGGACTGATTTTGAAACTCGTGAGAACAGGTCTAACAGAGAGAACCATCAAGAACTTCTGAAGACTCCATCAGACACTCAGTCAGCATGATTTCCCATAGTGTTAGAATCCTCCTTGGGCTTAAATCCATCTCTCACAGGTGTTTGACATCAGGTAAAGCACTTCCTTACGGAGGGAGGGAAAGACAGAAGGAGATGATCTTAGCACTGGGAAAGCCAGGCTCACCCAGAAACTCTGCTGTCTTCATCTTGTCTGCCACACACAGGGTGTTTAAGCAGCACCCTGCAATCCGAGGAGCATCCACACTGTGGAGTCCTCCCCCATTCACCAAGGGCCCTGGCATGAGGCCGCAGCAGTCCACTCCCTTCCACCACCTCTGGAATATGGGGGCACCTGCAGCCAGCAGGCCTCTGCACCCACATTAGAATTAGTTGCAGAAAAATCCCAAACACCATGAAAAGCTAAGGATTTAACTGGGATTTTTCTTGCCAGGAAATTCCCATCAAAGTACCTGAGATGTTCAGTAAGTACTTCTTACTAAATGAAGCCTTTGAAATAGTATGTAGGGTCCCTCCATTACATAAATGGAGTTCTTTACTTCAGAGTTTAATAGATTTGGCCTCTTTTTCTTGTATTTATCATTCGTTCATGTGTTCATTGACTCCACAGTTTTTTCACTGAATAGCTACTACATGCCAGACTCTGTGTTAGAGGGTGAGGGCACCTTCTGAGCATCAGGGAAGATGCAGAGGCGCCAGCCACCATGCAAGCACAAAGCAACAAAGGATGGGCACAACAGATTAGAAGCATGGAAACCTTTATGTAATCCCAGGCTAACCTTAAAACCTAACTCCCAGGGGGAAAAAAAAAAAAAGAAGAAAATAAAAAGGGGAAACAAATACAACATAATTGCTTTCAAATCACCTAAGAAGTGAAAGGGGAGAATAAAGACACTGTCTGTAACAACACTCAGAAAACAATGAACAAAATAGCAATAAACAGAATGGCCATTGCTGAGAAGATCTGTCCATGATGTGAGGGACACTCACCTGGGTCATCAAGGAGGTGGCAGGTCCCCTGGGGTGTCAGAGGAAGTACTTGGTAAGTGATATGGGGGGGTCAGCCACAGAGATGAGGGTGTGAAGCCCTGGAAGAAAAGGCACAGCCCCAGGAACTAAGGAACCCAGAAGTGCCAGGGAGAGCCTGCAGAGAGACTCACTGTGATGTCTGATGAGCCCCTGCTGCGTTGTCAATATGAGTGATCTGAGTGTTTCAAAGCCCCTCCAGGTGCAAAAGAAGAACGGCTCAGTGGGCCAAAAACAAGAGATGATGTGTCCAGTGAGAGGCCACTGACCAGAGATAGTAAGAACGCAAGACTGATGGGGAACCAATGAGGGATTGATGGGGGAAAGGGTGCCCAGTGGGGCGACTGCCAGCTTCCTGCGTGGGCACCAGGCCATTGACTTTCTGTGCAGGTGTGCCCCAGAAGCAAGCAGGTGAAGGGTTGGAGGAAGGTTCTGCACTGAAGTTGGAGTCACTTCACATCCCTAATGGGACACTCACCGTGAAAGTTGGGTGCGTGTTTCTGAAGCTCTGAGGACTGGCATTTGAGAGAAAAATCTATAAACTTTTTGTGTATTAAGGGCAACTGAAGACACAAGTAGAATCAAATCACCTGAGCAGATGATTTGAAAAGGGAGGAACATGAGAAAGGAGTACAGACACTCCTTTGATAAATCCCCTGGCAGAGGGGTGGGGGAGCTGCTGTGGAGGTGGAGGTGGGAGGGCCTCTGTTCTCTCCAGTGGAGGGACCCCTTCCTTGGGTTTAAAGGTGGATGAAGGCAGACTTGTAGAGAGAAGCTAGAAACTGGAAAGAGTTGGGGTCACTGATGGTGTGTGTTCTTAGACTCTAATGAGGGCGGGGTTTGGACACATGCGGGGCTGACTTGAGATTGGGGAGAGGCTGCACCCTGCTAGAAAGGCAGGGGCTAGGCGGTCCGTGTGCAAGCGTGCTCCTTCCTGGAGAGCAGTGCAGAGCCCTGCCTGCTATGCTTCTAATCCATTCAGGGGGCCCCTCTCACCTGGCCCTAAGTGGGCACTGGATGCAAAGAGAGTCTGCACAGTGTCCTGGTCACTGAATGTCCACAGGCAAGTCTTTGGGGTATAGTTGTCATAAGCCATGCCTCTTTGGGGCCCAACCTTTCTCCCTTGACTTCAGTACCGTGCCTGGGTCACCCACAATGTGAAAGTTTGTGAGTGTGCCCCACACAGAGGTGGCATGAGCATCTCTCCAGTAGGGCCTGGTGTCCAGCCAGGGGCAGGGGTGAAATTTGAGGAGAAACTGACTCTAGGGACAAATCAGTCACTCTACCACCCAGTATGTGTCCTCCCCAAGAGATGCCATTATTAGATTTCTTTTTATAACATTCACCATCCAAGTGAAAGCACATTCAGGCAAATAGGATCTGCCTGAGGGTGGGGGACCATCAAGAATTCCATGCCACCTGCACTGCTGGAAGAGATTTTTTAAAATGCCAGCTTCATTCATAATTGCCCAACCTGGGAAGCAACCAGGATGCCTGTCCAAGGTGAAGAGATGACCTCCTCCATCCTGTACAACAACTTGCTTAAATGGTTGCTGTCGATCTGTGTGCAGGTGGGGATAGCACTCTGGAAAGTGGTGACCAGCTGGGGTAAATGGGACGGAAGACAGGACTCTGGCTCCGGGAGTGTTGAGATTTGAGCTCAGACTTGAACACCAGACTTATCATAGGCAGGCCTGGCTGAGAAAGGAGAGGAGGCTGGACAGGAGGACAGGTTCTGATGGGTAGGTCAGGGAATCAGGAGTAACCAGAAGCTGAGCCATCAGTTACTCGGCTCACAACAAGCCAACATTCAGGATCTGGGGGATATAAACGGACAGTTGGTAGCTGGGGTCAAGATTCTAGAGAAAATGTCTCACCAGACATTAGATTACTGGCCACCAACAGCCACATACTCAGTTCTCTTAAGGAAGCCATTTCAGCAAAAGAAGGAAAGAGATGGATTGACCTCTAGACTCACCTAGACTCACTCCATCATGCCTTTGTTCCATGCCTGTTCCTGCAGGGAGAGTGGGATGCTTTGGCTAAGGTGATCCTGTTGAGATATGTGGTCCTGCTCATAAAACAGCAGAGGGAGAGCAAGATGTACTCTTGCCACTGAGCCCACAATGGCAGACAAGATCTCAGGGTACGCTCTAATGAGAGAACTGAGTGAAAGCATCCATGAGCAAGAAAAGAGCCACTTATGAAAAAGTGGAACAATGAAAAGAGTAAGATAATGGATCCCAAGAAAAGTAGGCAAGTCCAAAGTCAAAGAGAGGTGAACCAGTGAGCACTGAACTACAGAGAGAGACAGGCTTATAGACAGTACTGTGAACAGACCTGCTGCTATTTCAGGAACAGAGGAAAATGAGGAACTCCAGGTTCCAGGCATTAATACAGATTTGAAAAAGTAACAATGATTAAAATGGTTACTTATCCCACAAACCAAGTTATTGCTCTTGTCATTAAAAATAATGTCATGTTATCAACCAGGATCAGCCAACAGTAAGGATACTTAGAAATAGGGTTCCCTGAGTATCTGTCGGTTAAAAGTGAACTTCCAATTAAAGATATCAGTTGCTCAAGCCAATTTGCTAAAAGCTGTTTCCAAACTGCATTTTATTTATTTCACATTAATCTGTGATTGAATTCAATATTCTAAGGTATGGGGTATCATTCACTTGAGTCCATCATGAGATATTGAGCCTAGAGAAGTGTTATTAATACCACAAATCATCCCAACTTCTTAGTTTGCAAAGTACATGAATCATGTTACCACAAGGTTACCAAGGCAGAGTTATGAAATGCCACACTGACTCTCCCCACACAAGTCCCATGTTCTGCATGCAGTTCTGGAAGACATCTGGCACTCTATTTCAGGAAGAAGGGGAGTTTCTCAAGATGGACATGTGCTGATCACACAGGACGTCTTTCATCTTCCATACTCAGGTCTTGATACACACATGCTGTTACACAGATAAAAGGGGCCACTGTGGGTTCTGACAGGTCGCCCTCAATCCCATTATAACCACAGGTCCCTGACTCACAAACTGAAGACAGAGATTTAGGACTTGTCTGAAGAAGGCAGTCAAGGGCAGACTAAGTTGTGACTGAGCTAAAAAGTGGGTTTTGGAACATCTAAGTTCTGAACTGACAGGGGGCCTGAGAGGGATGGAGACAGCTTCCCAGTCAGAAGACAGTGAGGCACCATCTGACAATCTTAGGATGGTTCAATCTGTCAACATACACTGCTGTATACACAGTTCCTGTGGTGAGGAGAGACATTCAGGAACGCGCAGTCTTTAAGTCCTGGATAGGCGAAACATGACTTAAGCGAGGACGTACCTTTCAAGGTCCTAAACAGAGCCTTTTTCTGGAAGAAGATCATCCATGCATACTACCTTCATTTCTGTGCTCCACCTGGGATGTTTTGTGCCCGAGAAAGATTCATTCCCTTGCTACTCTGTGCACCAACACAGCCTGACTGAATTCGGAGAGCGTGCTTGCACAGCCTGTCCAACTGGTCTACCAGTTGGCATAGCAGGACAATCTCAATGACTAAAACTGTTATTCCACTAATTATTAATGATACAAAGGGACAATGACTTGATGGTTTAACCAAACATATGACCACAGTGTTTGAAAAGTGCTTGTTATGGACTGAATGTCGGTGTCTCCCCAAATTCCCATGTTAAAACTCTACCCGCCAATGCGATGGTATTAGGAGGTAGAGCCTTTGGGAGGTAATTAGGATTCAAGGAGGTCATGAGAGTGAAGCCCGAGGAGTGGGATGTGTGCCCTTATAGCAGTCACGAGAGAGCTGCCTTCCTCTTGCTCTTACCATGTGAGGCCATGTGGAGAAGGAGGTCATCTGCAACCTTGAAGGGTTCTAACCAGAAACCAGTCACGCTGGGTTCTGCTCTAAAGCTTCCAGAACTGTGAGAAATTAATGTCTTTGCTTGTAAGCTACCAGTATATAATATTTTTGTTATGGCAGCCTTAGTTGTGTAATAAGACGCCGGGAAAAGCTAGATTAATTATATCGATTGCATCAGTTACATAATACCAACGTGCATAATGGGCAACCAGGCTTAGTTGCAGTATCAGAAGAGACTCCAGAGACTTTAGCCTAACAAAGGAACTATATTACGTTAGGAATAAGTGACTAGAGATATGGACACCAAAAGACTTTTCTCTTATTCAGGTGGCAATCCAGTTGATCAAAATCACACCACAGGGATGAGAAATAGAAAAGAAGTCCATTGGAAAATATAGAATTTTCCGAAGTCTATTTCCATCATTGACTCTTGGAGGGCTCAAAATATGCTATCTGTGGACTTCTTGAAAAAAGATCACTGAATTAGCACTATTTGATCAGTGAATAGAAGTAGACATTCTGCAACATTCCTGATGTGTTAATAGCATATCTTGGAAACATTCGTAAATTACTTTAATAATATATTTTATTAAATACAGATGTGTTTTATATCATATTTTTCAATCCATAATAACCAGCAATTAGCCGTGATACTTAAAGTAGAAGAATTTTTAAAATTTGATTAAATTTCATCAATAAGCTTTATGAGTCAGGGAGCCAGGAAGGGACAGGACCAGTGACCTGTGATTTTGTGAATAAACATTTGTTATGCCTGGAGACTCATTTGAAATTTAATTTTAGACCAATTAGAGAGAATTTGACAGACCCAATTAGCCTGATAATCAAGAATATTCATACAACAAAGTTCTCCCTAAAGAACAGTCTAAATGTGGGCAGTCATTAACCAACATCTTGAAAAGTGTTCAGAAATGGATCAATGAACACGATAGCAATACTTCCCTCTAGAAAGGTATGCCATCAGTGCATTTATATACAGAGTAAATGATCAATAAATGGTCATTATTAAAGAATTTTATCACAATACCTATAGATAGACAGGAGGAATTTACTGAGCATCTAAAGTCTGGTTGGGAGAGGATCTTTATGAGATGCTATCTTGTTTAATACTAAAGGGAAATTGCTGGCTTGGATTCCAAACTCAGAAATGCTCAGGAACTTGTTCAACATGAGTGGTGGAGCCAGGACTCTCTCTGTGCCTGAAACCAAACCCAGGGAAGGAGACCTGCCTGGAGGAAGGAGGGAGGAAATCAAGAGAGCAAAAGCAATGGCTGGGAGAAACACAAATAAGAATTCCAAAGGTTGTTTATTCCTTGGGAGAAGGAGAAAGCAAGGAAGGGATTCAAGTTCTGGGAGAGATTAACGAGAAAGATCATGGCTCATTCATGTATGTGTATGCTGTATTTTATGGTTCTAAGGAGTTCCTGAAGTCTGCAGTTACTCTGAGACACATGGGAGAAGAAAGACATCCAGACCTACCTTCCCAATAACTAAAATTTAGATGGAGAATGGACCCCCTGTGAGACAGTACAGGACAAGAACAAGCAAAACTTAACTTATTTACTTATTCATTCATTCCGTTCCTGTTTTGTATTCAGTCCACACACACACACACACACACACACACACACAAAACCTCTTAAAGTAGTTCCAAGTAGCTATAACGGAGGTTATTTTGACACTAAGTTTAAACTATATTCATAAGTTATGAATGCATTTATTCTAGTTGCTAAGCTGGATCATATTAGGAACTCTTGATGTTCTCCCAAAGCATTTTAGATGTAAAATTATATAAAAAGTTAAAAGAGGTTAATCTAACTGTCAAATTGTGAAATAGTCACACAAATACTTGTCTGAAACAGGTTGTGTATATGCATAGTTCTGGAGGGAAGAAGAGAAGAGATGTTTCACCTTGTACCTTCACAGTTACATTTACACTAAACCAAGATAAATGGTCAACCCAATTCATTTCAAGTAAATGTCAGACACATAAGAAGAAACTGTAAGCTGATAACTTACTCATTCAAAACTCCAGACCTGCTTCCGGAATACACATCATTGCAAAAAAAAATGGGGATTGGTAAATTCAGGTTAAATAAATGGAAAAATTATAATTTTAAGTTATTGAGACTTTAAAAATTATTACTTAAAGCTAAAATGCCACTTTGTTAGACATGATAAAAGCCTTTAATTTTTGTCAAGTGAACAGTGAACTACCGGGATAAAGATTGCTTCCTGTTGAATACACCACTTGTAATATTTTTAAACCTTCAAATATGTTTCTATATTTCACAGGTATATGGCAAACAAAAATACCTCACCAGTATTCCCTTGAGAATTTCTGGACGTGACTATCAGAGTGGGTGCCAATACTAAATTTTCACATAAATCTACTTCATGCCTAAGTTAGGATATTGGACATATGGTCTGTGGAAATATTTGATGCATTTGCATAAGACATACAAGTTTTGGAAAAATGACCATTTTAATCACACTCACTAACAGAGATATGAAGAGGGAGGTGTGACCATCTGTTTAACTTCATCTTGATTTTATTTAGCACCTACAAAAAATTAGATTTGAACCACTTTAGTACCAAGGAAATAGGAAAAGCCTATCTAGGAATGCCTCTATGTTCTTCCACAAGGAGCAGGAAGGTCAAGTTACAAACAAACTGCATACCTACACAAATGCACACACTTACACATGCATATGCAGATACAAACATGAGTGCACATATATACATTTACAAACATGCCTGCATACCAGTGTACAAACACACGTACGATACACTCACAAGCAGCCTACTCCTTGAGAAATAATGTCTGTTGTTCTATGATTGATGTTATAACTCTGAATCTTGATTCTAGAATTCTAAGACAACATCCAATACACATATTAATGCTTGCTATTATCCATAAAGACAGACAGGAAAAAGGTGAACTTTATGATTAGGATTGATAGAGGCTTCTGAACTGAGAGAGGCAGTTATATAATTTGCCAGTTCAGAGGCTGTTTACATCAATGGTCATGAATGGGCACACTAGCGTCCTTATGAAGAAACCTCTTCTTACATGAATATCAACATGACCTGAAAGTAAAGGGATTAAATCCCAAGTTGTACTTCAGCAGATAAAGAATGTCTAGAACTGAGCTGGCACTCAATAAATATAAATAAATGAATTAAGAACAATCCCCTCCTTTTCAGATTTTTAAATGAAAAACAGATTTGAACTTAAATAAATTTTCTTATAGATTATCCTGAGGCTTTGGTCCTCAGTTTTTTAGATAAATTATTTGACAGATGTCCTGATGTTGACATTTTCTGGGTTAAGTATCTTTTTGTGATTGTAATTTGCCCTTTCTCTCTTTGGGTTTTGGTGTATATCCCCTCAACTCATAATCTTATTGAATATTTAATGATCACTCTTTTCAAAGACTTCATTTTTGCTGTAGTTCTCAATTTTACCGGCATCTGGTCTTCTTTCTTACCTTTTTTTTTAATTGTACTCAAATGCTCATGATTTTTTCTTGGTTTTGAATTGAAAAACCAACTTGTTTTCAGTTGTCTTTGTGCTTATGGTTAAATGTATGCCTTTCTGTTAGTGCTGCCCCTCTCTTGGTGATCTGTGACAATTCCTTTGTCATTCAATTTTAAGACTAGTACTTAGGATTTCCTTTGTAACCCAAGGGTTGTTTGGGTAGTACTGACAGTATCATTCTAGGTTCGTTTATTTTGAAACCAGGCTTTTTAAAGCTCATTTATAGATTTTATTTTTAGTAAATTTAGACAGTTCAGTTATTTTTCTCCCGTGACTGTATTCAGTAAGATATGTGGAATAGCTTACTACATGATCTTTTTTAAAAAAACGAATGTCCATATGGGCCAGAGAAGTATAAATTTCTATTTTCATATGTAAAGTTGCATATAGTATGTACATGTATAATCACATATACACAAAGGAAACTGATTTACATTATTTTATTGTTATCATTTGTACCTTTTTGGTATACTTCAGAATTTAAAAGTTAAAATCCCTCAGTAAAATATATTTTCCCCCAAATTTTGTCAATTGTTGTTTTTAAATATTTTAGGCTATGTAGTTCATAATTACAGCGTCTTTCAATTTATTTTTTCCAGCATATTATACTTTTTATTTGTTGTGATCATTCTGAATTCAATTTTATTTCCTTTTTGCTTTTTTTATTCATTTCTTTATTTTCCGCTGATGTATCTGCATCAATTTCCATACAGCAATTTTCAAATTTCCTGAATATTTTATGTCAGTCATAGGTCACATATAAATAGATCATTTTCTCTCATCAGATCTGTATACCTACATTCATTGAATTTGACACAAACACATCTATTATAATTAGATTATATTAAAATGTATCTTTATCATTTTATTAGTATTTGCAATATTCACCATTAATTTTTTCAAATTTCTTTTTGTTGGGTACAGCAAATTTTCTTATATCACATTAAAATTGATATGTTTTACTTCAGTTATGTTGTAGTTAACACTACCTCATGTCTGTGCTTTTTCATCAGTCCTAAGAAAAGGTTTCTTAGGAGAAGATTCACAGGTGTAGGACTTAGAGAATAATGCTAGATTAATACCAGGTGCATATACCCAGAGAATCAGAAGCTCTAATCAGAAAAAAATATATGTAGTGGACCCTGATGGAGTAGTGGTGGGGCCTCTGATGGAGCCCAAGTCACATACCTAACTCTGGATTCGAGTCCCAGGGTCCCAGGTTCAGGGAGAAACAACCAGTGTGAACAACTAAATAAAAATGGAATAAGGTGCTTCTTCTTCCTCTCTCTTCCTGCTTACCTGCCTGCTCATCTTCATTCCTACATGCACCTTTCCTTTAAAAAAATAGCACACACATGCACACACACACACCCCTATGCTCATAACAGCACAGTTCACAATAGCCAAAACATGAAACCAACCTAAATGCCCATGCACCCAAAGATGACTGGATAAAGAAGCTATGGTCTATATACTCAATGGAATTCTAAGCCACTGTTAAAAGCAGATGAAATTGGGTACTCTACAACAATATGGATGAAACTCAAGGGGATCATGCAAAGCAAAATAAGTTAGAAAGAAAAAAGAGAAATACAGGATGGTGTCACACATATGTAAACTATAGTGAAATTAAACAGATGAACATGCAAATCTTAACAAAACTCACAAGACACAGGACTGTGGTTACTGAGGGGGAGGAAAAAGGGGCCAAAGGACAGTGGAACTCTGATCGAGGGTGTATTGTGAAAAATAGACTGAGATGCAATTTCAATATCCTAAAATGAATATAATATTGTGAACAAATAAATAATAAATATTACCATTTAAATAAAGAACACCAGGCATGCACCACCACCGTCAATAATAAAATATCACCTTGGACTTCGAGTGACCCTATCTCACTTTCCATAATACTCTACTTTTCTGTGAATAACTACCATCTTAAGTTTTGTGCTATCATTCTAATAGTTGTACTTAAAGTTTTGCTAAACATGATATATAACCCTAATGAATATGGTTCTTTATTTGGATGTAAATGAGATTTATATGTCATTCTGCTATATTTAATTTACTATTTTCTCCCAACATTCCATGTCTGAGAATCATCCATATTGACACAGACAGGTATTTCATTCATTTTCATTTATGTATATATTTACAGTTTAAATCAGCCACAAGTCATTTTACATTTGCCTAAAAGTGGACATTTGGACCCACTTGTTTTATATTTTATGATGAACAATCTGCTATAAACATCTGTATCCACCTCCTGAGGGGCCATGATTTTCTCTGGCAAAGGTGATATTTCTTGGCATCCACTTAAAGTGTACATTCCCATGAAATGTGACAGTTATTTGCATCCATGAAATCTACACCACTATTAAGATAGAGAATATCTCATCTTTCTCCAAAATATTTCTCACGCTCAACAATCTACTGGTCCTCCAAACGGCTTTTTCAGTTAAACATAGTCAAATGTATCTATCTTTTACTGTGATGCTCATTTTTATGTCTTGTTATGAAATACTCCCCAAATCTCCTGCTAATGCTCTCCTCTATAATTTTAAGTTTTGCCTTGTACATGTAAGATTGATTGTAGTCGTTCAGGAGTGGATTTTTATATATGACATAGGTGGGTATTTAACTTCTGGAGCTTTGGTGTGAGTTTTCTAGAGGGATAACCAGAAGTCAGATGTTGTCACTGACTAATCCTTTCATCGTCCCCCACTGATCTGCTGTGTCATCAGAGCTCTGTCTGTAAAGGATGAGGTCGATTTCAGACACCTAAATAGTTGCAAAATCACCCTGTTTTGATTTGGTTGCCTCTGTGTGGTGGTGTTCAGTCAAGAACCTTGAAATGTCCCCTACCTGATCAGGAGACACAGGGTGAAAGCTCTCCTCCCGTTGCCGATAAACAAGCAGAGATGCAGTCAGAATACTGGTCAGCACTGGTCCCTAAAAGGAAACTGCCTGAGTTCAAAGCCTTCTCTTACCACTTACTTATTACCAAATGGCTTTCACTTGGGAAATTATTTGACCTGTTTTACTCCAATTTCCTATTTTTAAAATGCTAACAGTAGCCCATTCAAACCTGAAGAGTTGTTACAAAATTGAGAAAATAGGTGGGATGCAGCTGGCAAATAAAGAAAGAACTTCGTCAACCAAATAGAGTCCAGAAACACACACTACACACCAGCCCAGGCATTTCCCATCCGGACCCTTCTCATCCTGAGTGTCAGCACCATGAGCATGACCAAATTCAAAGACACATTTCACAGCTTTCCTCCTCATAAGGGTTACCGAGCGACTGGGCTTCTAACAATCAGACAAAATCCACCAGGAATAAGAATCAGAGAGAGGCAAGCTCTCCTCGCCAAATCTTCTGGATGGGCAGCAGGATACAGTTCAAGTTCAAGAGATAGTAACCAGGGCACATGAGTATGACAGCATGCAGCCATCCCTCAAGTCCCAATGCACTAACCTTCAATTTGTGTTTTCTACCTCTTCAGGAGATTTCCCAAACTAATTCTTTGTTCACGCATCAGAAAATATTTGCAATGCACCTACTCTTTGTTCATACTACTTAGGTGCTTGGAATATACCAGCAGATGAAACTGACAAAGGTCCCTGCTCTCAGGTGTAAAATTGTAGCTTCCAAAGACAACATGCATGCGCAAAAAGAAAGAATGACTAATTATAACAGGGAGAAGGTAGAAAGTGCCCTCAACAAAAACAAAAGAACATGAAAGAGGTGGAGTGTGGCAGAGATGTAGTGAGGACTGAAACTATAAATAGGGGCTTGCTTGTCTGTGTGAGCAGGTGAGGTTTCAGGTAGTCCTCTAGAGGAAGCTCAGTGCAGAAGCAAAGAACACTGCAAGGCAGGAGGTGGGCTGCTGCCTAAGGCCAGTGAGGCTGCACAGGGCTAACCTGACCTGAGAAAGAAGACATTCTGCTCCACCTGCCTATCAGGCACCTGAGCTCCTGCTGGGCAGCTGCCCCTCTTCCAGACCACTGGATTTTCTGACATCATCCAGCATGGGATCTGCATTCATCCCACCTGCCCTCCAGGCCCTCAGCCCTTTGCCTTTCTCTGGGGGCAGCGTCCCTGCTCAGTGCTGTCCTATGGTCAGTTCTTAACCCAGAGCCCCTCGAATCACCAGGCTTAAAGGGAGTCTTAGCTCTGTTCTCAGCATCTAACTGGAAGAGATATGACTTTAAGAAATGGAAGCTGCATAGATGTGTGAGTGGATCAGTGACTATATTATAATCTCCGTTTTCCCCTTTTAGTCAATGAATAGAGTCTGCATATTCAACAGTGCATGTATATTGTATGTGTAATTGTTCTCAGATTTATACGTCCCATCCTCAATGTTCTTGATGTAGTATTGCATACGTTCTCCTCAATAAATTAAATTTGACTTAAATCGTTTCAGCTGGTAACCACCATAATGAGCCTGATATTTCTTGCTTAAGCTCCAGCCTGGGAGTGCGTAAAGCAGCTTGGGGTGTGTTTTCAGACCCGTGGCCACCCAATTAGTGAATCAATACCCAGCACCTATGCCCTTTTAATATCTTTACGGGCCCCATAGAGCCTTCTGTGATTGTAAATATCCCTCAACACATCCTCAACTTTCTTTGGGTTTTCACTTCTGAGCTTTTGGTCAAGAAATCTATATCAAACACCTTCATATATTGAAATAAGGAAACACACGCATGTAAATACATATTTTATAGCACTTACACGTTACTGTTCCATTGTTTGCATGTAGACAAATGATTCTGCAGAAACTGAAAGCATCCAAAGGAAATAGTGACAACACAGGGTCCTCCCAGTTTCAACACATTCTTGAGGACTTGCTGTGCACTACGAGTCAGTGATCCGGTTACCACACTAGGGAGGCACAGCAGTTTATTCATTGACTCATTTTATTTGGGGAAGATCGAGTGGTAATGTTAAATTCTTTACTGCTAAGCTCATATCCTCAAGGGATGTTTGCACAATGCTAATTACTCATACAACTGAACACTGTACTTTCTTTTACTCCAAAAATCCGATGAGAGTGGATTCGAGTATCTTAGCATTAGGGTAGATTTCAATCAAATATCAGGTCTGTTGGTGGAAACTGAAGACCTGGAATTGTTATTTTTTTAAATACATTAAAAGAAAGAAGATAGATTTTTACATGTAAAAGGATTGATTTGGGGTTATGTTATGTATTGTACTAAAACATTGCAATAAGTCTATGCAGTTCATTTTTATCCAATTAGTCTTATAAGAGAATATTTCATGTGTTTGTGCACGTGTGTTCACCAGGTTAAATTACCTTAATTTCTCTTCTGCTTCAAAATTCACAGGTTGACTTAGCTATTCTTGTGCAATTGTTTTTAAAGTGCATTTTTAAACAAATGTATGTAATTCCAAAAGAAATTAATTTAGATTTTCGTTGGAATTACAACATTTTCTTAAATTGATATTGAAGGTAATTATATTTTTATAATATTCTGTCTCCATCCTGGAATTTGCTTCATCTCTCAATTGCTGAATAAAAAAAAATCCTCTGTAAATTTTTAATTTCTTCATCTAGCTTATTTACACTTCTTGTTAAATTATGCATAATGATAAGAAAGCAATGAGCTCAGGGTTGAGCAAAACAAGTGTTTTGTTTTCTGAATCACTTCTATATCACTACATAGGAAGATGTGATTGGCCAATATAGATTATTTTCCTCGATGCTGGAACGGTCCTTTATGAAGAAACCATCTATGGATATAGTTCCAGCTCATTAGCCAGCAGATGGTAGAGCAAGGCTCATAAATCTCACAGACTAGGTATTATCACAACACAATCTATAAAAGCAGCATGACAATTACTAGATAAGATAACTGCATAGTAAAGTTTTTATTTGAATCTGTAAATTCAATAATAAAATGAATGAGGATTTTCTATGAACACTTCGTATCTTGTATTTCTTAAGAACGGTAACAGAAAAGTGATCGTGAAGAATCACAGCTTTAGAAACGAATTATAGAGAAGAAATCGCTGTCCTAGCACAATGGGCTTTGTTCCTGTAACTTTTCATGAATTAAAGAGTCACTGTCATTCTTCTCTCACCATGCAATCCAATGAAATAGAGAGATTAACCTTTCAGGAAAATGACCATCTGGAGATTCACTTGATCCTTCCAGTGAAAATATGGAGCTTAATGAAATAATCTTTTAAATTACAGGGACTATTAATTTTAATTTTTTGGAAGGCTGGCACCACTGTCTTCACTAGAAATACTAGGGCCAGGTCATAATAAGCCACTTGGAAATATCTGACCATCCATTCATCTTCCAGAGAAATGTGCAGTGAGAATGACAAGAATGGGGGTTTCTTTGCTACTTTTTTAACTACAAATACAATTTCCCCCTAGATTTTGCTACTAAAATGTTCTGATAAAGAGAATCTGTAAAACATACAGCAATTTTATGTTCTACGGAGTGAAAAATGATCCATCACCCTTCTGCTTCATGTACAAAAATCATCGCAGCCAACAGTCTGAGGATTTTATGACACAGTTAAAAATGTTAGAGTTAGATGATATGGAATCTCAAGGCAATTCATTTCGCTCTAATATGTATTTGTCAAAGAAGCATACGGGTCACTAGTTTTTTTCACATTCAGCTTAGGGAAGAGAAATTGCACATCTCAGCTTGCCTCCCCTAAATCCTGCTCACAGAGCTGGGTCTTGCAGATGTGGTGTAAGGAAATGGTCACAGGGCAATAGCAGTAGTGGATCATCCTTAATAAAGCCTCCGAATTACAGAGCTCTACCAAAACACTGGACAAGCTGAGATTTACTGAGCGCTTGCAATGGCCCAGGTACTATACTGAGTCCATTTGTTAGATGGCTTCATTCAATTCTCACAGCAACTACTAAGAGTGTATGCATTTTTCAGAAGAGAAAATAGGGTTTTCCAGGACTTAGTTGGTAAGTATCTAGTCTATGCAGATGTCACTGAAAAGTTAGTATTTGAGCCGGGGCGGCAAGAGACTGCCACAGTGTCAGGGTGAAAAAGGGTTCCAAAATTCTTTGCCAACTGGCCTATCAGAGGGAAGTCTCTGTCCCTTGGCCTTAACTCTGGGATCTGTGACTGACCAATTTGACACACTAGAAGTGACACTAGGCCATCTTGGTCATGGGCTGTAAGAAATGGGAACTTTAGATGCTTTTCCCAGAGACGTTTGCTTCAGGGCTCAGTCACCATGCCAGAAACAAGCCTGTTGACTGACCATCTTGGAAGTAATCCCCAACTCCACTGGGTCCCACCTGAAACCTCAGGGCAGGGAGGAGCCATGTCCTACCCCAGCCCTGCAGACTCACAAGCAAATCAAATGAGTGGTCACTGTTATCACTTATTAGTGATATTATAAGCTATCAGCTGTACTGCCTCCTAAATCCCTAATTACATTTAACTTTAAATTGGTAATATTCTTTAAAAAGAAAAAATAAAAGATTAAATCCCCAGGCCATTTTAGTTGTTTTTTTTTTTTTTTCCTTCTTGAGACAACATTAATGAGACTTGACAGGACTCACTGCTGTTACTTTGACAAGGTCTCCTGTAGGGACTCAGTGAGTATTACCTTATAGATTCTTTGTAGGTACAGCATGGTGGAAGTCCCCGGTGATGGTAAGTAGTTTCTAAGATGTTTATTCTGTTCTTTTTGTTTTTCCAGCTTTACTGTAGTTGGCAAATAATACACACACACACACACACACACACACACACACACACACACACCCCTATGATGCATGATGTGGTGTTTTGATAAATATATACATTATAATAGTACTGCAAATAACTAACGTCTCTACCATGTCACTTCCAGGCATCACCAATTTTGGTTTTGTCAGCTAAAAAGTTTCTGTTACAGACTTGGAGTCAGAGAAAAGTCAGGAATTCACTACTCAGGAGCAACCTGAGGACACAGCAAAATGTTCATGGTCACCACCTCTGGATGGTAGGTTTTCAAGTAGCTTTTCTTTTTTCTTTTTCTTTTTTCTCTGCTGTATTTCCCAAATTTACTATAATGTATATATAACATTTCGTGATAAGAAAAAAATGTTAAAGTACTCCCAAGTGACAAAAAAGTATGTTTTCAATCAGGAAGTTATTCTAACAATTGGTGTGTTTCATACGAACACGAAAGGGCTGGAATTCTGTGTCATTCACACACATTCTGCTTCATAATCTATGGAAAACAGTATCGAGCACTTACTTGACTTATAGTCATGTCAATATATTTTTTCCCAATTAGGTATTTGACACATGCTTTTGCTTAAGAGCGCTTCCCTAGGTAAATAGCAACACCTGGAAAGCTATGATAAAATAAAGGGTAAATTTGCCATCCACAAGGGGCAGAGTGTTGAGAGCTGGTTGAGCCGGCTGCAGCCAGAGTGCAGAGATCCCGAAGAGCAGGAGGTGCCTTCCTGTGCCCTGCCATCATCAAGTTCCCCTGGACTTCCCTAAAAGATTTCCCACACCCTGAAATTATACATGGTGGGAAAGCGACAGGTCCTTGACCACCAGGTTTCCAGTGGATTAAATGAGGGAGGAGCACTCAGTTTCCCAAGGGACACGCTGGAAGGCCAAGATCCCCAGGCCCACTGCTCACCACCTGTCTGGCTATTGGTCAGGCCCTTTCACCGCCCTCCACCCAGAACCAGAACCGGCAGCAATGTGCCCATCATCACAGCGCAGGTGCCTGCACACTGTTGGCCACCTGACCAGCAGCAGGCTTGTGGCTTTGACCTGACCTGGCTGTTTCCCCTCCAGGTGGCGACCCAGGGTCTTTAGTCACCCATCCTACCTACCGCCCATCCCCACCCCCAGTGGCTTCCTCTGGACACTGCCTATGGGCCGTGGAGGTGGGAACCTGGCCAACTGGGCAGGTAGGAGGGGACGCGGGACACCAAGCGCAAGTAAGAGGGACGCCAAACCGAGCTGCTCTCTGAGGAGCAAAGGCCTTCAAACCTGTCCTGCACCCTAAGTTTTAGGACATGCACTGGAGAGACAGACCCCTAAACCCTGAAACCTGAGTCTGATTAGGCTGGTAGGGCCAGGGCTGCCGTGAGACCTGAGGGACTCACAGCAGGTGGATGCTTTCAGGGGTGTGGAGTGGCCTCCATGGGACATACCTAGACCCAGCTGCTCTCCAGATCCTCACTGCATGGGGTACAGGGACCCTGGAGTCTCCAGTTTCAGCTCTCACCTCCCACGGTGGCAGTCTCATGCTGGGAAGGCACACTTCTGGTCCTTGTGCCCAAGTGGGCCTGCCTTTGCGTAGGTGCACTGTGCGCAGGTGCGGTTTGACACCTCAGGTGGAATTTTCTGAGAGAAGTTTTATTTCAGGTGCTACTTTGAGCACTGGTTCTTGGGACACCCCATTCCCCCAAGATCAATGTATGTACATACTCTCCACGTTCTGCTGAGAGTGTCTCCTCAGCGAATGGGCATACCACTTGAGGTCCTCCTTGGCTGCACTGACAGGTCTTGGCTGAGTGAGAGCCAAAAGATACCTGAAAAACAAACCAAAAACCAAGCAGACAAGAGCAGCTTGACAAAAGATTAAACATGTAAAGACTGTCACAGCCACCAAAAGTAGGCTTGACTATGTGTTGAACTGAGCAGGGCTACTGCCTGCAAAATTCCTGCAGGCAATTTTCCTTTAAAAAAAAAAAAAAAATGAAGGAGGAGGGAATCGGTACAACCCCTCTGGAGAACAATTTGGAGATTCCTCAAAAATACTGAAGATGGAAATTCCATATGATCCCCTCATTCCACTTCTGGGCATCTACCCAAAAGATACAGAAGCACCCATCCGCAGAGATGTATGTATCCCCATTTTATTGTGACCCTACTCACAACAGCTAAGAACTGGAAATTACCTAAGTGCCCAACATCAGATGAATGGATAAAGAAGATGTGGTACATATATGCAATGGAATACTACACAGTCCTTAGAATAGATGAAGCCCTGTCATTTGAATCAACATAGATGAATCTAGAGGGGATGATGCTAAGTGAAACAAGTCAAAAGGAGAAAGACAGATACCAAATGACCTCACTCATAGGTGGAATGTGAATAGACAAAACAAAGGAACAGATGAAACATTTGATGTGGTGATTTCCCTGAAACATTTGGAACAGAACTGAGGTGACTAAAAGGGAATGGGGTGGGCGGAGGCAAATGGTGGTTGACCCCACTGGCCAATCAGGAAAAACACTTAGTGATTTGGTGGAGGGCATGGTATGTTGAAATATATCTAAGAAATGGGGAACCTATACATAGGAAATTATTTTAATGTATAGAATAATTACTAGAATAAAATTAAATTTTTAAAAATGGGACACATTGATGGAGCAATAGTTAGGTCAATCTCCTCTGAAGGGTGCAGGCCACATACACCTGAGTTGGAGTTTTGGGCCCAGGGGAATGACCAGTGTGAAATAACTAAATGAAAAGTAAATAAAGTGCTTCTTCCTCCTCTTTTTCTCCCTGCTATGCCTTCATTCCTGCCTCCACCTTTACTTTAACAACAAAAAAAATGTAGTATCACAAACTGTCTGTGATAGCAGAACTCCGAAGAGCAATAATAAGTCACCTTTATATGAAGAGCAAGGAAATCACCACCTAAATGAGAAGAAACCATCAACTGATGTCAGTGGAGAAGACACTGAAATTAACAACCAAAATTTAAAAGCAGACATCATAAAAATGTTTTAGCAATTAACCTCAAAAACTTTTTCAATAAAGAAAAAGAAGTTACGGAAAAGAACCAAATGAAAATGATAGATCTGAAAATACAATAAATGAAATTTTAAAGCTCATGGCCAAGACTTGACATTTTCAAACCCAATTTATTAGCATTCTGAAGCACCTTCTAACCTTTCCACGTGGGTTCCACATGGCCTGGGACATGACTAGACAAAGTAAGGAAATGGTTTTCGTGTGGGAGTAGACGATAACCCATTTGGGAAGCAACTTTATGTTGGTCAAAATGTCTCCCTCCTATTTCTCATCTTCCGGGAATCAGTCATTCCTAAAATTCAGATTCCAAATGGACCAAGTTGTGAAGTATGCCAGCAACTGCAGAGAGAGTGTGATGATGAAAAGCCTGGGAGTCAGCTCCAGAGCACACAAAGTGTGATGAGAAGACAACCTCCAGTGCGCAGGAGCATGCTTCCTAAGAGAGCACCTTTCCCATGGACCTCATAGCCAACCTTACTGTGTGTGCCAGTGACCCTGGGCTGCCGAACTACACCACACACTTAATTCCAGAACTGACACACAGGAAGCCAAGTAACTCTACACTCGGTCCTCTAAAACCTCCCCCTTTCACATTCCTAATGAGAAGACAGAAGATTGTGAAGAGTGCTCTAATGTGCAAAGATGCCTCTGGCTAATATCTAAGGAGCAGAGACTTCCTTGTGTCCCATGGTGATGGAAAGTTCACTTGCTTTCTTTTCTTTTTTAAATGTATATAATGCTTTCATTATTACTTATTTTGTTTGCAAAGCCATACTCATTTTAAGGCGTTGAACTAGCTTCTCAGTCTATGGACACTGCACACCGCACCCTCACCACCAGGGTCCTCATGTCCTTCACTACCACCTTGTTCCCTTTTTTCTTCCCTTCCTGCTTCTGCCTCTTGCTTTCTGATAGTCACTCATTCCTGAATCTTTCTCCTTGAGGCTGATACTCTATTGTGGCCTGTGTATGCTTCCCACTTGAGGGAGACTCCACTCCTTAGAAACCCAAATCAAAGCAGCTACTCAAGGGGAGGCAGCAGTAAGTCACCTGAGCCTGCCAGGTCTCTCCCCAAATCGTCTTTTGTCACTAGAGATGGAATCCGGCTCTCCTAGAGAACACCCCAGATTCGAGGTCAGCAAACTAGTGGCTGTAAAAGGACAGATTTTGAAGAAGAGTCCTCTGCTTAGTCATCCTCCCTTTGGAATCAACCTGTATGGCCGAGTCTATGGTAGAAGCAATTTTGGTATGAGGAGCACTGGATTCTGCCCAAAGAATTTTTCATTTCACCACAAAGAGTAACGATTTAATACTCATTGACACAATCTAATACTTCATTACATAAGCTATTCTTTTGTTCCAAGAACTCATTCCCAACGAAGGGAAGCCAAAGTATGCAATAGCAGCATGATCTGGTATGCATCTTGTAATTCCAGCTAAATTAGGTCATGCTTGCCAATTATCTCATACAGTTTGATAGTCTTGTTTGTTCCATTAAATTGTATGATCATTCTAATTCTTATGTTTAATATCACCCCTCAGAGTCTCCAGAGTGCAAAACTCACAGTGAGCATTCAGTCCAGACTGGCTGACCGGGTCTGCTGAGCAAGGGGAGGCCAGTTTCCAGGAGAGCTGCCTCCTGTGCTGTGACTGTCTTCAGCTTCCACTGAGAGTTGTGAAGCTGGTAAAATGAAGAGCCATGTACTAAAAAGATACACTTAATTTGGAGACCATGGAATACATTTAGAGAATCTAAAAATTTACTAACTAATCTAAAAATTTACTAAAAATTACTAACTGCATTGAGAGTGTGATGATGAAAAGCCACAGTGGAACTGTAAGAACAAAGATGTCATGAGAAAGTGAAAAACAAAAAATTAAGAAGGAAAGGAGGGAAGGAAAGGAAGCAGAGGAGAGGTAAAGAAGGAAGGGAGCGGAGGGAGAAAGGCTGCCTGGGAGAGTCAGGCAAGCCAAATGAACAAAATAAAAATTCAATAAGTGGATTTATTCTTTACCCCAGGGAGGAACATGGAGAATTAGAAAGGGGATAACTCAGCACTATAAAAGATTAAAGCGTTAACAGAAAACAAATAAACACAAAAAAAACACTGTCTTGGCCAGGGGCCAAGGATGAAGCACAGACATGAGATGATTGGATGTTCTCTCTAACATGGAAACAGCAGGGCAGGAATTGCAGGGACAATCAGTCTCTGCTTAAGCATCTTTAAGAGAGATTTTGCACAATTGTAGGAAGCCAGGACAAACAACCCTTGGCGGCGCCTCCCCTCCCTCCCATGGGAGGAAAAATCTGGAAATGTGCAACGATACTGTCACTCACTTGCTTAGACAAAATGGTTTCAATGTCAGAATCCATCACTCTATTCCAAAAGTGAAAGAAAAGGACTATATCTTAAAATCTTTCACAGCATATTTTCAAATAGCATTATCACGGCTGCATCTGATGCTGCTAAGGTTATCAGTAATTTCTTGGCTGCAAAATGCAACAACCAAATGTCTATCACCATCTTACATGTTTTGTCTGCAGTGTCGGCAGCTGCTAAACAGGGTCTCTGTTCAGAAACTCCCCTCCCTCGGTCTCCAATCTGGGAAACCTTTCCTCCTGCCCACCACTTGAGAGTCAGTGTTCCCTGGTGACTCCTCACACATTTTCCCTGGCGATCTTGCCTATTAGGTCCCCAGTTGTATGTGGACAGCACCCTATCTCAGCTCTGTGTTGTCACCTTTGAGTTCCAGATACATTTATCTAATGTCATCCATACATTTTCACCTGAATATCCCAGAAATACCTCACCTTTATTATGTCCGAAGAATTAATTCTTTGTGCTAACCCAAAACTTACCTCTTACCCAGTGTCTGTTTCTTTTTTTTTTATATTGTCCACTTCTATCCAACCTCTCACTTCAGAAACTCGGAAGTTCTGCCTTCCCTCTTCCTTTCCCTAAGGCCATGTCCAATAAATCACAAAGTTCTCTCAAATTTGCTACTTCATGTCTCTGACTCTCTTTCCTTCTCTGCTTCCTGGTTTCATGAGACAGTTCATCCCTCCATCTCTCTTTAGTGACCTTCTTGACTTTGGTCTTTTGCCAGAGTGAAATGCTCTACTCACCACTAACAGAGCATCTTTCTAGTAAGTCATTCATTTGATTATCTCCCCACTAACACACCCGGTGCTCCTGATCTTAGGGATTAAGTCCAATCACCACCCAGGTCCTCTCATATCTATTGCTCATGTATGATCTGCTGCTTTATGGGGTCCTTATATTCCGCAGCCTCCTGCAGCCGGACTTTGAATAGGGTGCCGCCCCTATGTAGAAGCTTCTTCCAATTTCTTAAACCCTTTCAATCAGATACTTCCTTTTCAAAAAATTCAGGAGACTGCTAAAGTGTTATCACCTCCAGGAAGGTGTCTCTACTGTCCTTGTTTTGTTTGAAATAGCCAGCCACCCATATCACTTATATCTCAATAAAAATGGGGGAAATGAGATATGCAGCCAACCCATGAACTTTTCATCACATTAATACTAGAACACAGAAGCTGCTAAGTTGAATTTTAAACAACTTGAAGGACATGCCTCCTCAAAAGGTTTGAACAGCCTCCCCAGACCTGATCGTTTGGTGTGTGGGTTGCTCAGAGTCAAGGTCAATCAAGGCGATGAATGCTCAAGAGAAACTTCTACCCTTAGCTATCTAGAAATATGAAAATTGGAGGTCGTACACAGAATTAGTGTTTTTACCAAAAATTAACTTTCTATCAGAGAAAACTATGTGGTAGGTTGAGCACCAGCTTTTTGTCTTACAAATCATCCTCCCCTTGTCATGAATACCTTCCTTTCTCCTTGAAGCTCCAGGATTATGTCCCATTCCTTAGCTCAGGAGACACACACACACACATTTCCTCATTTTAGCCCATTGACTATGGAATGCACATCCATGTAGATTCCCACACAGTGTAATTAAATGTGCTCCTTTCTCTTGCTAATCTGTCTGATGTTAATGTGTTTGCTCACCCATCTAAGGAGAAACTAAATGGTAGAGGAAATTTCCTCTCCTCCCCAACAGCATGTTTTCTTATTTGTCCATCTAAGCAACTGATTTATACTCCTTCTACTTGATTACAAACTCCTTGAATACAAGAATGTTGTTTATTTTATTGATACATCAGGGATTTATCATAATGGATAATGTACGATACAACTATAATAAATGCTAGCTGTATACATGCTTGAATGAATGAGTGAACATATTTTAACCTTCTGAAAAGATACCAGAAAATCTGTCAAGTTTTAAAGACCGCCATTGATTATATAAGTCAACAGATCATGAAAGAAATTTGGCAGAGGGAGAAAAATAAATCCCAGAGTATGGATTTTCTTTGTCCAAACCAACTTTTGTTGATATGAGGTTTTAAGAGAGAATGGACATGATCACTTGCTTAGGGTTTCTCTTGTAAATAGCTCAAAGTATCTGAAGTACATTCTGGCAGCAATAGTGAATCTAAGCTATCAATCAGCAAACTTACAGAGAGTAATCTTCCTTCATGAAGGCACAGAAGAGAAAAGAATATCTAAATCCAACAAATAGTTTAAAAATAATTTTGTCAATAATTTCATGGCTTTGCTTAATTTCCTTTTTTATCCAATATTGCTGAGGTAATTCTTCAGTGATCATTTCAGTCTTGATTATTTAACTCACATTTTTTTTAAAACTTGGTCATGTTAAATTCACAAGCCCATGTATGGATGTGCATCTTTTTATTTGAATTGTTTGAGATTTTTACAGCCTCTTGGTCTAAATGTTTGTGGTCATTTTTAGGTTTGAAATATTCTTGTTCTATTTAATTCATATTTTTTTCTGTTTTCTCGCTTTTTTGACTAAATATCATGTGCTTTTATGCTTTTATGTTTTTGTTGTTGTTGTTGTTTTTTAAGCTTTCCTGGACTGGTTGTACGGTTTTACCTTTTCCTATTATTTTCTGTGCCTCAATTAACATCTCAATTAATGTGAATAACTATTTGACTTTTTGAAATTTTACCATAAATATTATATCAGATGTAGGATTTATGCAAGGGGAAAGAAGATTAAAACAATGACAGTAGCTCCATAACATCTTTATCAATAATACTGATTGAATTAACTGTTCACTGAGGAGAGCATAAAATATTTTGGATGGAAAGGGAGGAAGGCTAATTATCCCATTCAGAGAAGATCAGGGACGTATTGATTGGTGCTCACCAGCTTGGTACTAGGTGTTGTTATACAATGAATGAGATTTTGCCCTTGACCACTAGGTTGAAAAGTTTAGCATTAGTGTTATCCTGATACTCTTTCTCATATTGGAAAAATCCCAAGCTTTGAATAAAGGTCCTCATTAGATTATGATATAGAAATTTAATTTTTCCTTCAAAAGTCTCACAATCCTAACCCATCTTTACTATACATCAGAACACTATGTGTAGCCAGGATTCTGTGCTCTCTCAATCCTCATGGTTCCATTCATGCTCATGTACCTGACATATGTGCACTGAAGTACTCATGGTTTTGCTCATGTTCATGCACACAGGCATACATGTACTACAATACTAGTGGTTCCATTCACACTTATGTATGCACACATGTGTGCTTTAAATATTAACATGTCCAAGAGCTAGCTGCACCCCAATCTTCTCCTGTGTTAAAGTATTTCCAATTGTCACTCATTCACTCATTAGAACCCACATTCTCAGTCAAGTAGGATTCCATGAGCCATTACATTCTTAGCCTTCAAAGAAAAATTTCTTTTCAGAATTCCTCATTCCTGGAGTTGGGTCACTGTGTATTTATTTGAGATTCTAGTTGCATTGTGGCACAGATGAGGGGTGCTCATTGCCCATAAGTGATTCCCTGTGCTCATCACCAAGAACCAAAGAATACCAGGTGAAGACAAGAGCTTGGCAGACAAAGAAGTATGAGTAAAACCTCACCACCAAACTCAAAAGCTGTTCCTTCTTAAAGGGTTATAATCATCAACTAGCCCATGCAATACTGCAATGTCACTAGTGATCTCCACTGGATGCACTCACAAGTGAAAAAACATCCAAATAAATTTATGAGTAATTTTTAAAAGCACAATGACCTTAAAAATAACCTAAAAGCTCATTGACATGGGAGAGGATAAAATAGAGTGTATTTATTTGGTCACAATTCCAATGTGCGTCAGTGTGTGTGTGTGTATGTGTGTGTGTGATGTGAGAGAGAGAGAGAGGAGAGAGAGTGATGAGGGTGGATTCCCCTCCACACACCAACAGTAAGCTACTCCCCAACCCCAGCAGGGTGCCCTACATCCCACATAACGTTGACCCTGTCTCTCTACCTGAGATAACTTTGGACCCCAGCACCCCCACCACCCCATCCTTGGGTTCAATTAAGTTGCCAGCCGAGCTCTCAGAAATCAGAGAAGCAGTTTACTGACCAGATCACTAGATTTTATAAAAGGACATAACTATGAACAGCCAGTTGGAAGAGATGCGTAGGACAAGGTATGGAGAAGGGTGTCAAGCTTCCAAGAGTAAACCACCCTCCCCTAGTCTCTACTTGTTCATCGAACTGAAGGTCTCAGAAACTTTTCCCTTTATATGTTCATGAAGGCTTCATTACAAAGGCATGATTGATCATTGGTGTTCTACTTTCAGCCTCTCTCTTCTCTCTGGAAGTCAGGGAGTGAGTAGAAGTTCCCACCCTCAGATTACAGGGTTGGTTCCTCTAGTAACCAGGCCCATCCTTAGAATGGGGTCCTAAGGATACCTCATTAGCATAAAAATGACACCATTGTGGCCTTTGCATTTTGGAAATCTCAAAGATTTTAGGAACTGTAAGTCAGGATTCATGGATAAAGACTGTGTGTATGTATGTATACATATACATACACATCTTATTATAAAACACAAATCACAATACATATTAAGTAGAATGACATATCAATTCAACAAATGGTCGTGTAGAGCCATATCCATAATTTGAAAAGACATTAATGATATTTCATAAGAAGAGAAAGGTTGAAATAGTATGTGAATTAAGATTCTGTTGTAAAACCATGAGGAAAAGGAGGAGGAAACGGGAATGAGAACTTGGTCAGATCTACGAGCATGCTCAGTGAGTTTCTGAGCTTGCCCTTATTTTTCCCCATTGCCTATCCCTGGTCATGGATTATATTACCAAATTTCCATCAAAACAGGAGTTCAAAACAAGAGATGATGGAACCAATGGGCAGTCTCCAATGGGGTGACATGCCCACTGGAGAAATAGGCCAGACTTGCTTCCTGGGACTTGATAACAGTTTCAAAACCCATGTGTCTCAGTATGAGCACACTGTTCTTACACCCTAGTAAATATTTTTGCAGGATAATATTTAACAATAAAGGTATTTTGCTTACTGGACATTTCTCTGTCAGCAACTGGGAGTTGTCTTCTAATTGGCCTAGGGCTGAATAAGCAATGATATTTTCATCTGGCACTTCCAGAAACACCTCCTTTTAAAATATGGTATAAAAGAGGGTTCCTCTACTCTTTCCCCAAGACAAATAAACACACAATCAAACAAAAATGAAAGCTTCTTTTTGTGATTCTTTTTTCTTCCTTTCTTTTCCCTTCTTCCCTTGAAGAGCTCTTTAGAAAGCAGTTGATTCTGGAAAGCAGAAGTTGGCATTAATGAATAGAATACCTTTTTAAAATAACTCTTCTCCCACCTGTGCAACTGAAGATGAGATTCTTGACCATGTAGAATTGTGTCAAGTGATCATAGAGAATTTGAACTTTTAATCTTTTCCTCGGTATCTCATTGCCTTTTCTCTCTCCAAAACATGCATGAAAGTGATGATATGATAGATGAGTAGTTCTGGTTTGGGCAGCACTGTGTGAGCTGTTATAGTGTTACTACAGCTTTAATACTGGAGAAGGCCATCTCAGCTACCCATAACTCTACCCAACATCACTTCCCTTCCCCAGGTCTGTTTCCTTCCTGGGAAATCAGGAAAATGGAATGACACTATTTTGACTGATGTTTGAAACCCAATATACCACAATGGCTGGTAGTAGTTTTTTAAGAGAGCTTGCTTCTGTAAATCCACATATCATACTGGCTTTAGGTTTTAATTGTCTGTCCTCAACTGACAGCCACCCTTGGGGGAAAATAGGAAGGAAATAGTACAACAGAAATACAACACAGAGTCAGGACTTGTGTTCAAGTGCTGAATCCTGTGTCTACTATCAGTGGCCACAGTCTATTTACTGGACACCTCAAGGACCCTGTGACCAAATCTTCTTGGAGCTCCCACTTGGTCCCAGACCTCAGATGAGGAGCACTTGTGGTCGGCTTCTTCCTATTTATGGGGATTGGGCTGCACAGGTGGGATGTCAATTCTAGTCCATATGCTATAAAGAAATAAGATGTTCCCAAAGTAGCTGGATGACTATTTTTAAGATCACAGTTAATAATTTATCGTCTGACACTCTGGGCTTGCCTAGGTCTAAAAATAGTTGTTCCTGTGCTTAGGGATGGGGTCAGGGAATGCGGCTAAGACACACGGAGTAAGATATGAACCACTGGGAAATGTATAGCACAGTCAAAGCCAGCCACTCCAGCCTTGATTTTAAAAAGATGGGTTTGACAGTGATTTCCTATCAGTTATGTTTGTAAAGATATTTTGATAGAAATAAAATGAAAAGCCAACATACCGTTCGAGCTCAAGAGTGAGTCTAAATTTTATCACATCACCTCTTGGCATTAGTTTAGCTACCTTGACCTTAGAGAAACAGTTAAAGCAAATGGCCCACTTAGGGCTGACAGCTGACCCTCAGCCCACCTTAATGGGGTCAGCGTCCCGCAGAGCAGGGTGGTTGACTCAGCAGGGGTGGTCTTCATTTGGGGCTCCTTGAGCTCTGGACACTTTCCACAAATCAAATGCATGCTGAAGGAAACAAAATGGCTGTCCTTCCTCCGTCCTGTGCAAAACATAGACTCTTTGGACCTTGTCCAAGGACTAAAAAGAGTTGATAGCTGATATTTTTTAAACAAAGGAACTAAACTTCTTTTGTGTTTGCACCTGAATTTTTAAGGAATGTCTAATTAGCATGTATGCTAAGAACATCTTATGGTTCCTTAAATACTGGGAAATGCACTCAAATAGGGGATTCAAACCAAATTGTTCCTTTACTTCTGATTTTCTTTGTATGACTTCCTGCTGAGAATTTTCTACTTACATAATCATGTTTCTCTGTCCATGTCTGTCTATCATCTACCTTCTATCTACCTATCATCTACCTATGTCTATCTATCTATCTATCCATCTATCTATCTATCTATCCATCTATCTGTCTACCTACCTACTTACCTTGAGAATGGAGGATTAAAAGAAGAGTTTTCCCTATTCAAGTGGATTATTTCTCTCACATTTCTATCAATATATTTAAAATTCTTGGCTAAATTGAATGGAGCATTTAGCTTAAAAATACAGTGAATGCTAATGCTTTTGGCAACATCTTGAAAGGGGTGGAGGAAAGAACATGGATAGTTTAATTGATATAGCTACCCTAAATCTTCACTCTACCAATAAAGAGATTGCTTTCTATGCTTCTATTATTTTCCTGTTTCAAACTCAGTTGAGCCTGCAGATAAATATAGAAATTACATCAGAACATAGGAAATGGTTTATGATAAAGAAAACACATTCCTCTCTCTCACATACAGGATCCTCCTCCCCCAGCTCAGAAATGAGTCAGAGGCTGCTTGATGGAATCGCATGTTACAGGAGCCTTGACCTGGAAGGAGGGACACCCCACCCAAGGCTTGTGGGGCCTGTTTTGTTCAATGAGACAAAGCCTTACTTCCTGGAGTTGTGTTTCTTTCAATATCTGAGATCAATCTTAATTGTCAATCCTAATTGTCATGCTCAGAGCTCTCATCTGGGAAATTCATGGATTCAAAGCTGCTAAAACATTCTAGTTTATTTTCATAAAAGGAAGAAAAATAGGGAAACAAATTTGATTTGTTTTATATCACGCTGTATTGGAGCAAGGCTATGATGCCATATTGTTTGACTTCCTAAGAAAATCCTGAGGAACAGTGAATCTCAGCCAGGTGCCCAGGACTTATTAGGTCTGTTCTAAGGCTACAAGTACCAAATCTTACTGTGTAAATATTATGTAGATGAGAGTCAAGATATGTACAATGTTGTGTAAAATATTTAAAATGGTCTTCAGTAGTATAGCTTGGAAAGATATTACAGTGATCAGCTGCCCTGGTATCGATTCCCACAATATTGATATCTTATACATTTTTCTTGCTGTATATTCCGTTGCTATTCCTTGATTTTTATTAATCACTAGTAAATTTGGTACAGAATGATAAGAGAGAGATGTTATTGTTTTTTTTCTTTTACCTCAGTCTTTTCCATAAAAAGAAATATGTTTTATTATGAGAAACTGTATATCTCCTAGGAGAAACTTTTCCCTCGCTTCATCTAAAAGTAACACAGAGTATCTTATTTCAGATTAATACTCTTTTTAAAAGATTTTAGAAAAATGTCTTTACCACCTTTAATTCAATCTCATCTTTTATCCTCAATATGAATAGAACCCATTTCGAATACTCTTAACAAACAGAAAAACAACACTTGGGTTGAGTTTCAGTATCAGAAATTTGAGAATGCTAACTTCCTCAAGAATTTGTCCATGTGGTCTCAGACATACTTTCAAGTGGGAGGAAGCAGAAAATGGTGTTCTCTAAGGCAGATCCCAGGGAGATCCTGTGCTGTGAATTGCTGTTATTTGAAAACAAGGGTTGAAGTAAAGGAGAAATTGTAGCAAAAGGAAATAGGTGTTTGGGGGAGATTCCTGCTTACTCCCCAGGTACTCGGGAGGATAGGAGAGGCCCTGCCTGTCCCTGGGCCCAGTGCGGTGGGTGGGCCAGTACCTACTGTAGGAACCGCATGAGTGATGCTCTGACACAGGAGTAGCTCCCGGACACAACGGCACTGCCATATTTAACATGCCTCATGCACTCTGACTATTCTTATATCACTTACACAATAGGTCAGTGTATGATAAAACCCATGTGAGGACTTGAGAAAAGCTTAGCATTTGAAAACTTATTTCTTGGCAGGGTTTCTTCCAGATCTCCAAAGAAAGAAGCCTCCTCGGACAGCCCAGGGATAACTGGAAGGCTAGTCATATTTTCTGAGATTTTTTTAACTTGTTTTTTTTCCAAAGTGAAGAAGACAAAGTTTAACCAGAAAGACATTTAAAGGCTTAGACAAACAGAAGCTCATGCTATGTTATCTGGTCCTGTACAAAAGGCCTCTCTGGTGGACAGAATCTTTAGAGACACAGGGCTCTTGTGGAGCCCCAGGGAGAGAAGGGAAGCCTGCTGACACCGGAGAAGGTGGCTCAGGTGAAGTGGTAGAGGGGGACAGTGAGGACAGAAGCAAACTGATCTCCTCCTCACCAGCAAACAATGGCTGGAATGTTTGCCCCCAACATTTTATGTTTCAGACTAAGTCTTCCCTCTACGGTACATCTTAAGAATTAGGATCTGCATCATATTTAGGATGAAGAGAAGGTGAATGTTCCCTCTCTGAGCTAAAGAAAGAGATTGTCCTAAGAAATCCAAATAGGGTTTCTCCACTGGGGATGATTTTAACTTTCTCCAGTTTCCCAGCCACCGGGTGATGTGATGGGATCGGGGGAAGATGCACACCTTCCATGAACAGGATGACGTCCACCACAGAGAACTATCTAGGTTGAAGTACCAACAAGCTCAAGTTGAGAAAACAATCTAAACCATTTGAAATGAAATGGGTCTGGTATCTTAAATTTATACGTAAAATTTTTCATGAAGAAGAAATGCATGCAAAATATTAACTAATAATTGCATATTTATACAAGTATACATATATGCATAGTGTAGAACACTATTTTCTTGGCTCAGTTAAAGCGGGTATGACAGACGATGCTGGTTTATCGATTAGGGGAGACCATGGGCACACAGTCAGTGTGCAGGTTCTGTGTGGCCTGGGTCCACTCTCTGAGCCTCACTTTCCTCACTGTCACAGTGTGGTTAAAAAGAAAAAAATGCTTCAAGTCTCCAAAGATATAAAATAAAATAAAGTAACTCTCTTGGTGTTTTGTGCATGATCAACTCTGCAAGTACTCGTTACGGTTTTGCAGTTTTTAACTGTTGCCCCAGTTATTCACGTGAAAATGAATCTACACTCAAATGTCTTACAAAAATTATCTTATCAGTGTGGGGTCTTTGGAGTGAACTAGAAGAAATAGACCGAAATTCCTAACTCTCTTCACAAGCAGTACAGTGAACAGAGGTGGAATCCCACCTGGAGCAAGCAAGGGGGGTCCTCACCCTGAGAGGACCCACTTCTCCAGGAGACACAGGTCTCCAGAAGGACCGCCAACCTGAGAACCTTCCAGCACCCACAGAAGGTGCTCACCTTGAACAGGGACTGGCTCCCCTCAGAGTCTGCTTTCTTGCTGGTCAGCTGTTTGAAAAGGTCCTGCCAAGCTGAGCTGTGTCTTATGTGAGAACGTTACAGGAATGGCCTTCCTGGACTTGGCAGTGGAGTCATGGCTTGCAGTGCCGGATAGTCTCTTGCCTTGTGGCCAAGGATGCTGTGTCACTCACTGTCAGCAGGGGTCCCCTGAGAGGGACCCCTGCTGACACTTGCTCCCCCATGCTGAGTCAGCTGGGCACCTGCGGTCAGAGACTCCTGATGCAACCGTTAGCGTAAACCCGGGGGTCTCACATGGCTGGGGCACCCACACTATATACACAGCAACTCTAGGTAATAAGGTTGCCAATTTAAGAACATGTATGTGTCTCTCACAAAGGCTCCTGTCTCCCTGACTGACCTGCACTCACCGATCAAACACTGCCAAGCATCACCTGCTTTGAAACAGCTTCCCAAGATGAGCCACTGTGTCCTCCATTGGTTGGTGACACCCAGGTTCTGCCTGGACATGGACAGACACGTGAAAGGGTGCTGGCCTTGGGGTACCAGGAGCCCCACTGAGGTTCTTGTCAAAAACTCTCCAGATTCAGTAGTTCAGGGTCCAGACATGATGCTTTGCTAGGTAACAACAGACCTTCAGACCCCTGATCTTTTCTCTGAAATACCAGCTCTGTCCTGGGAAGAAGATGTGGTTGGAAGAATATCTTTCAATGACTTAGAAGCAGATGCCAAAGGAAAACTAGGTCCTTGGTTTCTAAAGGAATATCCTGTGTCAATTTTTCACATGCATAGCTGTCCAGGGGTCCAGGAGAGACAAATCTCAAAAAAAAAGGGAGAATTGAATTCTACAAGAAGAATACATGAACGGAACTAGAACATTTCTGTCCGAGTGCTGCCTGGTTTGCATGGTCTGTGCACTGGGGCATCATCCTTCTAGGGTACTGGGCTGAGTCTTAGTGCCTACCCGGGAACTGACCCAGAGATCGTCCCTTTCAATACAGAATAGGGTGCAGCCTTCTTTTGGGACCCAGATTGAGTCAACAAGCATTCTTTCCTTATACAGGAAATTCCTCCTAAAAGGCACAGAATTCTTTACCATGTTACATAAGCCCACAAACGCCTCACTAATCAGACCTCATCTCCAACACAGGCCATGTACCCTCCTACCAGAGCTCCATTAACCCCCTTCCTGTCACAGGTAAGGGACCTGCTGAGATCTGAGTCCATCAGGGCAAGACTGTTCCGATCCTGTCCCAAGTCACCGTGTAGCTGCATCCTGCAGAAATACGGACTTCTGTGGATTCAAACCAGGGCTAGAGGCAGTAAAAGGATAGTAACTGTGCCATTGCTTCTGAACTCTCTCTTCGTGAAACTATTTGCACCCCTTATTTCAATCAGTGGTATGATTACAGGCATTCTCTGGGCATCTAAGCTACTGCAATAATGCAGGCAAACCCATAAATAAATAAGGGAGACAAAGCAGAGCCCACAAGTTTCTCAAGCAATGACATCACCAAGGTCCATCTTCAGCCCTTCCTCACTGACTTGGCCCTTCACTGACCCCACGCCAGGGCCGTCATGTGGACACCTGCCCTGTGGCATTGCCGAGTCATTCCGTGTCTCCCCAAAGGCGCCTTGTCAGCTTTCTCCCACCTGGAACCTGCCCACGCAGTCCAGCTCCTGCAGATGGGCACCTGGCCCCGCTGGCTCCGCGGGGAAAGCAGAAGATATCAGCGACAACTGACCCTTGGACTCTGTGTGGCTGTCAGGGGGCAATTACATGAAGAGGTGTGCATCTCTGTCCCCCAAATCCAAATGCTGACACCTACCTCTCTGTGGGGGTGCAGGAAGAGGGCCTGAGGGGGTGATGGGGTCATCAGGGTGGATAAGGGTCCCTATGATGACCCCTGAAGTTCTCTGCCCTCCTCACATGAGGTCATGGTGAGACGACCCATCCATGGACCAGGAGGGATCTCCCCAAACACCCCAGATGCTTGATACCTTGTCCCAGACTCCAGCCTCTGGCTATGAGAGATAAGTATGTGTTATTAATGAGCCTCCAGGTTGTAGTGTTTATAGTAGTCTGATCAGAACTAAGACAAAGGGAAAATCCCACGTGTGTTTAAAGGCAATATTCATAGAAGCTTATTGATCATGGGTCTGAGGGACTCAGGTGGACAGAAAGGGTCTCTGCCCCTGCCGCTTGACTCTCTGTGGAGCTGGGGCCTTCTCCACACCATCTGCGGAGGGAAAGCCAGGTAGGTTGGTCTGGTCATCTGTGCCAGGACACCCTGCTCCATCCCTCTTTCCTTCTTCTGATGCACATGCAGCCTGAAGCTGCACTCATGGGCAGGTGACAGCAGTGTGTCCTGGATGCTCCCTCTGGTCTCTCTAAAATGAGATCACTGAGACAATGGCGCATTTAGAAAACTAAACAGGGCTTTTTTGGTTTTTTTCAAACAGCTCTAGATAATTCTCAAAATATACTTGCAAGATCATCCATGCGCTCACACCCTGTCGACGTGGTGAAGGTCAGGGGACAAGAGTCATGGTAACCAGACTGCAGACCCAGCACTCCACCTCTGAGCACATACTGCTCTTCTTTCACAACGGAGCTGTACTCTGCCATGGATCCCAGTGAATTATCAGCTTTTGGGTAATCCTGGAGACTGCGGGTGGCCTGTCCCTTTACCTTCAAAGTGCACAGAAACAGCCGTGTTGTGTCTTCCCTCTACGATGCATCTTAAGAGTCAGGATCTGCATCATATTTAGGATGAAGAGAAGTTGAATGTTCCCTCTCTGAGCTAAAGGCCTCTGTAACTTTCAAGTTCCTCTAATCTTTGAATTGCATTCTGCTTCAAAACCACAGCTTACGTGCAACTGAAATGACATTTGTCCCCCATTGTTACTTCTACATTCAGTATCACGTACTCCATGGTAGCACAGCTGTGGGGTGTGGGGCATGACACTCCCTACTGCCCTCCACCCTAGAACCCATCTCTACCTTAGGGACAATGCCCTCAAAGGAACTCAGTTCCTCCTGGATGGCAGAAGCAGCCAGCAGTGTGCCACCAGCACAGCAGAGAAATGTGGAGAGGCTGGTGCAACCTGCCAGGTAAGGAAACGAAAGACGGAACCAAGGCTTCGACCAAGAAAGAGCAGAACTGAAAGTCTGTGAATGAAGATTGCAGATCCTTAAGTTCAATGCTGCCTCTGCAGAGCGTATGAACATGAGATTCTGCAAGAGACAACCTTTATCAAGATCCTTGAGGCATCTCAGTCTGTCTCCTCGTTCACATTGGACCGAGACGCAGGGAGTGGACACCTGCCATGCCTGAGGAAGATGCTTCTGTACCAGAGACCCTGATTCTGGAGCTCATACAACAGAGCCTATTGCACATCATCGTCTCTCCTGGACCAACTGAGAGCTCACCCCACTCCCGCCGCCCATTTGTTTCGTCTCTAGGTAAAACAGTGGGGACTTTTTGTATATTAAAGCTATGGATGCTGGAAAAAAATGTTATGCAAAAATTGGGCATATTTATTAAAAATTAAAGATGAAGAACACACAAGATTTTAAACCAAGGGCTCTGAGCCCGTGGCTGCCTGGCAGTGGAAGGTGATCAGCCTCTTCCTTCTCGCTTTACTCCTCCAAATCAGTGTAGTTAGAAAGCACAGGAGACCACACAGGCAAAGAACCATTGCAATTCCTAGGACGTCTAACTTTGGTCCGTACATACCCCGTCAAGTGTGAGAAGGACAAGGGCGCATGTTTTTCTGCACTTTGGAAAAAGGGTACCAGCCTAGAACCTCTTTCATGCTAAGAAACGAGCTCGAATTCCTTCCGAGTGACGCTGCTCCCGCGTTAGCTCAGGCGCACTTCGGAGAGTTCCTGCCTTCCACTGGCTCGTACCTTCCCACAGACCTGCTCCTTGGAGCTGACAGCTGGAGTCAAACTCCATGCATTTTCTTTCTCTTTTTTCTCTCCATTAAGAACACAATAAGCAGAGGGTCTTCAGATGAGAGGAACTTTGCCAACCCTGGCTCTTCCTACACAAACACACGGGTAGCACGGCATCCCGTCAGTGTATTTCCATCAGAATTTATATTTATTGGTCCTAAGAGCACTTCTGCAATCCGCCCTGGATTTACTGTGGTTCGTGGCTTTTTTGCGAAGGCAAGTTGCTCCTTCATGCCTAGTCCAGGCGCATTACAGCTCCGGCGCCAGTCCACGGACTGCTGTCTGGGAATTCCCAGCATGCCGCAGACTGTCTGGAAAATGGAGTATCTTCCCCAGATTAACAATGAGGATAAAATAACGTCTGTGAGTGCTGTGTCAACTGACATAAAGTTGTTCACAAAGTAACTCTTCTGAACGTACATGATTCTAGCCGGTCATCACTGGTGAGCTCACACCACCACCCTGTCACTTCTGAGGCTACAGGGCACTGGCCCTCGTGATTCTAAAGCACAAAATTGGGTCTGCAACAGCACAAAGTAAGAGGGATGCTGGCTTTGCTTTACCACTTTCAGAAATCTTGCAGGAAGTTTCAGGGAGGTTGAGTGACTCCTCCGGAGACACACAGCTCTGTCATGGCAGTCAGGGCTCGAACTCTCAAACCCAGGGTGTCCTATGACACCATGCTGCGGCGTCTTATTATTCCCATGGGGTAAATCATAGCCTGATGATCCAGTTTTACCAGGACACACCTGGTGTTTCTACCTGAGCATCTCCCCTGGGTTCTTCCTTTCTATATGGTGATGGGTGTAGTTCCTTTTGTGCACACGCATAGAAGATTTGTCCTGGTGACATGTGTCTGGGGCCCAATGGACTTTCCCAGAACAGGTATGAATGGACAAGGAAGTGCAGATTCTTGCTCCACTGCCCCACCTGGCTGCCCATCTTCTGATTCATGGGTCACCTGAGGGGGTCAAGCCCAGGAATGCCCAGCGACTCAGCATTCTTCCCCCAGCCAGCACCCAGCGTCCTCCTTGCTGCTCCCCGTGAAGCCTCACTGACACCCTAATACTTTAACAGTCTTGACGGGTCTTGGGCATGTAGCCAAATAAGGATCAAGAATATGGGCTGGCTTCTAGCTGCCTGACATTGTCACACTTGACCTCCACGGACCTCTGATCTTGAGCTGATAGAATGACTACTGCTGTCACAAAAACAGGGGGAGAATAGAATGAGGCAGTGCTTAACAGGCATTATGAATGGGGAGACACAAATTTCAGTCCATAACCAGTTTAGACTATAGAGCGACCATAGAGGAAAGGCTAGGCCTGGGGCCATCCGTTCTCCATCCTCAGTGTGACACGCCCACGGTGCCCAAGGTCACAGAAGCTGTAATGAGTGTGATTCAGTAGGAAGAAACAGAAGAAGGAGCCAGGAGGTCTGGGTGCTCTGACAATGACATTTGGCCTGTTGCCTAAGGTTAACTAGCACCGAGTGCTGGTGCAGGCCCAGCGCCCAGGACGTAATTGGAAGAGAAAGGAGAGTGGCTGTGTGAAAGCTGGTCGAAGGCTGACGGCACGCTCTTTCTGAGTTCATCCTATGGTGTAAGAATATTTGAAGCCTTCAGTTTCATGTGCATCAGTGTTACCACTTAGGATGGAACCAGAGATGGAGGTTGGTGCCCTGTCTACAGGCCTGCGCACTTGCTGAGGTCAGTTCCTGGGCTAAAAAGGCACGTGGGCTCTGGGGACTGAGAGGTGGGTATCTGTCACCCATTTCAAACCTCAAAAGGCAGCTCCCCACAGCTGCCAGGACCTCACTGGGTCTTGTGGTCCAAAAGGGGCAGAGCTAGCCTCTGACTCAGGTGAGCTCAGCTCTTCGGGGGCACCCACTTCCATCCATGGTGCTGGACGGAGCCCGCTGCTTCTCCTACTGCAGCTGTAGAAATGAAATGGATGAAGAGCTGGACCCCTGCTCTGGAGGGAGCATGGAAAGGACTGCAGAGCATGTCGGGGAAGCACGAGGAAATGACTGGCCTGCTCGTTTGGGGATGCAATATGTGTGAGAACCCCGCCTGTGGAAAGTATCAGTCCATCCGCGGTGTGACTGCTGCTGTCACTTCCAGGTGCCTAGGCAAGGGGCTGACTGTGCTCTTGTCCTATATCCAGAGTCCATTCTGCACCCAAGGTTGTCCCTCTTCTTGGACCAAGCTAACACCTACCTTCAGAACGACAACACTGAGTGCAGGCCAGCTCCCACACTGTCAAGTCATATGAGTGAGGATGAGCTGACCACTTCAAAGCAAGGAGTCCCCTCCACTAATACTCAGCAATGTCATTATCTCTGCCAGAAACACCTGTCTTCGGTGTAAGCAAAGAGCTCTCTGAAGTGGGCTGGCAATAAAAAGTGTGACTGATGGCTGAGCAAAGAGGAGCGCCATCCTCAGGAACTCAGGACAGCCTCCCCGCAGAGGAGGCTGCAGGGGCTCATCCCCAGAGGCGGGAGAGAGGACACTGCTGCAGATCCAATTCGTATTGAGTGGAGCAGGTGGGCAAAACACAGGCCAGTGGTCCTCGCTCTGTGGGCTTGGCTGTACCCATCGGAGGGCGCTCCTATTACCTGTGCATGCTGTCACCAAGCATCAGAGCCCTGGGGGTGTTTACAAATGACTTCTCCAATTTTGCTAAGAAGAAATGCCGTCACAACCCAAATCTTAGTGACATATGATATACATCCCTCGCCGGTCTAATTCCTAGTCCTAACAGCAGCTGTCACGGGCCTGCTGCACCCCCAGTGTTACAGAGGAGCAAGCCAAGCAGAAGAGGCAAGAACAGAGACAACACTGGGCATAGATCTGCCATCATATATCTGTGTGTTGACTCGGCAGGGCAGGACGGGGGTCCTGGGATCCCAGAAACGGGCATTTCTGTATCAGAGTAAAGTCTTTGTCAGTCACAGAGCCAGTGGTGGACCCCATGGGAGACATCCACAGGAGTCTCACCTACGACCACATCCGAGGGCTCATTGTGAGAATAGAAAGCAGATGATCAGCCCTCAGTGGCAGAAGCAGGAGGAAGGGGTTGACTTACTTTTTCCATGTCAAACACACATGAATGGCTTACTTTGTCTGCAAGAAGTCTGCCTGCACTTTGCAATGGCCTGTCTACAGCCAACGCATGATAAGCAGTGACAGCTTAATCATCCATTTGACCTTGAAGAAGAGGGACACTCAATTTAATGGAGTAACATCAACATCAGACGGCTTGCAAGTCAGAAGCAGGAAACGGCGGCAGTTTGGAACAAAGGCGTTTTGGGACTTGTTGACACGTTAACTGGTCACCTTGCTGGTCACCTGGGAACATCCTACTTAGTCCTCATGTTCAAGAGAATCATCCAGAATGGAAAAGGCTTTGTATTTAGTTTAGAAGCAACATATCCAAACACTTGATTATTTAAATGTTAATGACAAGCAGAGTTTCATGTCCCAAGTGGCTCCCTTCAGAGGCATGTGTCTCTCTGAGGCATGTTCAGTACATTTGTAGGCGGGACCATCTTTCTGGGGAATAACAGGGTAAAAGTGAGGGAAGCCAGTAGACAAGTTGCTCCGATGGACACTGTCCTTCTAATGTCACCGTTTAAGGCTGCATCAACAGGACCATTTTCCTCTTATTTCCACCAGTCATTGTTTTCAGTAACTCCTTCACCTGAGGGGAGTGGGAAAAGGAAATGAATGAAACACAGAATGGATAGTTGGCCTGTCAGTAAAAGATTAAAAGCAAGGAATGATCATTGGATCTGGTGAGTTGTTGAGTTATATTTAGCGATGATGTGTGGATGTCATTGACAGAGGAGACAAGTCGTAGCCAAGTGGAGTGCCCCTTCATCTGTTCACTGCTGGGGCTCAGAGAGGGGAGACCATGGACATGGACACACTGTTCCTGACCCAAAGTGCCTCCTACCACAGGGGGAAGGGACAGAGGTAGAAATGCCCAGGACCTAGGCGGGGACTTTGGGGCAGTGAGAGGGCCAGGGCGCTGCTCTCAGAGCTGCTTGTCCATTCAGTAAGGTCAGCACCACCACATGCTAGAAAGGGACACAAGTCTTTCTGTGTCCATCCTGGGCATAGTGCTCAAAACTTCAGGGATCGCCTGTCCTGCAGCAGGGAACTGGCCGGGCATCAGAGCAGCAGGGCAGGACCTACAGCCAGAATGAAGAACCTGATGACTTGTCATCAGATCTGATCGAAGTTAAAAAGGGCTGTGAGAGCAGCAGAAGGATCTGTGGGTATCAGCCAGCATTGCTGAACACGGAGGTATGTTCTGAGAAATGTGTCCTTAAGTGATTTCATCTTTGTGAGAAGTCAGGGCGTGAGCCCCAAACCCAGATGGAACAGCCATTGGACCCACTGTCCCGTGTGCCGACTATTACTAACCCAGATGCTGTTAGAGACTCACAGACATGTGCACGAGGTGTAGACACACTCACCATCACGGTCAAACCTGGGAAATGGTGATTAGCACCTACTGCATACACAACAGCATGATGTGTGATGGGGCCACAGACAACCTTTGCTGTGAAAGGACTAGCTCTCCAGCCTCATCACAGAGGAGACAGGAGAGCATAAATGTGCCCACATGCAACATCCAAGAAGGTGCAGTAGAGAGCCAAGAGGAGACTTCCAGGGCTGGTCTGGCCTCGATGGTTGGCAGAGTCTAAACATGCACGAAGGCTTGATGGGAAGGGTCCATTCTCCGGGCTTGAGAGCATGGTCTTTCGTGTGGAGCATCACCCAGGTGATGCTGGTGAGTGAGAGAGTGAATGGACCCACTCTCACTGACTCACTCGGGGCTCAGCAAGGCCAGTCAGCAGTGAACATGGGCCGATCAGCGAACGATGAATACACTGTACCAGGCGCTGGCTGCCTCTGCGGTCTGGTGGAGAGATTGGAGGAACTGGCGCTAATGTGACTTTGTACACTGGAGGGAAGAGACAGGTGCTGCACTGGTGGTGCTGGCCCTGTGTCAGGGGCTTGACTGTCTCAGACTTGGCCCCTGCAGGCCAAAGACAGACTGTTCTCCTCCCCACGGGTGGTCTGAGGACTAACAAGGGTCCCTGTCAAGTGCTCATGGGTCACGCTGCTACCAAAATGGGCCCTGCATCAGAAGCAACCTGAGCACTTGTTTGTGGAAGGTAATTAGTGAGAACACTTTACAAACACACACACACACACACACACACGCACTCTTTAAAAGCCTCTGCCAGTCCATGTGGACTTTTATTCCTACGAAGGGTATTGCAGATAAAGAATGTGTGTTCACCTAAGAAAAAAGGTGTAAAAAAAAATGAACAAACACTAGTAAAGTAAAACTAAAACAAAGTAAACTAACAAGTATATGCAAATGTAATAGGAATTTTGTTTGATAAAACACAGGCCAAATTAAGGTGGCTTTCTACATGTAGGCTGATAATCTGTGATGACTGAAGCATTCCTTGCATATAATCCGATTAATTAGAGAAAGCACAATAAGTTAAAAAATGCAGTGATTCCCAGGACCGTGATGAGACATCTGTTCAAAGGGAACCTGAACACAGAGGTTCAGACTCAGGAGACAGGACCCATCCTGGGATTCACGACTGCAGGCGAAGACCGCACTCAGCGACTGGGACCTCTGCGTTCGTTTATCCTCTTGCGTTAAAAATACCATGAACGCAACTTTTTATCTGTTGGTCAATCCAGTTTTGCTGTTGGTCATCGTGTTCATAGCTTCTGGCAGGAACGTATTTTACTCAAAGACTTGCAGAACTTCCTTCCTGCAAGATTTCAGTAGCACGGGCGATTATTGCAAGAGGTAATTACCTTACTGACCATAGAGGTATAACATGAAGCCTGAGCTTGTCCCTCACTGGATTTACTGGAATATTATGTTGTGGAAGTTAAATGCAAGTTAAATGCAAGTGAGCTTTTCCTAATGCTAGTTAACAAAAAAAGCCTATTTTAAAATAAATGCAATGTGAAAAAAAAGAATTATTTTCTGAGAAGAAACTATCTTCCACAAAAATATCATAGTGATTATTTGTCATGCTCTAGACCATATGGAGGGTCCCCTACATAACTCACCTCCATCTTCTAACATTCCCAACACTTCCACTATGGGGCTGAGAAAAATAAAGCTCAAAGGATTAATAACCATCACAAAGCCAGGAAGTATTGAACCTTTAACTTGTAAGAGGCCTGAGAGAGGGCTCACCATGATTCTCCAGAACAGAAGGGATGTGTCAGTCCAAAAAAAAGTGAGTCCTGGGCTGGGTTTCTGTTATAAGTTTCTAAGGGAACTCGGGATTTCAGGAAAGGCGCAAGGTTCTTGGGTCACAATGTTCCCAGGTTCTTGGACAGGTATGACTTCTAGGTGCCATCCAGCGGGCAGCTATCCTCAGAGTTCCCTGCCTGCAGGAGGCTCAGCAGGGCTCAGCTTGGAATCACATGAACCAGAAACTTCTGGGTCACCTTCCTCTCCTTAACCCTGTGCACATTTCAGTAGAAGGTTCCAGAGTGCCTTCTTGTCCGCATACCTGAGGTTTGAGGAGGATCTGCATCAAAATCACAGACTGGGAAGTGCGAAGATAGATGGCCAGCGCATGGACCATCCTCATGAAGGCTCTCTCGTTCTCCTTAAGTTGAGGACTAGCTAAGGGCCTTGACTGGGCCAGCTCAGGAAGCCCTGAGTCACAGGCCTTCATAGCACCTGCCTTCTCCACCCCATCTTCCCATAGAGTAAGAGATCCCGTAGATCTTTAAGATTGGATCCTGATGTTTCAGTTTTTTAAATCTGTTGCAAACATGAATGCTCTTTTTAATTTCCTTTAACTAGATGTTTTCTATATTAAATTTTGCCGAGAGGCAGTTTTACAGCACAGAGTTAAATGCTTACATGTCATGAGAGCAGACTTGCTCTGCTGCACGTGTGAGTAAAGAGCAGATCTGGGGGAGGCTGGTGCATTGAGTGAAGATGGGGTTGACAGAAAAGAATTTTTCAAGTTTCTGTCTGAAGAGGAGTTAGGACACTGCTGTCCCTCCCTGTATCTTACTACTGCCCTGTCTCCTCCCCAGCAAAACAGAAAAATGGCTCTGCACTGTGCCTGCTTTCACAGTGAGTGATTGATAAAGCCGGCACATGTCATCACCTATCTTGCACATCTGGAAGGAAGTCTTGCACAACCGGAATGAAATGTGGTAATGTGAAACTTAAGAAATCGAGGGGGACAGAGCTATGCTTAGCTGATACCTACAAGTCACCGAGAAATGTACTTGGGGGCCTACCCAGCACAAAGTGTTGGAGAACACTGATGTGTGGTCCAGTGAACAATTACCCACTATCTAAGTAGCTGAGCCTCCGAAAAGTTAATAATGGATTTGTTCCTGGCAGCTTTGCATCAGGGGCTCTTGATTTAAGGAACAATTCCTGATCACTGATATTCTGTTATTATCATCATTATCATTTTGGCATGGATTCTGAAAAGGGAAGTCAGTGCAAGTCTTAGCAGCCCGAGTCTGGAGAGACTCGCAGTAACACTGGCATTGCCGTGAAATCTGTCTTTTATTGAAGATTCTGTGTTGACTGCTCAGATCTGCATGGCTCCATCAGGACATGTGGTGCCCAGATTTCTTTTCCTCTTTGTCTCTTTTCATTCACAGACATTTAGAGAATTCTCATTAAAATTACTTAGAGTGAAACAGAGAGACCGTGTTATAAAATAAATCTAGTTAAATACACTTTGGTGTGTTGCCTCATTTGTGTGATGCATGGACCTAATTTTCTTCTCTTTGTGTCTTAACTACGTACATTAGGTGATGCTTGCCAATTAATGCAGGATGTCACATTCCCAATTGCTTTCTCTATCTTCTTAAACATTAAAAATAAATACATGCCATCTGTCTCATATCTTGAAAACAATTCAAAATGGTTACTTTTGTTTGCTCAGGATTACAGCACAGTTTATAGCTTTAGTGCTTCTGAGTAGTAAGAAAGTTTCTGTCTCCACTTCATAAATGTAGCATCATTTTAAGGAGACTCTGCTAGATGGGCACAAGGGGAGAGCCTGGGTGAGACAGAGGCAATCTTGAGTGCTGACTCAAACCCTGTTCTGAGGCTTTTAGGAGCCCCGGCTGGATGCTTAGCATGCTTCTTCCTGGCTAAATGAGTAGGAAAACTACTTAATTCCCTGGAGTCTCAGTATTCCTCATCTGTGAAATGGGCACAGCACATATGATTGGCATCCTATGGGGAATATATACACACAGAGATGTAGCATGTTGGCTGCCTGATTGCTGGCTAGAGTACAAAAAAAGAATAGTTGTTTATCTTCATCATCATCCAATTCTGGAAGAGGAGCAATTCAGCTTGAGAAGGATTGCTGAAAAATAGCCCATGGATGCATAAAGTTAAAACGTAAGAGAGAAATAATGTGTGACATCTATGTTCTTTCTCCATAGCAATTACAACTCCACAGCAATGAAACAATTTGATTCCAGGTCCTCTGCATGCACTGTTTCAGCTGGTATGCATGGTATAGGATTGGGAATTGGAAGAACCTGGGAGAATTTGGATGTGCCATAGCTTTCATGCACTTTCCAAAGAGATTTTTTTTTTTAATGAAAGGGCATGCTATACAGCACGAGATGCCTGAATAAAAGCCACAATTAAAGGAGCAAAGGGCAATTTGAGAACGTTATGCTTTCCGTGCTAAGTTAGAACAAATTTTCTTCAACAATACTTTCCACTGTAGCACAAGAAAACGCTTTCTAGATCCCAGCCAAGTATTCTGAAGATAGTGAACATGTAATTTGAAGTCCACCCTACACTCACAGACCACAGAATTGTAGAGCCGTACAAAATGTTAAGTAACATGTGACTTCTCCCAAAACATTTCAGCAATAAGAAAACTGAGGTCCAGTGTAGCTCAGCACATCGACCAAATGCACAGCTAGTTAGAACAGGAATAGTTCCTTTCTCTTAGCTAGGTTTCAAAAATTTTGTTAACCAGACTGAAATTTGTATGCTTCTATAAATATCCCTGGTGTGCAGCTGAGTCCTCGCACGACAGTCCTCCTAGCAGCCTTATTTGAACATAACCGAGCTGTTTGGCATAGTCTTCGCATGACAAAGTGGTCAAGTCTCAATAGTAGCCGAGAATGCATTATCGAGCCTTTATTTAGCCCTACAGTCAAGGCGATCCATCCATTAGTCATCTTGATATGTGCTCCAGAACACGGCACACCCAGAGTCCTGGCAAAAAAATTCCAGCTGCTTCCTGCAGCCTTGGACACCACAGCTTCTTTCCAATTGCTGATATTTTTATTGCAGTTCTAGAAAGAGAATGACTTACATCCCTCATTGGAGGATACATATAAACTTCTCCTCCCTAATTACAAAATTTAAAGCAAATAGTATAAACTCTGCGCATCTAGCAAAAAAAAAAAAAAAAAAAAAAAAAAGACCCGTTATGAGGGAGTGAGGGCTTGGGCTTAAGCAACTGAAAATGGGGAACTTCCTTATGCTAACCCAAGAACAATGCGAAGCTCACCCACAGAATATCCACTGCACTAGAGTCCCCTTCTTGGAAGAAGCATGCATTGCTTTTACCCCATCGCTAGGATGAGCTTACTGTGATCTAAAACTGGGCTTGGACATGGACCACTTTTGCTGATCACACAAGTGGCATGAAACTAAGACTAAGAGCTAATACTGTTCATGTGAAAATTCTCTAAAAAAACCAAAGTGGACTATTTTATTTTCAAATTCTACATCTAATGCCTCCCATTGGTCTCTATGTAAAGAAAAAAAAAAACATATAAAAATCATCTAGTGATCCTGTCAATCATCTTTTATTTCTGCCCTATTTTACTGAGCTGAGACAGCCAGGAGATGACTTTCATCCTGCTGTGCCCCCTCCCCTGACATCTCAGCCAGGTAAGGAAGGCTGGCCCTTTCCCTGTGGGCTGGGAGCAGGACAGTGAGGACAGGTACTGGACTTATCTATGTAGAATCCTCTGCAGGGTATTCTGGGCTTGAATGACAGAGAGAAAGCACAACAAGTATTTTCCTCCTGGGCCTGAAAGCCTGGTGGTAGCTGATGTCTGTCTCAGGAGGAGAAAATGCAGTGCATTTCAGAGACAGCAATGCCAGGCTCCTCTTTCCAAGCTTGCTGCCAGGACAGGCTGTGGGGAGCTGAAAGGAAGCACTTGAGGCAGGCGAATGCTCTCAGGACCACACAAGGGAGAGTCCCCAGGAGGAGACTGGCTGAGTAACACTGCAGGAATTTGTTTCAACCACCATCACCACCCCCACCACCCCCACTCCCCCAAAAAAGAAAAAAAACAGACTCAAGCTGCTGATAAGAATTATTTTATGTTATTTCAATAAAAAATACATTCATACAGAAATATAACAATCTTGCAAAAAACAATTTCAAATAAAATCTTGTAAAACAAAATTTTACAAAAATCTTACAAAGATTCTTTAGATAACAGGGTGCTTCAAAAGAAAAAAGAAATTTCACTAATAGAAATTTTTTTTCAATGTCAAGCAAAAAGTTTCTGCTTGATTGAGGCTCAGTTATCACCTGAACAGAATGTAATTCTCTATGTACTTGCTTATTATGAAAATTACAGGCACTGACCCACATGGCGCCCAGCCCACCACTCCCCGGTGTTTCCTAAGGGAGACAAGCCAGTGCAAGTTATTTTGTGTGTGTTTGTCTTTTGTTTACCTTCTTGCTTAATGGAATTGTTGTTAAGCACACAGCAGGGCCAAAAAAGGAGTTTTCCCAAACCCAGCAAATCAAATGCCTGGATTTTGAATCGCCAAAAGAAAAGTGCCTTTTCCCCCTAAGCAAAACAGAGTTCTTTAGGTAAGTGTATTCATCAGCCCAGATAAAAAACCAGTTATGTGAGCTTTCAGCATTGCTCATTTCCAGGAAGATCAAACAAAACAGCCGCCCAGCTTGACTCTTCGGCGTACATATGTGTGTGTATATATTTGTGTGTGTGTTTAAAGAAAAGACTGCCCCACCTCCACCCCATCCCCAGCCAGCTGCTGGATGAAATATCAGCTGTCCATGCTGCGTATGTCAATTCGGGGAAATTACTCATTAGAAAAACTGGAAGAATCTATGTGCTGGGAAAAATAGCTTCATCTGCATAAAAAGTGTTCTAAAAAAGAATCCCTGTGATTAGTTTACACTTAGGTTAGATATTCTACTAAGGCTGAAAGTCAAAATAAAAACCTTAGTGTGTCTGAGACCAACTAGTGGGCTAGTATTCTTTTGGACCTGCCGATAGGATGAGCAAAGTCAGCAGTCCGGAACAGATGGACGTCAAGAGTCTGTAGCAAGTCATTAAATTAGAGAGAAAGGCTTTAGAAAAGTGAGACTATAGTTTTCATTTTTACCTCCTTTATGGCCATTTCGAAATATTTCTTCACAGGCTGTGGAATTTTCTGACTAGACATTCTAATTTTTACTTTAAAAATATTTATATATTATCTATATATTTTTATATCTATACACACACATACACATACTATACACACAAATATGAATACACAAGAATTCGCCCACTTTTTTAAAAAAGTGTATACTTTCTGTATTACCAACAGATAACTAAATAGGCCTTTTAAGCATACATGAACATTGTTTGTTATGCTTCTGTATCTTTCATATGTGTGACAACATTACATATTAAATACAGTTGGTGTGCGATCCATACAAGTGTTGTGCAAAGTCTATAGGAAAGTCTCACGGTGGCAGAAAGGGTCGGATTTTTCAATTATCATGGGTTTTCCACTTTAGCGCTGAGAGTCAAGTTGTCTAAAATACTGAATAAATATTGACTCGTTTGGCGATGTTCATTTCTCTATTTGTCTGTGTGAAGGAGGACCGGATGGAGATTTGTTTTTCGGATTATACATGGAGACAGTACAATGCCAGGTGAGAAAAGAGCCTGAATAAAGCATGCATCACCCATACCCCTGTCTGAGACCCCACGGAAGAGGTCACTTGCATAAGGCACCATTATTAAGATCTACAGTGCATTATCAGCTAGAAAACCAGAAATTAGTCCTCAAGGCATAAATAAGAGAAACTTAGCTGCATGAGAAAACAGTTCCTAAGCTTTAGTGGTTTCATCCACCCAACTGAGAACAAGTGTAGATTCAGTCAAATGTCATGTCAGACCAGCAATTCCAGCCCTCGCTGTCTTCACACCCAACACACGTCCAATGTCTTCGAAGGGCATCTATACACACAGAATTCTTCAAAAAGGTCATTCAACTTCAGAATCATTGAACCAAGAACCCGACGCTGCACAATGCCTTCCTGGCGGGGGAGTATCCCGGGATGGGAAGTGGGGGATCACTGAATTCCACAAATTGTACCTTAGCTGCTCAGTGACTGGAATCGACATTGGAGTCCCGATTTTAAAATGGAAAAGCATAGTGTTCCCTTGACCATGCATTACTTTTGACGCATATGGAAAACTTATCATTGTGTTATATTGGTAAATACACAGCTTATACAATGGCTAACAAAAGCGCTCTGCGGTAGCTGGTCAGCCAGCTACCTGCCACACGGACGTGTCACAGCTGCACCAGACGCAAGCCCGCACTCAGGAGGGCCCCCCCCCCCGCCACGTGCCACACAGGGCCTGACCTCCCACACCCACCCTCCATGGTCTTCCCCTTCATTTTCTAAGTTTGTCTCCCCAGGCGCACACCCCCAGGACATGATTGGTGGCCACCATCTCAATGTCCACTCCTCACACACAAGACATTCAAACAGCTTTTTGTCCGTCTCTGGCATTCTTGTGACCCCAAGGGATGAGACTCTGCCTCGTCGTACAGTTCGGACGGACCCGCCACACACAGTCACCCCACCAGTAACATTCTCAGTGCACATGCTCACGGCAAAGGCTTCGGGACCCCTCAGAAGGCAGGGACCGGTGGCATCCAGGCCACCCACACACCACACAGCACAGTGCTCCGCCGCTCCCGGAGGACAGTCTGCCCCCGGTGACCTTCCACGTGGAGGGCCTGAGGGCAGCTGGGTAGGGCGCAAAATGGCATGCTGTGGCTGGAACACGCACCCTCCTTCCATGGCCGCCTCTCAGCCTGGAAGCCGCTTTAGCCGCAGGACCGGCCGCTCAGCAACCTCAGAGGTGCCTCTTCATGTGCAGGGCCAGGTGATCGGACCTGGAGAAACACCTGAGGGGAAGACAGCGAGCAGTTAGGTCTCCAGGACTGGCCGGTCACTTGTGCAGACCTGGCCACCCGCCTGGAGGGGACACAGGACAGACTGAGCCCCTGAGATGGGCTTTCAGGGAAGGAAATGCCAACTTGTAGGTGACAAACTGAAGGGGCGTCCTTGTAGCTCTCTGAGGCATGTGTCCGGACGCCATCACCCAATCAGTCTGCAAGCGCTAACTTGGCCAGTGGGCAGTGAGACTTTCAAAAAGGCCAGAAAGAGAAATGCTAAACCCAGGACAGGAACCCGCCTGCCGCCTGAGGTTTACTGCGTGTACATCCCGGGGATGGCAAGGGACAGTAGCCCAGCTTAGAGTGCACGACATACCTGTCACAGTGAGAACATTTAAAAGGCTTGGCGCCAGTGTGCTTTCTGAAGTGTCTGGTTAACTCATCGCTTCTTGCAAAACGCCACTCACACCCTTCCCATGAGCATCTGTAAGGCTTTTCTCCTGGGAAGAGAGCACACGACAAGCACACCATGATCTCACTGAGCAGCGAAGGAGGGAGCCACATGGCACAGTGGGGACGTGTCAGCTCCTGTGCCAGCGCAGGCCTGGGCCCTCCCGGTAGGCACTTGGGGTACAGTGGCTCTCCTGACCAGGCCTCCGGGCCCCGAGTCTTGTGGGAGGGACCAGGCTTGGTAGGGTCCACATGACCGTAATCGGTTAATGTGTAAGAATGACAATTACTCAGACCAGCCAGATACTTCCGAGCTGATGCGTCAGCCCGCTGCGCCCACAGACCTGGTGAGGGCAGGCTTTATTGCTCTCTCCATGGCAACAGTTTCTCTCAAGCCCTCACTTTGTGCCTGACTCACTTCCCTGTGAGATGACTCTGTACTTTCCTGCAGGACCTTCACACTGCCCAGCGCTGAAGTCAGGAGTTTCTGGGAAACCCCCTTTCAGGCCTTCCAGGCCTTCCAATCACTTTCTAAATGACAATGAGACAACCAACTCAATCTCACTCCTCCGTCAGGTTATAAGTATGAGCTCACGAGAAGTTCTAACTGAGCCTGAGATGTTGCCCCAGCCGGTCCTTGAGTGTGCTATGGGCACGACGGGCCCTGGGTCCTGGTCCCGGCTCGGCCTCAAGCTGCTTAGGGATGAGGTCTCTGCACCCAGCTCTAACTGCAGCAAGATGCCAGCTAGCAGGACTGGATCTCTGCAATCCTACTCCCTGTGGATCCTCACTTCATGTATTACCTTAGAGACCTCAGGGCACTTCGACTGCAACTTCCATCTAAATTGGTCACTGAGGAAGAGATTATTTCTTTTTAGTCAGTATCAGCAGCTCAAGGCCTGGTGCTACAAAGAGTAATTCACAGAAATTCTCTGATCAATACCACTTTGTACCACCTCTCGGTCCAGATCGACCTCACATCACTGCCACCTGCGTGCTCCAGACGTCCTGGAGGCACCCTCCCCTCTGACCTCCAATTTCACATCAAAAATCAGGCAAGTCAACAAAGCATCCCACACGGAGGCTACAGACGCTTGCTGCCCGGGCCTGCTAAGTTGTGCCGGGAAGGGTCGGGAATGGGTGTAGGAGAAGTCCTTTTACCTCCGGCGCTTATCTCCAACCATTCATCGGGCACACATGTCCAGTCTTTTAGCTCCTACTCTGTCCACCCCAAAGACCCCACTCTGGGGGAGGGAATGAATAGGCGAATCTCCTGCAAGGCCCGGCCCCCTCCCCAGGCCGTGTGAGCCCAGGGCCCTGGGGCAGCAGCCCTCCTCCCAGGTGGGGGCGGGGGAGGCACTGACCTGTGTGAGTGCGCTGATGTGCTTTCAAGTGGGAGCTTTTGGTGTAAACTTTCCTGCAGCCATTAAAGTGGCACCGATGCACCCTCCTCCGGCCGTCCGGGGAGGCGTCCCCACTGCCCTTGTCACCCGGCTTCCCTGCAGTCCCACCACGCATCTTTCCCGGGGGATGCGGCTCGCCAGGCAGGCAGCCCCACAGTTGAGAAGGCTCCCTGCTCAGTTCTGGAGAGGACGGGGGCGTGGAGGCGACGGAGGAGCTCAGGGTCCCCGAGCTGACTAAGACTTCACCCATAGGGTCAGAGGTAAACTTCGAGGTGGGTGAGAGTTCCTCGGAGCTGTCGGAGGCCTCGCTGCTCACATCCGAGTTGACGCTGCTGGTGTCCAGGCTGTAAGCAAAGCTGGGGCTGCTGAGCACCTCATCGGGCGGGCTGGAGGAGACCTGCAGGTCCGAGTCCTCCTTCTTCTCCCGTGCTAGGATGAGTTTGGTCCACAGGTCCTCCTGGCCGTCGAACTTGATTTCCGAAGCGGACACGTAGCACGGCTCACTCTGGAGGTAGCGCTCCAGCTCCAGGCAGGTCTGTAGGAGGAACCACAAGAAGACACGTGATTGTCGACTCCCCAAAACAGAACCAACAGAGAGGACACCTCCAAAAACATGCACGAATAAGGGACAGAGAGTGATGCGGCCCTGTTACTAGGGCACACAGCCTTCTGTCATGAAGAACTGTGTCTTTGGGAGAGTGTGACAAGGCTCCAAATTCAAAAGAACTCAGGGAAACCTCTCCAGGTTTCCTCAACTGGGCCCAGTGGCCACGAGGACTGACAGTCACCACGCCAGTTTTTGTTTTAGTTACCGGTGTTGACATTTCTAATGAGTTTCCAGTAAACCACACACAGAAAACCAGCTTCAGACATAACCCCCCCAACAGGTTTAACTCGATGATCTGACAGCTCAGAACCTGTATCTAAGGAAGGCTCTGGGAAGGAGCTCTGCCTGATGGGTGCAGCTGCAGTGTCCTGACATCGCATGTGTCTCTCTTTGAAGACACAGCTGACAGCAGAGGGCCACACTCAGGGACAGCCAGCAGCTGGCCCATCGACATTCAGGGACATCAATGGAGCTGTGGGGAAACCACCCATTTCCTGCTTAGCCAGACCCAGGAGGTTTTCAAAGAATACCATTCCCAAGTGCAGGGCCACGCATGCCACACACTTGAAGGACTTCTCCAGCGGTCAGAGAAAAACAAAAGAACTTCAACAACACAGAGGGGAAATAATTCCAGAAGGGCCATCTGCTATTGTAAAGGATGCAGGAGGGGAGACGACTCCCCGCCCTGCTGGGCGTCCCACAATGGACAAGAACTTTATCTACTGGCCAAGAGTACAAGTGTATGAGTCATCGCTGATTCTTTCACGCAATGCCAAAGGAGACTTCCTTTTGAAATTCTGACTAGCAGCCAAAATAGGACCCGGTTCAAATATACATGCAGTGTGTCATGGACAGAGCGCCCCCTCCCCAGCCCCCACAACCAACCTTTCAAGAAGCTACAACTGCCGAAGACCAGCATCCCCTCTCCCCACCATCTCAAACTTTCTAGCCACTGGAAAAGAAAAATGGTAGGAAACGTTTTAGGATTAAATTATGTCTGCTCTTATCTTCACTAGGATCAATAGCCTACATGCCCATATAAGGTTGTCAGTATCCTACAGTCTACAGATGTACATTTCTACAGCAAACTCTTGTCTTAGCAAAACATTTTCCAAAGAGCAAAGCACAGGGTTCATGATGCCTTAGTGATGTGCTTGCTATCATCATATAGCACAGACCCTTCCCCTCCCCAGCCTCCTTACTAGCAAGCAGGAGCAAGCAAAGGGGAAAAAATTGTTTTCTCTTTAAAATTAGACATCTGCATACTGAAGTAGACAAGATATGGCATCCGCATTCCAAAGTAAAAGGAAAGCACATTTATTGCGATCTTGTTAAACTTTAATAATCTGGCTAATTTAAAATCTCCATTATGCTGATGAGCACTGGGGACCAGAAGGAAACTCTGGGAGAGTTTAAAAGCCTTTGAGGCCAGCAGGAGCTCAGCCTGGCTAGTGGCCCAAATCCCAGATGCCTGAAGGAAACTACTTAGATCAATTTCAATCATGTCTTAGGGAGCAGCTTCTTCAGGGGGGAAAGCGGGGAAAGGAGAGAAGAGGAGGGGGGCTGCTGACAATTAAGCAGGTATGTGGAGGTTACAGTACTGCAGTCCATCCCTCTTAAAAGCTTTCTAGGCTTTGAAACCCACAGAATACATTTGATCTGCTAATTCACTTTGTGGAAAAAAAAAAAAAAAAGCAAATACCCCAACCAAGTCAGAGACCATCTTAAACCCTCCTACATTTTTAAAGACTATGGGGGTAAGTGTCAGAATCTCTCTCCCTCTGGCAATCCTAAGGAATTAGAAGGGGTGGGGGAATTTTTAATTTCTTAAATGTCCAATGTCAGAGATTCCAGTTCCATCAAAAAAAAAAAATTTTTTTTTAAATGCCAGAAACCCAGACTCTTCTTCCCAAACTAAGACTGGAAGGCTGTCGGCCAGCTCATCGTCATATGACTGATAAGTCACCGGTTGTGCAAACATTGTTTTTTTTTCTTTTTTTTTTTTTTTTTCTTTTTCTCTTTTTTTCTGGTCAACAATAGAAACAGGTAAGAAAAACAAGGTAGATGTGGATAAATTTTAAGGATTCCAAAGAGAGAAAAGAAACTGAAAGTGGTTGGGCACAGACAAGGAGTCAGTGAATGTTTCGCTGGTGAAATTTATAATTAAAAACAAAAATCTAAACAAAAATAACCTCTATATGCTAACGCTAAAAATCAAAACGAAACCAAAATTCCTCAAAAAATGCAAGAAACCACGAACAACCCTTGGTCGTCCAGGCAAGTCCTGGTGACAAGGTCCAGCTGTGGAGTCTGGAAACTGGTACAAATACCAACTTTGTGCCAAGCCGGGCTGGGTTGGACCCGGTCGGGTCGGGCCGGGCCTACCGGGGCCCGGCGGTGGAGCAGGGACTGCATCTGGGCTCCGGAGGAAGCGGCTCAGGAGTCCCGGGGAAGGGTAACCTCGGACAGCCAAGGGCTGCTAGTCCTCTCGAATGACAACCCCGTTCCGCGCTCTCAAAGGCCCCTTTAAAGCGCCTTTCGCACCGGCGGCAGCGGACGTAATTCGTCCTGCGTTTCGGGATTAATTATTTTCATTTTAAAGAAATTTATCCAAATCATAAAAAAAAAAAAAAAAAATTTAAAGCGGGGGGGGCCAGAAGAAAAAAATAAAAATGCACCTCCAACCAGAGAGCATCCAGCCTGCGTGCTCGCGCTCCGGCTCGGCGCACCGGGCACCTGGCACGAGAAGATGCCTGTTACCTGTTGCCAGTACTCCTCCAGGGAGGGCAGCGCCGAGAAGTACCCGGTCTCGTGCACAATCTGGAGTTCCTGGAAGATGCTGCACATTGGGAGCACATCCATGTTGGGTTGGAAAAGACAGTCTCTGCTGTTGTACAAACTGGGAGGTGTGCGGTCTGGAGTCGGGAGCGCAGCAGCTGTGCCTGCAGCGCCGGAAAGTTTCATGCAAACGCAACTGCACAGCAATTAGGCGTCGCGGGTTCGGATCCTGCCGGAGCCCAGAGACGCGCTCGCAAGCCCACACAATATTTGCAAACACCCGACTGACTGCAAACGTAACCCCTGCAAAACTTCCCTATTCAAAGCTAGCTGCCAGCCTCCTATCCGCCCCGCCCGGTTACCCCTACTCCCTCCCCCCACGTGACTCGCCGGTGCCCGCCCCGCGCGCCGCCCAATCACGCAGCGCCCGGTCCGGGGGCCGTGCGCCGATGATGTCAGCTTCGACCAATGGCGGACCGCGACACACAGCGGCCCCGCCTGGCGTGACCGAGCCTCTCCATCAGAGCGCTTACCATTGGATCAATTCGAACTTCGGCAGACCCTGATTGGACGGAGTCCTCGCAGGCTATTTTTAGCAGGGTATATAGGGCGCGGGCCGCCGTGAGCCCGAGGAGTCGGCCCTGGGAGGTGCGCTGCCGAACGGCTCACTAAGCTGTGGCGGTCGGAGCTGGCCCGTCCGGTCCGGTTCTGGCTCCTGTTCTGGTCCTCAGGATGGTCACTCGGAGGAGCGACTCAGTGCTCAACGGCCGGCTGCTGTCCCCTTCCAGCTTGGGGGCGCCCCCTCTGTACTCTCAGCCTTCCTTTCCCCCCCTTAATCCTGAGAGTCTGCGCCCCGCCACCCCTGGGTCACTGGGAGTCAGGGACCGGGGTTCTGGTTCTGCAGGTGTACTGAGGGACGGGAAGGGTCTGCGGTGCGTGGAGCTGCTGGGAGACCTTCTGTGGGCCCTCACAGGGGCAGGGGGCGCACGCTTCCGGGACACCTGTCCCACCTCTGGGAACGGGTCTGAGCAGCCTGAAAGAGCTTGTGGGAGCTGCAGGCTGTGGAGGCGCCGGGGTGGAGAGGGTGGAACTTTAGGATCAGGTGCAGGCTCTAAACCGAGTCCCTGGAATGAAATTTGCCTTAAAAAAAAAAAAAAAAATAGGATACCCTACAACTGGTTCTCATTAGGGTCCACGACTAGAATGACGCCCAGCGACCTGTGCACATTTTAGAAATGCAGTTACCAGGGTCCACCTATAAGCCTAGAGAATCAACAGAAGGGTCGCAGCCACAGTGTGTGAAGCCCTCCAGGTGATTCTCTTTCTTGCCCAAGTTTGGGAGCCGAGACTCTCAGTTGAACGTCTTTTTTGTTGTCCACCATTCAATAGCCCTTTATTCTAAGAGGCAGAGTCTGCTTATAACTGGGAGAACTGCTTCTGTTGTGGAGCTGCAAACTTCACCAAGGTTAACAACTAGATTTTTCCTTGTGAATGTGTAAACAAGTTAAATTAGGTCAAAGCTGACAATATGTTTTCTCATATAAATTATCTCAAAATATACCTTACTGTTCATTTTCAAGAAAAAAAAAAAGTGAATTTTCAAAAGTGGAAAACAAGTATACCTACATTTTTATTTTTACTTCAAAAAAGTTTAATGAACATTCTTCTAAATAATGACTATCCTTTTAACAGCATCCTTGTAAGCAAAGTTCTAAAAACTGGAGTATATAAAACAATGTGGAGAGGCTTTTGCATGTTAAATTTTAGACTGGAATACACTAAGATTATGACCCTGTATGAGTCTAGGCCAGGACCTTTGTGAATCAAGAATAAGAAAACATGATTGTGCCTCGTCTATAGTCTGTGAAGACATTCAAAAATGAATAGATACAAATGATTGATCTGTGTCTTATTTTAACCCAGAAACAAAGTGCTTGGCTGCTCCCCACCCCACTCCCTTCCCCCAGGAGGCAAATGCCTTTGAGTCTGTTTCCAGGAATCAAAGTGTCTGGGTCTTGAACCAGGCAAAGGTTTACAGCTGAACCAACCCCACCCCGAACCTGCTAGTAGCAGGCGTTTTTTTTTCAGTAAGTAATAGCAGTTTCCAAAGGAAGCAAGAGTCCAGTGACCATGAACTGAGGGCCAGGGCCCAGGACGGAATGGAGTAGAAGGGTCAGGTAGAGGTTGCCCAAATTAAGACGTGAGGGCTGTCCGTGTGACGCATGTGATTATTGCGGTTAGGTATCAGAACTGACCTTCTGGACAACTAACTCTGCATCGTTTTTAATAATTTTCTCTATCTCCATCCTCATAGAATATAAATTGGTTCTTGTCTCTTAGAGTCACTGTCCAGCAATTAGAAGATACCATTTGTTTTTAAAAGTGACCTTAACTGGAATTAATTCAAACACACCCAAAATGATATTTTTCAGCAAAAAAAGGTGTAAACATGGTGTGTACACACTGACTTTCAAATGCGATAAATTCTACGACTTCCTGCTGCACCTATTAACCACATGCCCTGTGACTGGCCACGTACTTTGGATACACACATTCGCAAAATAGGCAGGAGTCCTTATGGTGGGGAAGATATCTAGGGAGGTAGATGTCTTCAAAACAAGAAAACAGGATTAACAGTACTGGGGTATATGGCTATTTGGGTAGAGATATAGTGTCTGCATCCTGTGTGAAAAATAATATGAACAGGATCTAAGCAATACTAATAGCATGTGATTTTTTTTTTTTTTTAAAGGTAGTAAAGAAAGCCAGAGTTTATTCAGAGGAAGAAGTGTGGCCTGGCGAAATGAGATGGACTTTAGACAGTAGTCATTTATGTTACTGGCAGGGCTCTTGTCACATCCTTTAAATGGAGATAAATGTCTGGCTATTATCCTCAGTTTAGTAGAATTGAAAGAGATGATGTATTGAAATGCCTCATTTATGGCAAATCGTAGTTATTCAATAAATTAAAGGCAATATTTACTTATTCAGCATGCATTCATTTCTAGTTTTTTGTTGATATTTATTTCATAATCCCTTTTTAAAAAATTAATGAGTGAATGCAGATGAAGTAAGATGAAATGACCTTTGTAGATCACACAGCCAATCAGAGGCAACGTTGGGCCCACAGTTCAATAACTCCAAAATAACCTCTTTTTCCTACCCACCACTCCCCAAATAAAATAAAATAAAAGGTTCTTGCTTCCCTACTCTTTTCCACTCTCACTCCTGGAGAGAAAATAATAAACTCTAATTGGTGAGTGTCACCCTATTCCCTGCTCACCTTCATCTGCTCATTCTTCTTTCAGTGGTCATTCAACTGGTCGACACCACCATCTTCAGAAGGTTAGGACCCATTCTCTGCGTGGGCTCCTTCCCACATCCCTGAGTGACCCACACTGCTGATTACACTTGTTATTTTATACCACTAAGCTCTCTTTGCTACATTTAGGGAAAAAAGCCATACAATTTTAGTTTACAATAAAGTTGGTATTTTAAATCTAAGTTTCAACTTAACGATGGAATGTTATATTGGTTTGGAGTACTTCTGATCAACTTCTTTTTTGAGATTAATCAAGAGGGACTTTTAAGAGAGATCTTATAAATCTGCTTCAATGATCATTTCAATAATTCCCACAATAACTAGACCAAGAATGATCCAATTATTGGCCAAGAAGTCTGTTTGGTGTGTTTAATGGTTTGGGGTATCACAGCCAAAACATTAGTTATTGTATGGCATTGAAGATTCACTCTTTAAATTAATGGTTAGTGTTAAGAAGAGTTGAGAAAGTTTTCTACTGATAGATTTTGATAGATGTTTGATTTAATTTACCAGTATGAATACAATATTGTGATGCTTCTGGGGCATTGGAAGAGGAGGATGTATATATTTCTAAGATCTTAGTTTTAGTAGTCTTCTTAGTAGTCTTTAATAGTTTCCTTTAGTAGTCTTCTTAGGGCATTTGATGAAAGTAGGAAACATTGCTATAGATCAATTTTATAGAAAGGAAAAAGGAAGGAGGTGAGAACACCACTTGATAGATTTGTGTCCTATGTTAGGCGCTATGGTAATCCCTTTTCATGTGACTGCATCTAATGCCCCCAGGATTCTGTCAAGTAGATATTATAATCTGCAGTATAAAAATGATTTAAATCTTAGAGAAAATGTGACTTTCCTAAGATTCTAAACTAGCTAACGTCAGAGTAAGAATTTTAATCACTGTATTCCAGATGTTACTTTCTACCTATCCAGGTTTTCTCAGCAGGAATTCTCTCACTGGTCAGTGATGCTGGAGGTAGAATCCTAGGGTGACCTAGTGACCCAGGCTCTGTATTATCCCTCCCCTCCTGAGAGAAGGCTAATGTGATGGAAACTCTCTCAAGATTAGGTTACTGTCCACTGTCTCTAATTAATCAAAGGGGGATTATCCTGGGTGGGTCTGACCATCGAGATGTCCTTAGCTTGAGTGAGAATGGCAGATGAGTCCACAGCTCTGAGTGAAACCCGACCTCACCTATGACCCCTGGGCAGGGACCCAGGTCTATGCTTAGAACTTCGACCTACATAAACAGAGATAATAAATGTATGTGGTTTCAAGACGTAAAATTTATAGCAATTTGTGACACAGCAATAAAAAATTAATCTAGATCTTGTTAGAAATGTATATTCCCAGACCTCTCTTGCAGATTTCAAGTCAGTGGTTCCTGGAATGGGCCCAGGGATCTGGATTTGTAATGAGCTTGTCTAAGTTCAAGAAACACATTTTACAATACAGTGTCCTAGAGTTCTGCCGTTGATTATGGAATAGCAGTGCCTATGAGACCACCTCCTGCAGATGACCGCTCTGAGTCTGGACAAAAGATTAAAAACACCATCCAAAGACACATTTCTGCACAGTCAGTAAGATAAAAAAAAAAAATCACCAGAGAAATTTAGAAAAGATTTTGACCTGAATGATAATGACAACAAGTAAAAAATCTGTTTGACTAAGTAGGTCTTATAGACAACTACCTTTATCAACTTAGATTCCGCAAAAAGAAAGTTCTACAATCAATGACATAGGCTCCACTTAAAGCTCAAAAAGGTGGTCACGTTAAAATAATATGACAAAAATCAAAGAAGTAGAAAAAGAAACAAATGTCTAGTGTGCACCTAGAAAGGTGATATTCAGCATTATTCATCAGGGAAATGTGAAATGAGACCTGATGCAGGGACAGTATAACTTAAAAATCTAGAGTGAAGTATGCAAATGTATGGGTGAAAATTAACTAACCGATAAAACCTGAGACTTCTAAGAGTAAGGACCCCACCTTAGCAACATGGGTCTGGCACATACCCTTAGAGATTCGTGCCATTTTTACTCCAGGTAACCTGGACACACCTATACAGGGAGAAGCCCCCACCCCTCATATATACAAGAATCCGTCTTGCCTGAGTGAGAGGCAGGCAGCACAGGACACACACATATGTGCATTCCTTTGATGTAACTTTCCCAGCCCACAGGGAACTTAAACTCACTCTTTCTACTTTTGATAAACTTGCTGTGTATTCCTAACCAACCAACTCTCTCCAATTCCTTCTGGACAGACCCAGCATCTCATCAGTGTGTCTAGCTCACTCTCCCCGCATCAAGACCCACAGGCACAGCTAAAGTTAAGAAGACCTAAAACACTGAGAGCTGAAGGTATGCCGTGAGCGACCAGCCTTTCCCTGCACTGCTGGTGTGGATAGAAGATGCTAGACACATGTCTAGAAAGGATCTGACCATTCAAATAAAAGTAAATATGCTCCTGCTCCACAAGCACTGAAAGAATACTCAGAGAGTCATGCAAGATGGTTCACGGTGGTTTATCCATCACAGTCAAACCTGGAAAGTGCATGCCTGTCACTGTGAGGTGGGCATCTCCTGGAATATGACATCTTCTTCCACAGCTAGGCTGGATCCAGCATGCAGCTGCAGGAGTCTGTCTCAGGAACACTGATTCAAGGCTCCCTTGGAAGAGTTCTAGAATGGGGAAAACTGCTGTGGGCGGGGTGATGCGGCTGACTAGAGTGGAGCCTAAGAGGACTCTTGGGTGATGCTAGGCCTGGTCTACTTCGGAGAGAGGTCTGGACTATGCCTATGATTTCATCCATCCTACATGTGCATTCACTTTCTGTAAATTCTGACCCCCCCAACAAAAGAACATAAATGAATGCTGAATTCTAGTTGTTGATATGCAAGCTGCAGAGGGGACTTGTACCAAGATAAGCTGCATGAAATAGTGAGAGAATGAAAGACAGAGACAGAGACATGAAAAGAAAGAGGGAGACAGAAAGAAGGAGTGTGCTATACAGGTAGAAAGCATCTAATGAGTCAAAATATCAAATTAATATTTGCACTAGTTTTTTGTGAACCCTATAACAAATGACTATACACTTAGTGCCTCAAAACAACTGGAATTTGTTCTCTTACAACTCTGGGTTCTTCCTCTCTCTTTCTCTAAGAGCTGCTTCCCTCTCCAATCTGCTCCCAGGACAAGGACCTCCTCCTCTTCTGTCTTAAATCTCTCTGTCCCTTCTCTCCTGTCAATGGATTTAGGGCCCACATAGATAAGCCAGGATGAGCTCAACCCAAGATCCTTAATTTAATTATATTTGCGAAGACCTCCTTTCCAAATAAGGTGACATTCAGAGGTTCTAGGGATTGAAATGGAAACCTTTGGGAGACCATGTTTTGATCCATCATATTCTGTAGGAAGAATACAAACTAACTTGTACTAAATAGTGTGTAACTGTGGAACCATGGAGAGCACAGACTCCACCTAATTTTCTCAACTGTCAGTGGTAAACATATTTTATAAGCTAGAGAATATATTAAAATTTTAGAACATTTTTAGATAACATTATTGCTTTTAGGGCTTGATCATTTCTTGTTCAAAATTAGTATCCATCAACCCTAAGGGCACAAGTCTCCCTTGAAAACCTGCTGGAATGTTGACATGTACCATCAAGGGGTAGCATCCAGTGACAGCCGTGTATAGACAGCAGGAAGCTGGGCTCTCAGGAAGCACGGAGGACCGGCTTACTGACCTGTTGTATGTTTAGGAACGTATACAGAATCCCTGAACTGATGAGCATGTCAGTGTCCTGCGTGTCCTTTCTTTGTCTGTCTGTGGATGAGAATAGGAGCAAGGTCATTCCTTCCTGCACTCCAAGATCAAGTCATCCCCCAGCGAAGTCTCAGCAATGTTCATGGAGGCACATCACATAGAATCCTGGAAGGGACATTCATTTTGGCATGAGGTACAGACCCCCAGGCAGGAAGATCAGGACAGAGGCTGTCAGACTGTCCAGGGGAGTGGAATGTGGTGTCCATGGGGAGCTGGGAAGACGAGATGGGACTCTTCCGGAAAGTGACTCTGACAGGGATGTGGTAGATGAGATGGAAGTAGGAGCAGCTGGAGGTTGGCTGGATCAGAGGACAAGAACTGGAAGAGGCTGGGCAGTGACCCCATTCATTGGGCAGCTCTCAGAGGACAGCTGCACAGGTGAGGCCTAGCTCATCCAGTTACACACTGAGTGTGTCCCATGGATTCTTCACTGGGATTGTCATGATCATGAGAGATGAAAAGAAAACTGAGGCACAGGGATTATAGAACTTGCTCAAATCACCCAGCTAGAGGGAGGAAAGAGGGAGTTTGGCATCCGAGATAAAGGCTGTCTTCCATTTTAACACGTCTGGAGACTCAGTGGGAGAGGCTGAGTCACAATCTGGGGTCCCTCAGCCATGATTGGCAGACTGGGTTAAAACTGGGAGCAGGTAGATGGGAGAATGTTCCAGAGCTAACACCTAAGCTTTACAGCCTGGATGGTGAACTGAGCTGGCTTTGGGGCAGGATAGTTTGATCCAGAGCCCATGTGGGAGATGGGGTAGGGACCAAGGGAAGGCTGTGGATGCGCTGCAAAGGAAAAACATGACCTTTGGAAACGAGATGAGGCTACTCTAACCCCGCTGAGCTCATGGCCTGCCAGTGGCCAAAATGGGCTTATCACACAGTCAGGATGGCTGCTGAGCCTGACAGGCTGACCCCTCTGTCACCTGTGTCCGCCTCTGTGTTCTCCAGTAATTCCTGATCTGGTCATCCAGGTGTATAGCTCCTCTTCAAAGATCTGACATTCCCCGTGGTTGCCCAGCACAGCCTGGGAAACCATCCCAGGGCTCTTGCCCTGTAGGTGACTGTAGTTCCCTGTGCCCTACTTGACTCAAGGCCTGGGACTGACTAAAACGATGTGTAGATGCCCATCTCCACACCTCGTAGTCACGACAGGGTGTCCAAAGGTGGAACATTGATGGCTGAGTCAGAAATAAAGCTCACGTGGTGTCTGCGAGGTATTGGAAAGGTGGCTTCTCAGCATGCTGCCTGTCCAGAGGATGCAGTCAGCCCAACCCCAATTTCTGAGCCCTTACCTTTCCAGATAGACTCTGCTTCCAGGAGATAGCACAGGAGTCTTAAGTCATCCTGCTTTCCTCTGCAAATGTCGTAGGCACTCACCTTTCAAGAATTTTTTAGAGGCTATAATTTTGCCATCTGCTCTATAAAGTATCTCTAAACTTAAGATTCAAAGTTAGAGCTGATAAGAAGGCAAAAATAAAAGAGAAGTTTGCCAAAAATGAATGATTGAGGCATTTGGTATAAATCTAACACCTGTCATTGAGTAGTAAATGGTGAGTGACTGAGAGAAAGGCATGAAAAAATTACAATTGAGTGAAAGAATGGAAGATCTGTGACTGCAAGTATGATTCAAGTCTGCCCTTGTAAATTAAATGGTATTATTATGCTACCTTTATTCTTATTTTTAGGTACTATGTTCTAAATAAAAATGTACTACCAGTAATGCCTTCTAAAAACCTAGCAATCATTACACATTTCCCAAGGAAATTCGATTTCAGAGGAAGGGATTGTATAGCTGATCTCCCGGTATTAAATGTCTACAAATATACAGCTCATTCTCTAAATAAACACCCCCTACTTGTTCTTCAACACGTCTGCAACGTTGTCAGCACTACAGATACTCCTGGGCTGAGTTACTGGTTTGTAATGAATGAATCCAGGAGGAAGAAGGAATTCATCTTCAGGTTCTGGACGTCCACTTCAAAATGTTTTCTAAGTTTAACAAATGAAGATAAATTGGTTCTTTGTTCCAGCCATTAATGATTTTCACTTCGCTCTTCTTCCCTTTTTTTCCAACTAGAAATTTAGATAAAGGATGACTCTTCTTATCCTAAATTCATAGTTGAATTTTATATCCAGGGTTGCTTTGCACTTAAGCACTAACCATATGACTTGCAGTCTTGAGTAAAGGTGTGGCCTTGATTAAATTGTAGGTTTATCAGAAATCTATAACATTTGTATTTGTTTTTCTGGAGCATATTTTCCAGTCACTTGCTGAGAAATGCATGGAAGCTCAACATTCTGAGTCTCCTCTAAGCTTTCTCTAACCTCCTTATACACTTGATTAATGCCTTCAGTGGGAATGGACTTCTTGATGTGAATTTCCCTCAGAAGACTTTGCTCCACTGTGTTATGGGTTCAGTGCCTGCATTTAATTTGACTTTTCTAGATTCCTGGTTCTTCCCACATCCCTGGTGATAGCTGGGTACTGACAGGTTCCTGGGATTTTACATTTCTAGATGTTTCCAGGTGAACAGCTACCTGGGAGGGATTCTCTTCAGGACTCTGAGGCACAAGTGAGTTAGGAGAAGAGGACAGATGCTCCCTTAGGATATGCATGTATCCAGTGACAAGTGTCATCTAGAACGTTCTCTCCAGTGTCTTTGGGAATGAACCATCTGGGCTCTGAGAAGGGTGGTGGAAAGAGGGCTTGGGTGAGGTTTTGATGGGTGCCTTACCCCACAACTGTGTGGTTCTCAGTCCATCTTTCACCAGCTCACCTCTGTGTGCTCATTGCTCACCTGAGCGCCATGCCTTTGGGTCCTGCTGGGTGGACTGACACTATCCACTCTCACTCAGGTCATGGCTCCTCACCTCTTACCTGACTCCACCCACTGACACCTGCATGCTGCTTTCTAGAACCTTTGAGACTCCATATGTGTTGGTGAACCCCACTCCATGCTGTCACATGCCGCTTCTTATAATTGTGCATTTTCTAACCAGTGCAGTCTGGAGAAAATTGGGGAAGGAGTGCAGTGATGGACCTGATCTTTTAATAAGAAGCACTAAATTTCACTAAAAAGTAACTTTAACAGCCCACAAAAAGAATCAAACTTAACATGTGTTCAAAGTTACATTCTTTCCTTGTCCTATCAGTGACAGCCATCTATTTTCTTTCCGTGTTTTATGTACTGGGTTTCTTCATGCCTGATAAGCCTAAGATATGAGAAAGAATGGGATAGGGATAAGAGAAAGAAGGAAAAGAAACAGCATTTTAACCTTGCATTCCTGGAGGACCCCAAACGAGCGTCCTGTGACGAGGACACACTGAGGATAGGTCACTGCCGGCAGGACTTCTATGCAGCTTTTCTCTGAAAATAGAAGAAAGCCAACTAAAGGAGCACTCAGAAAGTCCTCCTCCTTCATGCAACCTTCTCAGTTCCACAGAAATCTGTCACTTCCCTGGTAACACCTTTCATTCTTCAGCACAGAGACAAGCCTTTTGCTTCTGCACGCATGTTGCTATGTCCTTAGGATAAACAGTGACCCTATCTGGCCCCTCGAGTCAGTCCTTAGTGTGTGGGGTAACTAGTGCCATGAAGGGTGGAGGATGGGAAGCAGTGGGCAGAGTGGGTTAGTGCTCTCTCACCCAGGAAGTTTCTGGAAAGCCTCTGGGAGAAAGTGCATCTGTGCAGAGAGGAGCAGGTGAGGGGAAGAGGGGCTCATGATTCTGGGAGCTGTCCTCTGTGTGCTGCAGTTATGAAGGTATCTGTGGAGCTCACGGCCCTTCAGGTGCTTCTCTAGGTAAGTACCACATCTCTTTTCACTACAGAACATACAGTCTTAGGTGGCCTCAACATAAACTTCCAGGAGGTCACGATAATGGACACTCAACTTCTTGGAAGAAATAAAAATCTTGAAAGTTAGAGCAAGTGTGTGCATAGCAAAGTGTGTTTGAATATGTCATAAGAGTATTTGAAGCTGATGTCAGAGAAGGCCAGGAAGATAGACCCATCTCAAAAATCCTTCATTTGAAGCTTGTTTCTTCTGTGATTTGACAGCCAGTGGAACATCTCTGATTTATGGCATGTTGATCTGATGAAGAGCTGGTCCCAGTTCAGGGCTCTTCTAGAAGAAATAGCTGGCACATCCCAGGATTTATCCTTCTGGAACGGAGGCTTGGAGAAGACCAGATGACTTCGGTGAGCGTTTGACTGAGACTCACATGAAGGCACTCCTTTCTGTTTTAGTAAGTGTTCCCTTCCTCCACCCAGGGTCACCAGACATAACTACGGACACGATGTCTCTTAAAAGCCCTGAGCAGTCTGGTGCCCATACCCCTCTCCCCAATCTAGAGGCAGACTGAGGTTCCCAGGCTTATCCTGAGAGGTGATATTTGTCTGCTGGACACACTGCTGGGAGGCTCTTTGAAGCCTAAGAGAGACTCAAGGTCTGACCCCAGAAGCAGAGTTTATCAGCAAGGGCTTCGTGATTTTTGTCACCTCTGCATCACTGGAGACCTTGGAGGGCTGCACGAGAGGCCCAGGCAGGACTTCCCTCACTCGTTCTTTGGTGTGTGAGCCAGGAGTTGACCTTGACCATCATTAGCTCTGCTCGACCCCTGAAGAGAGCCTTTGCTTTTGGAGACAGACCTGGCTGGGGAGCCCATCTCCCATCTCTCAACTCTCCTGAAGTGCAATTCAACACATTAACTTTCTGGGGTTGGATGGATTAAATGAGATCATGTGTGCTCAGCTCATTAGAAGCTCTACTAATAATAAATGTTATTTTTTAGGCCCATTGACAAATCCAGCTTAGTCTGAAGACATGTGTAAAGTGCTGTCAAAGGTGGGGTGACCGTTGTCTGCTCACTGCAGGGGCAATTTTCTCCCTTGGGGGCCAGGAGCTGCATGCAGGGCTGAAGAGCATGTGGGAAGACGGATGCATGTTTGCTTGTTTCCTTCTGTGTGTCCATCTCTACTTGGTCACAGAGATTTCAGGCACCCCTGCTCTTAACAGTCTCCATCTTAGCACCATCCCCAAGGCTGGTGGAGCTGCCTAGTCTCAGTGTCTGCATGCAGCTGGGTTGTGCCAATGGCACCTCCACACAGCCTGCCCTTGGACCCTGGTCCCAATGCAGAGGCCCCCTTTTTTCAACTGTTTGCTTGGCTTTTATTGCTCCTAGAAAAGTGTTGGTTGGGAACAGACAAGTACAGACTTTCTACCACATTCACAGATACACTAACACAGAGACACATAGGCGCACACACATGGACACAGGTGCCTTCTCAGACATACAGAGACACACATCTTCACAAACACAGAGAGATACATACGCAGACACAGAGACACACCCACACGAAGACACATAGACACAGACACCATCACACAGACATGCTTGTACAATACAAACATATGGACACTGATTAACACAAACACAGATAGAACAGACACTCAAAAAGACATTCACGACACACACACACACAGACATGCACATTCATACACGCATATATACACAGACACACAGTCACACCTTCACACACAGAGACGCACAGTCCCACATAGAGAAAAACCACACACAGACACCCATATACACAGTTGTCTCTAGGTAGATCTGATACAACAGTATGGATGTAGCTATAATGTTAATTCATGAGCCGGTTGAGTTTGTCACTGGTTTAAGTCAAATTACGACTTGAATGAGTGCCTTTAGCTTCCTTGTAAAATAATGCATTGTTGTGAAAGCCATTAAGAACAAGTTCATTTTCAAGAGTATCTTACTGATTAATTTGAGGCACTGAGCAGGTAGCGAATATTTGGCTCGACTGACCTAGCCTCAGAAAGTGCTGCTGAAAGAAGACCCTCCAGGTGATGAGCTGTTAACACACCAATCTAAAGGCTCCTTTGTTGAAGGGCAGCATCTCCTGAGAAGTTACATCCTGGAACTGCCTGGCAAAAAAATAAAGAAGAAGAAAAAGTGGCAGCTTAAAATCACATTCTTCAGGGCAGCATGGAAATGTTGCCCCCGTCTGTCTGTGCACGGGGCATATGACCCCCATGCTGACCTTTCATGGTGAGAGGTCTCTCTCCTGGGCCCACAGTCCCGACCGATGCCAGCTGTGTCCAGAGTGCATTAGGGTAGAATATTACATGACCGAGCACAAGAAAGCCTGTTATTCTAAAAAGCAAATTGACGGGGCCTGTCATTGTAGAGAACTAAAATGATAAAGGGCTCTTTGTGTCTCCAGGAAAATAATGGAAAAATGTCAGGTAATATGGTTTTCCTGAACAGGTTTTAACTCCTATGCATCACAATTCATTTTTTTAAGGAAAGGCAATTTTTCACACATTTACAGAAATAATTTCCTTCAGATCTGCAATGGAGGCTTGAAACCCTATGCGTTATTGAAACTGCCAATCCAGGAGAATGTCTGGGTATTTTTTTTTTTAATACCTAAATTAGATCTATGCAGAGTGTGAAAACAGCAGATAGCTGACAATCCAGAACTAGGAGAAGTGAAAACAGGAACTTTCTTTGAGCAGAGCTCCTCCCTGCAGACGAAATCAAGTGACAGTGCTGTGCTGTTATCGACGTGATGCACGCAGCGGGTGAGCACCGGAGTCACTTCAGAGATAACGAGGTCGTCGGTTTTGTGGTTCACGATTTAAAAATATAGAGCCAACAATTATAATGGAAACTATTCATTCTGAGATTTCTGGTGGGAAAAGCAGGGGGGATAAAAAAGAACCCATCCCCTATTCACATCTGAGCAACTGCAGATAATTCATTAACACAGACTTTCCCAGAGAGGGTCGGACAGGGACCAATGTCCTGCAGAATTTTTCACCATGCCCAGATAGCCTCCAGCCCATGGATTCAGAGGTCATGGTCAGCCGTGTGGGGCCCCTGGTTTTGCCTTCCAGTCTCTCCATGGCTTCTAGAGGTGGGGACACTCCTTAGAAAATGCCCAACGCCCTAACAGGTGCCTAATGGAAAGAAATATCACACATCAACCACCCAGTTAGATGCGAATCTAATTATAGTTACAATCAAATCATAGAAAAGCTGGTTGCGTGGGGATTTGTGAACAGCTAATGGTAGAATTTAAAGAATCCTTTTTTATTATTAATTTAAGCACATTTCAGTGATGGAAGCCTTGTTCAGGAATAATGATGCATGCACCTAAACCTGCTGTCATGTGTTCACTAGGAAAATAGCTTTAGCTACATGTATGGAAATTTGTTTGAATGGTTTAAACATTTGTCCTCAAATACACTTTTTTATATTATCAATTTGTACTATATAGATGCAAAGGCTTAAGGGACAGAAGAAAACTTCAGTTCAGCTCTGTTCATAATGAGTAAAATCCCTGAAATTCATAAAATCTCAAAACTCAATTATCTTTTAATGTGTTATAAAATGTCCCTAACCTCATGTAAACTTTCTGCCCATCCGACTGCTACTGTAAATTGTTGTAAAAAGTTCTACCACGGTCCTGCTAAAGACTAGACGCCCACCCCTGAAAACTATTAAACGTGCATTTCCTTTCCTTTAAAAAGTGCTCATCGAATTCTATTGTAACACATGTGAAACCTAATTTTAATGGTGATGCATTAATTAAGGAAGTTTCTCCTTGTTTCCTAGAAAACATTGATGACAATTTCAAAATATGGAACCCTCTGCTACATTTTTTTCCAAAGAAAATGTATTCTTTAGAAAACAAATCGGTTGCCTTGAAATAGGTTTTTGTTTTTTTTGTTGTTTTTTTTTAAATGAGCCAACAACGGAATAAAATATACGGTCTGTCCTGGCTGAGTCACTTCCTGTTTCAATAACAAGAATGTCATCGCTGAACACTAACCAACACAGCTTGTCACTGTGCATGTGGCTTTATTTGTGCATGCCACCAGAAAGTTCTTAGGGAAATACACTCATCATTCTAATACTGAAAAAGAAGTGTGCGGTGAGTCCTTGGCCTTACTGTTTATGGTAACGCTGAATATCCCCTAGTGGAAGGGGACATCTGGCTGGGCAGAGAAACTCAGTGCGGCACTTTGCTGGGAGGTCACCAGTTCTTGACTCCTCTACCCAAGTTCCACACACATGTAGCAGCTTCTCAAGCCTGAACAGTCGGCTCCGGCATTGTGACGGGGATGACACTGGGGCTGAGAATCAATGGCCCGGAACTGTGTCCGGCTTTGCTGCTGAGTGGCTCTTAGACCTCAGCTTCCAAGGTGACATTTATGAAATGATGACCTTAAAAAGCATGGTCTGGAGCTTCCCTCCAGGGAAGTGCTATGACTCAAGTCCTAGAGTCATGTCATGACTGGCATTCTTTGCATGATTGGAATCTAATGCCGCCTCATTTTAGAGCCTGGACCCTGAGATTCATGTGCCGACGGTCAGCGATGGGTCCTGTGAGGTACTCACGCCATGCTATCTTCGGGCAATGAGGCAAACGATGGCACTCACTCGACAGCTGCTGTCTGGCCAGTGACCCTAGTCAGTTCAACTGGGACACCTTGTCTGAAGCTGGATGGGCACGAGGTCTTGGGCCTCCAGTCCGAGCACATCTGAGTTGTGAACCGGTTGAGCATGATTGGGTCACATTCCCAGAGGGGTACCGAGATGCATTCAAGGACCTTCCCCGTTCATCTGAGGGAAGCCAGCTGGGTGACTCACCAGGTATGCTATTTCCTCAGAGTAAGAAGAAACATTTGTCAGAGGGGAGAAAGACTTGCTGCGACTGTCTTGTCCGGGAAACTTAGACACACTCCCAGCTGTGGTGGTGTCCCAATGTAAGTGCCTTTAGGGAAGCACCTAGGCTCTCATCATGTCGCTTCCAAGATGCCCTCCGACCCAGTGTTCTCGGAGGTGAGAGTGCTCACTGGATTTTGATGCTGAAGGCATCCTGAGTCCTGATGGTCGCCATTCGTGCCATTCTGTCTCCCAAAGTTTGAATCCTGCCACGGGCACTCCCACAGCTCGCTAAGGTTTGCCTACAGTCATAAGGAATGACTCCAGTGGGCAGGACCCTGTTTTCCCGTCACTGGTCACAGAGCTCTTCCTGGGGTGATGTGAGCATGACTGAGTCAGCAAAACTGCCCGTCAGCCTGAGGCGGGATCTGGGGGTGTGTGTTCAGGGCCAGACAGCTACACTGTTGTTTTGCTACATGCATCCAGTCACACAGACAGTTTTATAATCTGTGGGGTGAGTTAGGAGTATGGGGATGCTCCAGGTTGAGGCTTAGTGCTGGAAAGTGTAGCTGACCTTCAGGAGTGGGCCCTTGGCTAGGAAGGGACCCTGACAGGCTTGGCTCCAGTTGGGCATAAGTGGGGGATATTCACATGGACTGGGCCAGTTTCAGTCTGTTCAAGAGCATTGAAGAGATTTGCATAACTGGGTCCTCTCTGGAGCTTAAGAAACATATTTGTCTCCTGAATGACTGTGACTCACCGAAAGCTTGCAGCTATAGCATCAGTTTCTACTCATTTAAAAGCACAGTCCAATCACTGAACATTGTTGGAACAGAGATGGATAGGTGTCTACAAGTTCCTCTCATTCCCACTGCAAGGGTTCAGAGCCCCCGGGGATCCCTGAGCTTGGAACATGAATGGGTTTTTCCTGGCCCAGGAAAAGCCCTCCCTAATGTCCCTGAAGATTGTCTCCCACACGCTATCCACTCAGCACTCGGGAGGGTCTGCCTCCCCACCCAGCACTGAGGAGGATCTATCTCTCCACCCAGCACTGAGGAGGGTCTGCCTCTCCACCCAGTAATGAGCAGGGTCTACCACTTCACCTAACACTCAGGTGGGTCTGCCTCCCCCACCCAGCACTGAGGAGGGCTATAAACCTGTCCTTCCTGTCCTGTTTCTGACAGGAGCCCTTTTGTGCAGGGAAAATGTCCTGCATCCCCTCCTGCTTCTGCACTCCTCCTGATTTGTGTTCCCTTCTCTCCGAGCCTGCAGTACCCTCCGTATGGGACAACTTCATGACTTCAGGAAACTGTCATCCTTATGCCAGTGACCCGGGGACCCCATGGGTATAGAAAAGCTTTGTCCTCATTGGTGGCATGAAGACACTAGGATGTCTGCACTGCAGGATGCGAAAGGCCACCAGATGGGCTCTGCAGGGACACCGGGCTTTCAGCAAAAGCCCTGTGTCCAAGACCCCGGAAGAGACTTGCTAATTCCCAGTGAGGTGCTTCTGCCCTGGCCTGTGCTCGTGCTTCCTATCAGGCCTCTGAAGTGGGGGCTCAGCCACCCCTGAGCCCTGTGCCTTCAGGGTAATAAACCAGAAGGAAGGGTCCTGCCCTTTACTCTGGTCACAGCCTTGTTGCTATTTGGGGTCAGAGTTGTTCAATCTGGTTTGTTTTCCTTCATGTCCCTTTGTCCCACTCTACACAGTGTGATGTCACCAGGGGAGAAAGAAAGGATGGGATAATTTGCATATGTTATCTTCCCTTCAGAATTGTATGCAAAATGTGTTTGTCATAAAAGAGGCATCCTAGAACTTTTTCTTCTTGTATGTAAAGTTAAAGGAAACCGGATTTCACTGGAAATATGAATTATTGAGGAGTGGAATTATGAAGAACACTCCACAGTATCTTCAAATTTCCATGGTGTGTGCGTGTGCATGTGCGTGTGCGTGCGTGCGTGCGTGCATGCGTGCGTGTGTGTGTGTGTGTGAAATTCCTCATCTGCTTGCCTGGATCCTGAATTGGATGACTCTTAGGAGCTCAGAAAGGAGAGGCTCCTTCTTTCTTTAAAGAAGTCTGTCAGTACAGGTAGCCACAGCGTAGGGCTAGGGGACTAACATCTTGGAGGTGTTTTCATTTATTTGAATTAGCTCTCCCTTCCCCTTTCTGAAATCTGCCTCTGCTGGCGGCACAGCGCCCAGGCCCTACAGGGGCACAGGGCTCCAGCAGCATTTCTCCTGATCTTCTTTACCAAACTATCTCTAATATGGAGAAAGGGACTTTGCTCCTCTTAATTGAAGGGGCCCTTTGTGCCCACGAATCTTGCGACCCAATGTCCCTGAGAACATCAGCCTGTGATTATATGACCCTCGAGGGACTGGAGTGGAGCTGTGGTTGTGGGTACTTAAAACACACTTGACACCGCATATTAAAAACAACACAATTCTCTTCCTGACACAGAGGTGGCAGTATCTTGTATTGACCACTCAGTGTTGCTCTGAAGGAGAAACAGAACAGTTCATTCCCACTGCCAGCTGAGTAAGGACCGTGACAAGCCTGGAGGTGTGGCCCTGCCGTGTGTAATCAGCCACTGTCTAAAGAGAAGGGAGATCAGTGCGGAGGGAGTGCACAGAAGAACTAGGGAACTGCACTACTCTCAGATTTGTCTGCGCCATGCTCAGTTCCCTGGACTGACAGGAAACACACTCACAGGTGACACAGTCTTTGGCACTGGAACCTAACTTTCGCTTCGGAGAACAGCGTGTCCCTGGTACAGGGAGTGGACGCTGATGTCATCGAAAAGATATTGCCTTGCTTTGAAATCAGCAAGTGTGTTCAAAGTCCTGGGCACACATACCCTGCAACATGTTTCTGAATCACCAGGGGCAGATTTTTGATAAGCAGTTGCTCCCAAAACAGAACAAGAAAACCTCAGGTAGTTTCTATTAAAGTACCATGGAGTTTTTGACATGAGGCCTCCAGTCCTACCCACTTACAGCTTTCCCGGAAGATACAGTTAGGAGAGAGAGTCCAAAATTAGCTCTAGGCCAAGAGTGAATAATTTCGACAGCCACTCTGAACTGGTGGATGTGTTTGGGGCCTTATATGGGTGAAAGTAGCCATTTCAACAGGAAGTAAAAAAAAAAAAGGAAAACTTTTTGCACATAACAGAAATATGTTTCATTCAATTGTGAAAGAGTTTAAATTCCAAAACTTACAGAATAAAACTCCAGAAAGTTTTAAATTACTCTTATAAAATTTATTTGAAACGCTTTACTAACTTTCATGGCTAAATCAGGAAACGTTGCTTCTATTAATTATTCTTTTACAGTTGACTGGAATTTCCCTTCTATATGTCTTCCCCTCGCATAAGGAAAAGTTAGTGTAAATTTAATTGAATTTTGATGATGATAGCGTCATTTACTCCTTGAAGGGGTAGCCTACTTGCAAATTGCTGCTGTATTTCCTTCAGCAAGTGACATGAGTTACTTTGCTCAAGGAGTAAAATTAAATTCTCCCTAACTTCAGATGTTTTTACTTTTTCAGTAAAAACACAAATATATCCAGAAATACAGAGCAAATTACCTCATTTTCATAGGGACTCATTCAGGCCAGTTTGTAGGTGTTTCTCCTTAGAATTCCTAGCATTCCACACACAACCTTCCTCACAGACTGGGGGCAGTGGTAAAGTTCTAAACATGTTATTTTCTGGTGCCCTGACATTGACCTCACCATCTAAGCCCTTGTCCTCTAGCATCCTGGTCAGTCAGGCCACTAGGGTCCAGAAAGGGCTCCAAATGTGTTTGAAGGAGCTTCCAGGGGCCCCTCAGATGTAATGGTCACCCCAAAAGTCTTATTGATTTCATAAGACCATTCCTGCAGAAGAGCTGCTGAGACAAGCAACCTCAGGGACAGAACTCTTTATTAGAAATGGAAACCGGTGTGTCCTGGTAGAGGTTCCATCTGCTGCCTTTGGCCAGAACAATCCACCTACATCCCAAGGACCAAGGTTTGTGTCCTGGGTCTTGGGGAACAGCCAAGAGTGGTCCACTAAATGAAAATAAAGAAAATATTTCTTTCTCTTCTTTCTTCCCACCTCCCTGCTTGCTTTCACTACTGCCTGCACCTTTCTTAAAAATAAATAAATAAATAAAGGAAACTTAGTGGGAAAACTGAGATCTATGCCAGTCTGAGTGAACGCAGACAATCAGAACAAAGGCGCGCGAGGTGGTTGTGGCTATTGTCATTCCTGATGTTAAGGAAAAAGCAAAGCTCTCTCTAAAGTGCCAGCACGCTGAGCCTGTCTAGAGGACTGCCTGGTATGAAGGGCTGGATGTGAAATCCTGTAGGACCAGCATGGGGACTCCCATAAGCTGGGGTGTGGCCCTGCAGTGCGAGGGACATACTTTGCAGGGACAGATGGGTTATGGGAACTGTATGAGACACTATTCAGTGCCCAACTGTGGTCTCAGCCATCAATTTTGTCAAGATATCACAGATCATCTATTTGGAGACACTCAGGTGGGGCGTCACTTTGGGAAGTCCGGAGCAGATGTTGTAACGTGTTTCTGACCTTTTCCCTTCGACAACCAACCCACTTGTCTCAAGAGAGAAGCCTCCAGGCCCACGGTGCTGGGGACATCAGGGGAATCTGGGGGGCTGACACCCTCAAAAGGGCCAGGTGCCCACACTTGCTGTCTTTGAGCTGCTTCCCCAGCCAGCTAGACGGTCCTTGACCTGACCCTGTTAACTTGCCCTCAGCTGTGTGACTGTGTCTGTCCGGATGCCTGGTCCACAGACCACACTCCTCCTCCTCTGAGTCCTCCACTCAGGGTCAAAGATGAGGGTGCCCTGGGGCCAGTAAAGTCTTGTCCTGGTTAACAGTGTCCAGCCTACAGGACACAAGTTTATTGTAAGAAGAAAACGAAACAAAATTTAAAAAAAAAAAAAAAAAAAGCCAAACCCTTGTATTCTTCTAATTCTACAAAGAGGTGGAACCTAAAAACATTTATTCTTGGGAATTTGAATTTTACTCCTTGTGATAGAAACACTCTTTGAAATTGAGTGATTAACACAGGCATTACCTACTTTGGAAAGCAAGCTTCCTATGTTTGTGATAATGATAGTCAGCAAAATACAGGAGATGTCCGTCCATTTTTCCCAGCTAGAGAGGAAAGGAAAAGTAATGAACACATTCACTCAACAGCAAACATGTGCTGGGCATTCCTGAATAAGAAAAGTTATGTCTCACAGAGCACAGGACTTGCTTCTGGCTAGAACTATGCAGTTCTCGAGCATGGGTCACATGCTGAGGAGCAGAGAGTCATCATGAGATTTCAAAAGTAATCTTCCTCCAGGCCTGAGTTCTCCGGTCCATGGTATTCATGTGTGCCCCACAGCTCCAAGTCACACTTCTCGTTCCTGCAGACAGTGTGGCCCTAAAAGGGACAAACTGAGATCACAAGGTCATGGCATGAGACCCCTGTCCTGGCCAAGGCCTGTTCTGCCCCTTGTATTTCTTGAAATTGCTCAAATGCAGTTAGATTTGCACATTATGATCAATATATCTGTAGACATTGACTTTAACAAAGTGCTTTTCCCCTGAATGTATGCGAATGTATGCCTGAGATGCCAGAGCTAGCATTTCTTTTGAAGTCATAATGACTCTAAGCTTCAATTCCAAAACCCAGGACCTCTTCTCTAGAGGGGGACATCCTGGGTTCCCTGTTTTGGGCTCCTGAGTGAGCTCTTTCCTCCTCCCAACTAGACCATGCACTCCAGTGGTTGACGACCAAGACTCAATAAGCTCCTGGAACCCAGGCGAGTTCTCCTTTCCTGTTGATCTTCATGAATTAGAGTTCAGATCAAAATATCACCCCAGATATATGGCTCTACTGTGTCCCTCTTTTAACTCCCAGGCTTATGATTTGTTTGATATGTAGCTGAATTTCTTTGCTAGCATTTTGTTGAGAATGTTCACATCAACATTCATCAAAGATATTAGAAACAACCCAAATGCCCATCAACAGATGAATGGAAGAAGATGTGGTAGAGATACACAATGCAATAGGACTCAGCCAAAAAAAAAAGGTGCAGGTCTGCCAACTGCAGCAGCATGGATGGACCAGGAGGAAATTCTGCTTAGTGAGATAGATCAGAAGGAGACACACATGGTAGGATATCACTCATAGGTGGTATATAGAGCTGGCAAGCTCATGAATGAACTACATTAAACACAAATAAACCTTAAAAAATAAACTAAATCAAACAACAATAGACTTTCAGCCCTAAAAAAATGCAAAATCAGTGGGCGCAGGAAGAGATGGGAAGGGAGGAGGGCACAGAGGGTAAAGGGATTAGTTGTATAGTGAAGGAAAAAAGGTCACACTGGTGAACTCACTGTATTCTATTCCGACATAAATTTACTCCCATTTATACTTAAACCTAGTTAATGTTGCAGTGCAATATTCCTTCTATATCACCTTGGCAACCATGCTGGAAAGAAGGACCTGTCTGTGGGAGCCGTGGGGACTGTGAAGATGAAGATACTGCAGCCTCTAACGTCTCTTGGCTGAGCATCTCTGCTGGCTCATCTGCTCACCCGGCTCTCCTGTTTCAGCACTCCCGGCTGGTGCAGACAATAAAGATGAGAAATCACAAAACAGCGATAAAAGGAGTTTGGGGTTGCTTTTGAATATTCCACCAGCCTGTCACAGACCCTTACAGACTCAGGTGAAGGGACTGACCTGGGATCTCCCTCGAGGTTGCACATAAGATTTTGGCCAAGGCCAAGGGCAGTGGAAGACCTGCCGGGGCTGGAGACACTGCTGCCAAGAGCCCTTGCTTACATGGTCCTTGGCAGAAACCCCGGCCATTCCTGACCCCACGACCCAGGCAGCTGCGGGCAGCCTCCTCCAGTGCACTGCTGGCCCGTGTGGTGGGTAATCTACTTCAGGAATAATAGTCAATCATCACCAAGGTCTACCATCCAACTTAATTGAGTTTTGTGCTTTTTGGAAACACTGCTATTCACTTACCTTCCTAATAATATCTGAGGTTTAGACAGTTAATATGCTTCCATTGTTTAGGTGTCTAGGAAAAGTCTGTTCTCTGGTGAGTTAAATCAAAGACAAAGATGCTTTGATAGAATCCTAAATCAGAAATAAAAAATAAATGTTTGTGGTTTCAGTAAGGTTTAATGGTGGTTTAGAATATAGTCACACGTTTTGATGATCCTTCTCTTCAAGGGTAGAGTCTAATCTCCCCCTCTTGATGAGGGGGCTCAGGGTCTCACTTCTGGTGAAGAGAATGTCACAGAAGTGACTCTGTACCCAAGCCTTGGTCTTAGAGGGTGCCCTGATTTCTTCCGTTAACTCCCAAGTCTCTTTCAGCCTGGGAAGTCAGCTGACTGTCAAAGGATACTCCAGCTGTATGGGTCGTGGGGTCAGGAGCACCTGGGGCTCTTGCCAAGCAAGGGCTCTTGGCAGTGGTGTCTCCAGCTCCGGCAGGTCTTCCACTGCCCTTGGCCTTGGCCAAAATCTTACATGAAACCTCGAGGGAGATCCCAGGTCAGTCCATTCAGCTGAGCAGCCCAGGGATTGTTGAACCATAGACACAGAGAAAATTGATCTTTTTTCAAGTCACACACTTTGGGGACCATTTGTTGTACAGCAATAAATAGCTAAGATGCAAAGTCCTAATGCCATTAAAATATAGTCCAGTAGACAGAATTCTTAGGAATCTACTACCTCATTTACTTGACAGTGAGCTTTGAGGTATTTTGAAAGGATATGCACGTGGAGTTTCTTATATAACTGAATGCTCCCACTGTTGGGAAATATCTCAGGATGCAAATTGCTCTTATTCCACCTCTTTTCCCCCAGGTCAGGGCTTAGCTGGTTGTTGCCCGTGTCCTCAGCCCTCTGTCCGGCAGGAGGGCCATGCTTCAGGGCTGGACAACTTTCACTGAAATGGTGTTTCCTGTTTGCTTTATTTTCACATATATATATATATATATATATATATATATATAACATATATCTACACACACATATAATGATATATGATGTTTACATGTATATATTCACACAGATACTTACACAGAGATTTATGCAGCTGTATTTGTGTCTGTGAAATCATCTTCCAAATCAAATAAATGAACATTATTAGCACTGACCAAGTTTGCTCCTGCCCCTCTCCCACCCTCTGGCACCCGCCGGTTTCTGCCTCTCCAGATTAGTTTGCACTTTTGTTTCATTTTATTCTCGTGATTTGGTGATCACCAGGTTTGTATATTTGAGAATTTACTATCATTGCAATCGTATTTTCTGCCCTCTTCACTGAGGATAATGATTTTGAGATTCCTTCATGTCGCTGTGCGTCACTGTCGCTCATGCCCTTTTATTGCTGAGCAGTGGCCCGTTGTAAGAACACAGCACAAGTTTCATACATTTATGTCTTGATGGACATCTAGCTTGTTTCTAGTTTTGGGCTATTACTGGTGAAGCAGCCATAAGCATTCATGTAAATAAAGGCACTTTATTCATAGCTCTTCAACCAGAGGTGCAAGCCAAAAAAAAGAAAGAAAATTTATCTTTGCATGTGAAGAATTCAGAAGACAGAAACTTCCTGTTTTAAACACTAGTCAGCCCCAACACATCAGCTTAATAAGGAATGCGTGTCTCTCATTCCTAGGGTGCTTCCTCCCTGCTTCAAGTTGCCTCAGCAGACCCCATCCAGTTTCTGACTGTGTGGTTGAGCTGCTTTCCCAGCACAGGGCAGCCAGCTCCTGAGTCAGCACATGGCAGAGTGGCCCAGGACACTGGGTCCAGCCCACAAACCCCACACCCAGTGGACCAGCATCGGGGTGAAAGCAGGCAGTGGGACTTGGGATGATAGAAGGGATGGCATGGCCCAGTTCTTAGAAAACTAGACAAGAATATTTGTTCGGTGTAGGAAAAGTAGGAATAGACAAGAATAATAGGAAGGTGGGGAATTCACCCACAGGTGCACAGCCCAGCCTGGTCCAGAAGTAGGGCGGCTGGCCTCTACTCACACACAGTCACATGTCTTTAACTTATCAGGATGGAGAATACCTGCCATACTGTTTCCTGTATATTTCTTTTAAGAACACATTGCCTATGTTTTTCTCTATCTGTGGATAACTCTGCTTCATTATAAGGCCATCTAATAAAACACTGTATAAATAAATACACACTCATCCTGCCATGAATATTCCTGTAGATTCTTAGCAGGACAGCTAAGATCTGAAATTCTGCATTAGAAAATGACAGTTTGTTAACACTTTTGCTAAGTACCTTCTCAGAAAGTTACATCATCTTGCACTGTGTCATCTGTGTCTCAGAGTAGAGAGTTAGTGTTGCAAATCTGTCTGCCCTGGGTGATTAAATATAGTTCTGAGTTTTCAACAATTGTGAGAAAGAGCACACGGTACATGGCCCTGCCTCAGGTGAGGTACAGCCTTCCTTGTTGGCATTGGGAGACATTCCCCTCTGGTCTGTAATTGGAGAGGTTGAAGGTAAATTTTCCCCAAATCACACAGCTGATAAGTTCCAAAGTCAGAATTTGCCTAAGATGATAGGGTCCCCAGGCCTTGAGCCCTGCTCCTGCCCCTCTTATCTCTCTGGATGCTTTCCTGCCCCCAGGACACCCCAAGGACCACTTGCTGCTCCAGTAGGAGCCAGGTCCCTGTTTTCACACGCCAGGATCCAGTGCTCAGTTTTAGCCCCAGAATCTAGATGTACTTGGGACTCTAGCCTCGTTGATTTTTATACACGGACATCGGGGAGGCCTCAATTTCAAGACTCCTCCCATGCTTCAGAGGAAGAAGGCCTGTGGCTTGCTGTGACTGTGACCGTGTACAAGCATGAATTCTGATAGGTTCCTCAGGTCTGAGTTTCCCGCTGTGGGGGAAGTCATGGGCTGACTGTGACTTGGAGCTTCAGGGCTGATACATGGGAAGTGGTGGCACCATGATGAATCCACTTAGAGCTTCTTTGAAGCTGAGAGCAAGCCACCGATCCCCTAGACTCTCCCACTAAATCCTCTTCATTGTTGAACCCTGCCTAGAAGTCCCAGGAAAGAGTCTCCTGCTGCCCAGCTTCCTCCAGCAACCCCGGTCCACAGCATATGTCACTCTTCCCAGGATGGAGCACATTATGGGGAGTGAGACCCTGTTTCTCACACTGATCCTTCTCACGAGGGGGTATCCAGGACCTGCCTCAACATCGCTCCTCAGCCAGGTAATCAGTTGGGTATGTGATTTTGGCTGGGATATTCGGTGGCAAAGAAAAGAAAGAGTATAAATGCTGCTAAAATAAGCAAACAGACTAGCTAATGTTTGAAGACATGGGACTGGAGGCAGGAAAAGGGCCAAGACGCTGTCTGGAGACTGGCAGCATCCCTCCCTAGGCTCATGGGACTCAGGACACAGGCCCGTCCAGGAACTCAAGTGTCACTGCCTAGGGTTACTTCAATCCCTGAAGAGCTCCCTGCTTTACCCTGTGTGGGTGTGTGCACATTCACATATGTATATGCACGCAGGGGCACACACCTGTTTCTAGGTGTGAATGGATCTGGTTGTCTGTTGAGGTTTATCTGATGGTCTTTCTCTGACACTAGCAGATGGCTTCCTTTCTGTGACGAGGGAAACCTCCAGTCTGGTATGCAGATCTCCCTAGGGTGAGACCCTGCTGACTTCTGGAAGCGTGTCATTATTTCTCTCATTTGATACCATTCATCCCATGCACATGCATTACTAAAAAGCAGATGTTTCAGTTTTGGGGTTTCTTTGAACTTTATAAGAGGGGCATATGATCTGAAACTCATGTCTTGCAGCCAATATTAAGTGGTTAAAATGTTTATGGTGATTTCTGATGTTGAGTGTTAGCCTCTAATATTCATTAATCATATCATGATGGCTGGATGATTATCCATTGATGGTCTTGCACGTTACATGAAGTATATTTTTTCAAATATTTGCTGCTAAATCATTTTGTTTTCTTAAATCATGAATGGAATTTGACTTTTACTAACAGTCTCAATATCTGCTTGATGAAGTAGAAATATCTGGTAAGAAAATTACCCAAAACACATCATGTAAATGGAGTAACACCGATCAGGTGACCACTTCACTCCCAATGGCGTGTGAGCAAAAGAAGCCCAACACAAAAGGCATTTCATGAGGTCCCTGAACTAACAAAATGAATCTTTAACCGTAGAACTTGGGGTTAGTGGGGGGGCCATGAGCAGAAAGACATGAAGCAGTTCTGTGTCAGCAGAAATGTTCTGTATGGTGTGCAGTTATGCAGCTGTCAGTTCATCAAACTACCCTAACAGAGCGCACTTTAGAATATGCAAATGCTGGTCCAACACTTGACTTAGCAAACAAGATGGGCTTCAACGTGTGTATGGGGGGTGGGGGGAGGCTTAATGAGGTGAGGCACACATATGGTTCACACAGGGACAGACTGAGTGCTCAGCCTCTGCTCTTGTCATTGTCCTTGGTGCTCACACACAGCGGACTGTGCTCCAGGATGCTGGCTTTGGAAGGTAGCAGAAGAAAGGTAGTACTGTCCCGCTGACTGCCAGAGGCTGTGGGCAGCTAAGATGGCATCCGAGGGTCAAGTTGCCATGAGAAACCCTTCTTCTCTCTGGTGCAGGCCACGCTGCTAAAGTCCCTGCCTCACACTACCCAGCTCTGGTCTATAGCCAAGTTTCGATGGTTCAAACTCATTTCTGCCAGTGCAAATCTGCAGGACTCACTGAGAGCCTCAGGCCTGGACCCTTTCTTTAGAAATTCAGGGTGACGAGGGGAGAACTCGCTGGTTAGAGTCCTTGGGTGGTATCCCACTGCTTCTCTGTATCCTGGTGTGGAGGGTGTATCTGAAGACAGTGTGTGCTGTTGACATGATCAATGACTCAGTGATGACAAAGTCTATTTCTTTCAACCTTCCTAGTTTCTCTCTGGGAAAAATGACAAAGTTAACTTCTCTCCATGAGTGTTAAGTTTATAGGATAGACTAAGTCTTTATCTGGAAGAAGGTCAAGCTTTGTTGAAGTATAACAAACAAGTACAAATTGTGTATCTTTAAGGTATATGACCTCAAGTTTTGATAAACATTATGAAGTTATCACCACAATCAAGCTAACTGACACACCCATCATCTCACAGAATTAACTGTGTGAGATGAGTACAGAAAACAATTAAGATCTTCTCTCATAGAAACTTTCAAGTACACAATATGATCATTATTATTCACTGGAGTCACCATGCTGTGCACGAGACTCTAGAACATATCCATCTTATAATGAAAAGTCTGTAACTTTAATCAACATCTCCCTCACCACCAACCCCTGCTCATCGTCATTTTTCTCTTTGCTTATGTGACTTTGACTTTATTAGATTCCACATGTAAGGAAGATCATGCAAAATTTGTCTTCCTGTGTCTGGTTTATTTCATTTAGCGTATTTCATAATTTCACTTAACAAATAATGCCTTTCCATGCATTCACCGATGTTCTTGCAAATAGCAGGATTTTCTCCTCTTACAACTGAATAATATTCCATTATGCGTGTCCTTCAACTTATAATAGTTATAGATGCCAGCACTTCATATTTCCATATAACATAACCAATCCTTAAGTCATGCCTACAAACTTCTCTCATGCCAGAAAAGTTGTCAGGTTTTTTTTGTTTGTTTTTTCTTTTAAGGAGGAAAAGCAGTCACCAGATTAGCAGAAGCAATAGAATATTAGTGATTATTCTCTCTGACCTCAGCACAGACTCATGCTGGGTAGTGATGTGGGGCCAGAGTCTCTTTAGATCCAGAGTCGATATAAGAATTGATTTTGCATGAGTAGCCCTGATGGTTCCCTTCGAAAGATATTAACCTAAATGCTACTTGGAGAATGTGTTAAAGAAAAATCTTGCAATACATTTAATAAATAAGATGGAGATGCTTTTCTCATGACTGATCTTTGAATATTCCTCAACAACACATGCAAAAGCTGTAACATCAGCATCCCCGTACTGACATGACATTTTGTTTATCATTTCCTTTTTGAAGGTTCACAAGGAAAGTCTGTGTGAAGAAGACACCCAGATGCATGTGTGGTCACAGGACAAATGAGGGCACACCCACATGTGGATTACTCACTGCAGGGTTTTATTCCAAAGTGTGATATCCCTTATATTTAAGAAGATAGCTAATTCTGCATTCTTGCTATGTCATCAAATCTTTTGTACTTTACAAAAATGTGCATCTGTTCCAGGAATTCCCCAAAGCATCTCAGGGTGACTCCCCTCCTGAAGAGCCTGTGTGTCTTTTCCTGTCAGCCTGTTTCCAATCAGAGAAGGTAGAGATGTAAACTGTTAATATTAAATGAAAATATATGACCCCCCTCCTCCTTTCCAAACAAACAAATAAGCTGTCTTTCTCTGACACATCAAGTATTCTCTGTCTATGATGTGAGTTTATTTAAATTCCTTCTGTGGGCATCCATGCTTCGAGTGCGACCTTATCTGAATTCTTTCTCTCTCTCTCTTTTTCAATTTGTCCCTTCATCTACATTTGGTAGATTAAAATCTACCATATCATTCACTGTCACATTCAGTTGTAAACATAGACAAATTAACATTTCAATCAAGAATATTATTGTTTTGTAAGAAGCACATTTGATATGTGATTCCTTTTCCTGACTGCCAGGCATAGTGTTTATTCTCTTCCAGACAACACCTTTTCTTTTGTGTGGGCTTTGGTTTAGAGGGGAGGAATGCTAAGCATTTTTGTTTTAATCAGACTTGGTTTCTGGGAAGATCAGCTATTCTTCCCTCCCCTCTATCAAAGCCATGTGGAAGCACTATCAGCTGTCCTGATTAGATAGCTGGTTGAACGTGCTGAGGACACAGTTCCTGCTCCCACCCCGGGATCTTCAAAGAGAGGGAAAAAGGGTAGATGAAAAGGCTGGAGCCCTGGTGAGAAAACCTGCCTGTAATCGAAGGAGAAAGTAGGTCACAGAAACCAAGACTTATCTGGTGTCCTAACCCATCTGATGTCCCACTGATACTAACTTACCTTAGAAAGTTTTGGCATCTCAGAGGAAAAATAAACAACTCTGGCTCATCTTTTCAATGCTGTTTTCACTTTTCTAGGTATGACTTGAAGTATTTTTAGGAATGATTGTGAAATGTGAGAACACAATGATAGCTACTTTCAATCTCAGTCTCACTGATATTCCCAAGAGCAGCATGGAGGTTTAAGAGACTCATCTCTCTCGGAGAAAAGATGCAGAACTTGGTTGACTAGTGAGGTTCCGGATTTGAATTAGATCTGCTTCTAGTGCTGATTCTTTCTTCTCTAGTGTCACATCAGGCAGTTTTTGAAAATATATTCTACAAGTTGTCAACACGCAATCAGAAGAAAAGGCTATTTAATTTTACCTTAATGCAGTAAGAAAGGAACTTTTAAAAATAGAGGTTTAATATTATTCTCTTACCCAGTGGTTCCCAATCACTTTAAATCTATCTAGTAATCCTGTGATCCAGGTCATCATTTTGTACTATTAGTATCTTCTATATAAGAGCGATTTCCAAAATAGTCATTAGTATATTAAGATTCTTTTCTGTCAACCTACGACAATTCTGAAGACCAGTAAAAAACTGTAATTATTCTGCTAAGGGGAAAGTGTTTCAAGAGTCTGAACAGCTGCCCTGTCTTTCCCATCCCTCCTACAAGTCTTGTTTCACTAGAAAACTCCACATGTAAGAATTTGGCTTAAACACAATTGTTTTTGTTGATCACGTTTCATGTTCTTAAGGCTTAAGTTGAATATCTAGTCTAGTAGGTATGAAGACTGGGTCTTCTTTAAAGCAAAAAGCTTCAGCCGATAATAAAAATTGAGTGAATGCCATAAGCTGCATAGATGGATAATCCTGAACAGATTCCCATGTACTGTGTCTTGAATGCTGTTAAGACTGGGTGCTGTTCCTCCACCCGTGGGCCCTCGGTGCCTGCAGAAAAGAAAGCAGGACTCTGGCATGTCTGGCATGGAGACCAGTGCCGGGGAACTGAGTCTGGCTGTGAGGTTACTGGACACCTAAGGCCTGAGGGGAAGGGGCCTGTTACTCACCAGAGAGATAAGGTCACAGAGGGAGGCTCAGGATTATAAAACCTTGGAATTTAGCCTAAGCAATCTGACATCAGCAGAATTTTGACTTCAGGCTACATTAGGACAATTCCATTGACCTTAAATACAGTGTTTGAATAATATGGAGTGGACATTGGCAACAACTGACTTACTGGACTGACTTTCAGGAAGGTAATGAAGAAACTGCCCATCATTTTTTGTCCCCGCCCAAAGAGAAAAAAGTTTTTTTTAAAGTGGGGAGGGGGGCATGTCACAATCATAAGAACACAAACGAGAATAATTAAGGACAGGAAGATTATCTTGAGTGGATTACAACTGAGATCTGTAGATATACGTGAAAGCATTTGTAGATTAAGGGGAGTTCAGAGGCCAGACTCCTGAATCTGCCCCAGTCAGCTGGTTCAGAAAGACCTGAGGATGCCCCCAAGTCTCCAGGAGCCAGGCCAACCTGTGCACAAGGTGCAGCTGAAATACACAGATGCTCTCTCTCGGGTGACTGACTTTCCACAGACTGTGCCTCCTACGCAGCAGGTATGTCTGGCTTGCTCCCATCAAGTCCCTGTCCTCCTGCTAGAGGTGGGGGTTCGCTGGATGGGCACTGTGCCCACAGTGCTGGGGGGTGACCCTCCTCCCTCTTCAACTGCAGGTCTTCCAGCCTTCCAAGTGGGAAAGAGGGATCTGTAAGCAGTACCCCTGGAGAGAGTAGGGAGAGGATGTTGCACTAGTTGGGGCAGGGAGGACACTGAGTCCAGGGCAGTGTCTCAGGAGGGCACTGAACCCAAGTGCTAGGGAGCACTCACGTCCCAAGTATTTCCCAGATCCGCCTGCAGTGTCCTGTCTGAGGTGTCACCCAGCCTGGTTCCAGAGAGACAGCTCCACCATCACTACTACCCTAAGAAAACCAAAAAAAAAATAAGCTAAAGGAGAGAAACTCCAACCCGATGCTGTTGACTTGATAACAATAAAGACTAAAGAGGTATCTGTTAGCACCTCAGGGAACAGAAGAGTTTGTATAAAGTGTGTCTTTGAAGCTGCTGAGGCACGTCTGGCGACAGGCAAGCAACTCTGTAACTGTCCTTAAGGAAGATATTACAGGCTTCACGTGAAAGTTCAGTCTGCAGCCTCCAGGGCCAGCCTTCCATAAAAGGAGAGAAACTGAGTCAGAGGAGACAGTTGGTGGGAGGGGGGACAGGAAGCAGGTAGAATGCCCATGAGCAAGGGTAACAAGGATCACTGTCACCCCATCACCCCATCACAATGTTGAGGGGCAGGAAGAGCCAGGGCAGGGGTGCCCCTTACTTGCAGGGACAGACCAGGCATAGCCCTCCCTCTGGGGCACTCTAGCCAGGACTATGGGACCCTCATTCTGCTTTAGTCACAATGTCAGTGAATTTGCCTAATTAATACACCTTTGCTTTTGTTTACTCAGCACAGAGTTTCTTTTAAGTCTGGTTCAGGTCCCAGGCTTTAGGAATCTTGATTTTAAGGGAAACGGAGTTACCTGGCCATTGTTCCCTGAATCTGAGGCTCATCTTCATCTCTGACAAGCCTGGCTTCCTTTCGCTCCACTTCACCATGACGGGGACCTGGTTAGAGGACAGGTTCACGTGGTTTCAGATCTGGCCATGGTCTCAACTGAGCTGGGAGCCTGCCGAGTGTCAGTAGGGAGAGAAGAGAGATGCAGGTATCCCATCTTCCATCCAGCAAAAATATATGTGTTTGTGTCTGAAATATGGTGTGCAATTGTGAACGTGTGCGCGTGATTTATGCATGTACACGTGTCTGCATTTGTGTCCACGTGTGCATGTCTACACACCAATGTACATGTATCTGTGGACATGCACGTGTCTGTGCCTAATTGTATCTATGTGTATGTTTATATGTGTCCTGTACATGAGTGCCCACACGTCTGTGTGTGTGTGTCTGTTGGTGTCTCTTTGTATGTGTGCATGTACGTGTAAATGTGTGTGCTCACATGTGCGATGGAGGAGAAGCTAGAAAAGGAAACAAGGTCATACAAGATTCTAATGAGTCTTTTCCCAGCACCCTCCCCTCACCCCCATGTTGGGCCCATGGATTTCCGACCTTCTGAACACTCTACCTGTGTGTCCACAGCCACCAGGGAGCACAGCCCACTCTGGGACTAAAGAGAGATTGTCCCTCGGTGTAAAGACGGTCGCTTTGAATGAATTGGCAAACATTCACAAAAACTCATTTTGAAATAATATATAAAACAATTAGGCAAAATGTAAACGCAGCTGTTTATGTTACAACTAAATGTTCAGAGAGTAGATTTCCCTTATGTGTTTCTACGTTGGAACATTAATTACCATGGAGTCCCTTGATTTAATTACACGTACTGTTAGGTACTAGTTTTCCTTTCCTTTTAAAAACAATCAGAATTGAAACTGAAACAAGGAAACCTCCAGGATTCCAATACTAGCCTGTTAAGTCCCCCAGAAACTCAAACACACTCAGGAGACAAAACGGTCTCAAGAAAAACTTCCTTTTGCACAACCAGGTACCAAAAACCCTTTCGTTTCTATTCATAACCCCTTCCCTACGTCTTTACATAGATCTTAGAGGTGCTCTAGGAGCCCCTCAAGGATGCGTGTGCCTTAATGGGAGGCTAGTGTGCGAGTAAAGCAGATCATTGTCCTTACATATTTGTAACTATCATTGAAAAAATCATTTAATTCTCCTGCATTTGACAGCAGACAAACAACTGTCCTTAAAACACAGAGCGAAAAATGAGGCAGCTTCTATATGGTCATTTGTCTGCATGGGTGGTGTCTGTGTGAAAGCTTCTGGAAGTCTTCAGTGTGTTCACCGGTACCCCCAGAGGTACCCCGTGAACTGAGCTCAGGACAGGGTTCCCCTCCACACGAGCCTGAGGAAACTCACCCTCTTTCTGCCCCCATAGAACCCTGCTTACTTACTCTTCAGGCTGAGAATCTCACCTCATGTTTCGTCCCAGGGCCTGCCTCGGACAGCCTGGATGGACATTTGAAAGTGAACTGAGGAAAGGGTTCAGTCAGCCAGTCACAGGGTCTGGCCCAGGTTCGGTGTGAGGTTCTGACAATCTCTCTCAGGTATTACTTCAAAGGCGGAACACTTTTACAATGAGTGCCTCTGGAAACACCAATTGCCTCCATTCCCAGAAATTAGCTCCCAGGAAGTGATGGGACGTGAAGACAATATGTTGGTGTGAGGGTGTGAGCTGACCAAATCTAAGGCCTGGCTGCCCCCCACACACTGGACCACCTTCTCTGAGCCTATTTCCTGGAAGTAAAACATGAATGAAATCCAAAGCTAGAAACAGCACCGAGAAAGTCTAGCAGAAAACTTAGAATGCAGAGGTCATTAATGCTCTGGTGTTGGCAAGGATGAGATAGCAGAACATGCTAGAATTAAGTGAGCACTGAAGCGCGTAAGTGTTGTTTTTACCCAGCTGTTTTAGGGCCTCCAGGCCAATTGTCCGAACCACATTTTGACATCCCCCTCATCTCCATTAGGATTCTACCAGCAACTGTTTTTGAAAGATACTGATAGACCCTTATTTAGTTTTCCATGATTGATTCAAACGAGCATCTGTGCCAGTTAACAGAGGATTCCAGCAAACAAGTCCCAATGGGCTTAAAAAGTAAACAGCACATTCACTGCAAGTTATGTATTTTGGAAGGAGCCCAGAAGATTCAGTGGCAAAATTCTAAGGGGACAAATAGCAGCTTGAGAGACAAGCAGGAAGATGGCCGATGTGCAGGCCATGGTTTCATACCGGGCCAGCAGGTTGTCACCGGCAGATCTTCAAAGTCAACAAGGGGTATTTGAGTGGATACAACAGAAATCACCCACCCCGACACAAGGAACATTTATTTTTTATAAAATGTAAACATTTATGAGTGATTTCTATGTGGAAGTATATATGAGGAGAGCTTGTTTGTATCCTAAACAGGGAATTGGGTTTGGCTCTTTTTAGTGTTTTCTCTACATGGAGCTCTGCTGTTTTTAATGCCATTCCCGGGCTTTCGTGATGGGAGAAAAAGAGGGGTGTATGGCTTTATTTTTCCCTTTTATTGGGAAAGGCCAGCTTTCTTGTAAAAATGACCATTCAGCCGAGGTCAGCTTTCTTTCAGGGAGTTAAATCAATCTGACTTCCGTGATATTGACACCAGTGTGATTAGATCTGTACAGGAAAACCAGGGCCGTGAACATGGTGCTGGACTTGGCTCATTGAAGCCAGATAATTTCCTGTTTTCTTTTTTTGACACTTAGGTTTAGTTTTATAACTTTTTTCTTAAAGAAAGGTACAGGTGAGAAAGAAGAAGAGTAGTCAGGAAGGGAGGAGGAAAAAGGAGGAAGAAGCATTTTATTATTTATTTTCTTTAGTTGTTCTCGCTGCCCTGCTGTCTTGAACCTGGGTCCTTAGGAGGTATGTGGACTATGTCCAGTGGCATTATTTTCTAGGTCACCGGGACAAGCCTAGTTTTTTTGTCTTTGTTTTTGTTTTGTTTTGTTCTAGTCTTTTTTTTTTTCTTATTTAATAAAAACATGGAAAGTCTACATATAATTGTGAATTACATCAGGACACTAACTATAAAGGGGTTGAGTACTCTAAAATGCACCCTGGGAATGAGAACTGAGTATCGAAAGAAGGAACATGTTGAAAAGATGGAATCTCTCCCTCAGGTTGGGATTCTTGTCATCTGGAGAAAGTGTAGTTGTCCACTGGTGGTGAAGAAAGTTACTGTGTTGTCTTGGGTCAGGACTAGTTCATGGAAAGTACCCAGAAGCTGGCAGGCAAGAAAGGGACACTTTCACTGGGCTGTTGATGAGTTGTACTGAGAAACAAGACCTGGAAGCAAGATACTATGCTGAAGGTTTTACTTTGACCAAGGCTGGCAGACGATACCCATTATGGTGTATTTGTTGTCTTACTGTTTTTCTGTGTGGTTTCTTTATGCTTTATAGAGCATCCTTTAAATTTTTTTGTAAACCTGGTTCTGTGGTGATAAACTCCTTTAACTTTTGCTTGTCAGAAAAGGTTTTTATCATTCCTTCAGTTCTGAATGATATTGTCAGATATACTATTCTAGGTTGAAACTCCTTTCAGTACTTGGAATATATTATTTCATTCCCTCTGTCCTGTAGGGTTTCATTTTAGAAGTCCACTGACAATCTTACGGGAGCTCCTCTGTATGTGACATGTTTTCTCTGGATGCTTTTAATAGTCTTTCTTTATCTTGTATTTTTGATATTTTTATGATGATGTGTCTAGGTGTATGCCTGTTTGGATTTCTTTTATTAGGAATTCTTTGAGCTTCCTGGATCTGGAGGTTTGCTTCATTCTTCAGATTGGGGAAGTTCTCATTTATTATTTCTTCAAATGTGGTTTCTGTCCCCTTTTCTCTCTCTTCCTTTGGGCCCCCTATGATGCTAATGTTGTTCCTTTTGATTTTATCCCAGAGGTCTCAAATGCTGTCTTTGACTCTCTGAATTTTTTTTAATCTCTTTGCTGGTTTGCTTTATTGAGTTTCTCTCTCCCATATTCTCGATCACTGATTCTACTGGAAGCTTCATCCATCCTATTGTTGAGTCCCTCTATTGAATTCTTTAATTCAGTCATCATGTCTCTTACCTGTTTTTTGTCTTGTTTTAATTTGTCTCTTTGCTTCCTGACATTCTTGTTTACTGCCACTACTGATTTCTGGATACCCAAGAGTATATTTATCACTGTTACCCTAAATTCTTCTTCAGGTAATTTACATACATCTGCTGGATTCAGATTTTCCCCCGTGTTTTTGACTGGATCCATAATTTCACATATATTTCTCTGCACCTTTGCTCTATTTAGCATTCTGTTTATATTTCTGAGGTTTCCCTGGTGTTGCATAGGTTTGACTTGCCCAGGATTTGACTTGCCCAGTTTTGCCTCCACCAGAAGGTGGTGCTAGTGGGTGACATTGAGGTTTGAGACTGCCTTCTCACTGTATTCCAGGGGGTGGGGGTGGGATATCTGATGGGTGGGATTTACGGTGGGCGGATACACGGTAGGCGGGATTTCTGCTTGGTGGACCTCAGGGTATGGTGTGAAATGATTGTGGAAGGGGTTTGATTTTGCTGATTTCTGGTTATGGCTCCACCCAGCGCAATTTCACTGTGCAGGCTCCAGCTCAGTTCCCAGTGCGCTGGCTCTCTTTTCACTGTCTCCTAAGTCGACCCTCTGTGGTTCCACATCTCAGCCCCACTGGGCCCACCTCTCATTACCTCAGCAACTGGTCCCAAAATCCCTAGCCTCCACCCCACCGCACATCCAGAGACCCCCAAGCTCCATCCCAAATCTCTGCAGCTTAGCCGAGAATCCTGCCGGGTGCCTTCACCCACCATTAGTCATCAGCTGATCTGTCTCCAGCTGAACTGCCAGTTTTTTCTAGGTGTTTGTCTCAGGAAAATAGGGGATTTTTTTTCAGTGTCTGTGGGGAGTGACCTGAAAGTATGTCCTATCGAGTCACCATCTGGAAGTTGATCTCCTAATTTCCTATTTTATAATAGAACAGTGCCTGCCTCCCATTTTCTGAAGCACATTAACCATCACATTAATGAAATGTCTTCAATAGGTTGGTTTATGTGGAGAAATTACATGAAAAAGAACGACTCTGTGGACGTGTAATGATGAGGTGCTCATGTTATTATAGCTGGGGTCTGAACTCCACCATTTCAGAATGTGCAGTCTGCATACCTCCTACTTCCAGCTAATGGCACAACCAGGTATTTATGGAATGGCATAAAGACTCCAGATAGGAAAAAGTCTCAGGTTTGCTCTTATAATCAATTTAACCTGAATGATACATGTGCTTCAAGAGAAACTGTGGATGGAGTGCCTTTAGGGTGTGTGTGTGTGTGAGTGTGTGTGTTTGACGAGCCACAGCCTGCTGTAGCAAAACGGCCAAGTGCCTGCATAGCAAACATCTGAGGAACAAAAATGTGGGATCCATCTTGAATTATTATAAAATGACCAGCAGTCAATCTTAACAGCTAGAGGAAGAACGAATCATTATTTAACAACTTAGTGATAGTGTTTACATTTTCATAACTTTTATGTAAATTAATCATTTCCATACAATCACCTTGTGAGGACATTACCACAGGGTAACTCCCATTCCATGGAGAAGGGGATCACTTAATTTCTAAAGTGTTCTGTGGTCAGACAAAGATTTCAGGGTGAAGATTAAAATCCCAGTGTCATGTTTTCTTGTTTAATGTTTTTACTTGATTAAATATTAATATCTTGTGAAGTGGAAGAGGTGGACATGGCTTCACCAGTCACCAGGAGAATGAGACCTAAAGACATGTCAGAGACTGTGCCCATCACTGAAATGCAAGATTCTTTCTTGTGCTCTTTCTCCTGTAGATGTTTGCATAGCTTATGGAGCCCAAAGCCTAGCTTATAACTATTTCTTTTCTAAAACTACTTATAAAAGTATAAAGTATTATTCAAAATCAATAGAAAGAGATATTGTTCTGAAGCTAGGGGCTGGTTAATCCTGAGCAAAACAGGAGGCATTTTCTGGAACTCCCACCCCCTGGGAAAGGTAAGTCTTTACAGGGGCAGGAAAATCAAGGTTTGCAGGGCATTGGTGCAGAGGGAGCAGCTGAGCTAGGGGCATCTAAGTACCACCCCAACAGAGAGGACTCTCCTGGGCTTAGCAAAGTCTCAGGGGCATGGGAAAGTCAAGTGATGGGGACTCTCTATCTCTGCCTTGCTCAGACCCAGTGTCTCTTTAGGAGACTTCATGTTTGTCCCAAAGGACACTTAGCAATCCCTAGTTCAAAAAAGATGGAATCAGTCTTTTCCAAATATTTGCGTTGGCTACTCATCCCTCCAACAGCAAAATAACAATAAGTTTGACAATAATGAAAACCTCACCGTGTCAAAATTATTAAGAATGATATACAAATTAAAGTTACATCTTATCACTCAAATTTTATTCAGCGGATTGGCTTCATTTTTTTAATGCAAAAAGATTTTGTGACCGATTATTTCTCTCTAACACACGTGAGTATGTCATCTTCCTCTTTAGTTTGATGGTGTGTCAGCAAAAGGCCTTGGCATTTCTCACACTCAACAAGTCTCTGGAATTTTTTGCAGCTCTCTAGCTCACAGAGAGCAGAGCCACACAAATAATTTTAGGACCCCCTCCCCCCAATCATTTGTTCTCTTGATTCGGAGTGGACAAAAGGAATTCAGGGCTGAATTCAGGGATGCTGTCTCTTTCAGAATGATTCTCTTTTCTTCCTGAATGAGAGCCATTCCTGAATTTTACCCAGTTTGGGAATTTGTTCCCTCTAAATACAATGTGTCACAAAATTCCTCTGCACTGATGATTAGGTCACTTAGAGGAGTGAGAGCCAGATACTGTCCATTAGATGGAATGTAATGGTGACATTAGTTTAATATGAGTATATTGGGTTTCTAGCATATTCAAAATACCTGAATTGCATTATTATAATTTTGTCAGCATTTCTCCTAATGGACTGAGAGAATTAAAGAACTTCAAATACATACATTTTAATGTGTTCCTTCATTCAACATAGATCTGTGCATGTAAAACAGCCTGACCCAGTAAAATTGAAACAAAGCAGGGTTATCCAGGAGACGTACAATGTATAATATACGTGTTAATGCTGAAGTCCTCAGAAGAGCTGGGCATGGCCTCCTGTGCTGGGGAGCAGGGTATGGGTTGGGAGGTCTTAGTAGAGACCAGAGGCCCTGAGGAGGAAGGCCATGAATAGTCTGGTGCGTGTGGGATGGGGAAGCATCAACCTGTTGATTCAGAATAGCCAGATGAGGGGGCAACTGGAGCAAATCCCCCCATTCTACAGATGAATAAACTGATCTCCAGCAGGACCAGCTCAATCAAATGAGGCAGCCCATAGAAAACAGCAGAATCCCATTTGCAGCTTCTCTCTTTCTGGCAAAAAATGCAGAGCTTCTCAAAGAACCTGAAGGTTCACCCTGAAGGTGAATGGGGAAAGGAGGGGTTGTGTGAGGAAGAGGGAAGGGAGGAGAGGAGACGCCTGAGGGTGTTTCCAGAAGTCAGAACATCCCTGGTTGGGAGTATTAGAGGTTAGGAATAGTCCACTGAAGAGTAAAGTCAACAGGACAAAGACCCAGCACAGAACCCTGCTTTCAATCATTCTGATGGACTGTAGATTGGATTTTGAACTTGCCTTTGACCAGAGCAAAGGAGAAACAGCCATCCTCACAAGAGCTCAGTGGAGTCACTAACACAGGAGTGGCCTCTACAGGGCCTTGGCAGGTCCTATCCCTGCTCACCCATGACCCATGCTGCTGCCCTTGCTATCGTTGTTCACTGAACGCACAGAGGTTCCTGCAGATGAGCACATCTATGCGTCACATGTGTCCTGTGAGGAGCAGAGAACCTCCCTCCACATGGTGGAAACCAGAGCACACCCAGTCATTTTGAGATCTTGCTCCCTCTGACAACATACTCTTTGACACCTGCTAAATTTCCTTATTCTTTCATCTTTCATCCACTTGTAAATAAGACAGTATTTCTTTTGCAAGTTTTTGTGCTTCATCTAAATGGAATTGATCTGTTTGTCTCTTTAATCCTTGTTCACTTTTCAGGGTTATGTTTTTGCTATCTACCAATGTTGATGAGTATCGTGCGCCACTCATTCACATTGCTGTCTGGCATTGCAATCTATTACATACAGCACGTTTTCTTTGTTATCCTCCTGTCAATGAATAATAAGTTGCTTATTATGCATCAATTTAGGCAAAGAAATAATATCAATTTTAACTTAGTAAAATATTCACAATAATATTCCCTGCTCTTTTCCTTTAAAAAATAACATTCCCAGATATATAGCTTTCTAATAATCTCTGTCCAGGATACAGTTTATCATATCTTGATGATTAACGTGACCACATATTCTGAAATTTTCAAAGCCTTTTAATAACAACCAATAGTGAACTAGTGATTCTTTCATCTGGCAACAATGAGTATGAACACATTCTCTTTTGCTAATGAGAACTCAATTTATTTTATATTAATAAAAATGTGGAGCAAGATTGTTGTCTTCACAAAATGAAGAACAACAGATGCCTCATTAGAAGGCCACTGAGTGTTTGAATGGGGAAGAAATTGTAACTGCAGGCCAGTCCACTTCTGGACCACTTTGGGGGACAAAGCTGGAGGGAGGGGTGGTTAAGATAATGGCCATCAAGCTATGGAGAGTCTCTAGAGTAATTTTCTTGTGAACATTTTTTCAAAATAGGTATTCAAAATAGGTATTGCCAGTTGACATTTGGTTTCCTAGTGAAAATGATATCCCTTAATAAGTCACCCAGAAAATGTCTAATTGTGGACAGATACAAAATTCATTCTTTTATAAACTAAATGCAGAAACTTGTTAAAGATATTAATAAGAAGAATGTTGGAGAGAGCCCAAAACACTTTTGATAGAGTAAATAGTACTAAATTAATTTTTGCATACATCAGATAGTAAGATCAACTGTCTATTAAGATTGTTCCTAATTGAGATTGTGAAAATGGCAGAGAAGTACTTGGTTATGGAACAAAGACTGATGTGTAAAATAGTTAAGATAAAAAAGCTCAATTAAGAGAGACAGCTGCACAATGGTAAAGAGAATTGTATAGATACATTAAGTTGCAGTAGGAAGATTCTTAAGTATTAGAGAAGTTAACTGAATGTAACAACATAAACATGAGCTCACAGAAATTACTGAGTGGAGGAGTGGCAGTATGAGATGGACTTACAGAAGAACTTAATTTAACAATAATTTACCAGATGATTGTCAGTGCAGAAGTGATACGAAACAGAGAACCAAGCTAAAAATCAATAGCTGTAATTTGTGCATGGGAGCCCAAACAAGAGAAAATAAAGACTTTCTGCTTATGACAAAGTTTAAGAATAGTTCTCAGACTCAGCACAAATTTTCTTACTAAACTTTCTGAAAAAGTATGGAATGTTTATTTAATATAAATGATGAACTTATTAATTTTTCCATTGACTTCTTAGAGCTGTGTGCTTCTTTCAGAGCAGAATTGTACTTTTTATTATACTCTGTAGCAAAGTTTGGGGTGATTTTTGATTCACCATAAAAGACGTTAAATTAGACATTAAAAATCTTGAACTGTTTATTTAATTCATTGCTAAAGTGTTCAGCTCTTCTATGTTTTCAGATAACTTTTACTTCACAAAACTTTCTGAAAACTATTTCATGAAGTACTTGTCTTCACATTTGGAGAGTCTGTGATTATTCGCTTTCCCTCCTTATTTTCTTTCTGTCAAATTTTTATAATAAATCATTTTATACAACAACCATAGCTGTGTTTGCTCCTCACAAGCATCACCATCACCATTATCTCTATCACCATCACCATCCTGTCTGTCATCAAGATCATCACCCTCATGACTATTTATCAAAGGTCTTCTATGGACTAGGTAATATACTGACACTGTCACATAAATTATTTATGATCCTCATAGTAATCTTGATTCTTGAAAAATATAACATGCTTTTTACTGATTAAAAAGTATCTAAAGGTTCCAAGAGGTTAAATTACTTATTCAAATTTACACGAATGCTAAATAATAGCATGGAATCCCACATGTTGCCTGTATCTATTCTCTAGACTCTTTCTACTCCATTACCTTGAAATTAGGTTTACAAAGTTTATTTCATTCTATTATCACTAATTGTACCCTTTTCAATAAAATTTATAGTTTTTGTCATTTAATAGCTGTGCTGTTAAAATAAATTGCATGGAAACACATGTGCTCATGACACTGTATAGGTGTAACATATATACATATATATATATACATATATATATATGTATATATATATATGTTGATGATCTCCAGATCAACAATTTTCTGATGAACGATTATACTATTGGTTAGCATAAGTGATGAACCTACTCTGGTCATCTCATTGATTACCTAACAGGGCTGGATCTATAATCAATCATGTGATCTGAGGGATGGTCATTGATTATTGTTGGTAAATTGAAATAGTCCATTTGAATTAAGAAAAAAACAGGTAGTTTCTGAAAATACACAGGCATGTTGTGATTTTCTAGTTCTGTGGGGCTGAATTCTAGTCTTACTGACCAGTTTTTGCTGCTGAGAATGGGAAGACATACCAAATTGTAGTATAATCATTTACTCAAGGGTCTATCTCTCCAATTATACCCTCAAACTTCTGCAAAGTGCCAGTAGAAAATATCTTTGGCTTGACCAGCTGGTTGGTCCCTGCTGCAGGAGCTCAGCCTGGCCACTATGCAACCATAGGCAATATGCAGATTTGACTGTTCTGGTAAACCTTGAGTTATGGGCACAAAAATGGATTTTTTGGATTCTGAACAACTTTCATAGATCACAAAACATCAGTCATTTTTTGCTTCTTCAAACATTTAGGCACATAGAAACCATTCTCAAATCACAGTCACACAAATTGTCAGCAGGCCACAGTGTGCAGACCCTGAATTTCCCAAGGCAGTCCTGGGAGGCAGGTTGTATTGGCTGACCTCAGTGTGGCTGGAGCAGTCAGGATACATAGCAATTTGGTGAAAAAAGGCTGGTGAACTGAGTTGCCGCAAACCATATCTGAGTGCTCTTTGGCTCCAAGATTTGTCCTACACAGTACCAGAATTTGGGCTCAAACCCTATAATCATATATTACCTATTCTCTATATCTATGAAATTACAGCTTGTCTCTATCTCTACATCTGCATCTATATCTATGTATATGTGTGCCGATCTACATACAGTAATCAATATAATAATCAATTATGTAAATTAAACCAAATACATAGCAATACAGCTGTATTATTTAAATCACAAAGATTAAGATTAAAATTGTTTACATTAGGGTATATGTCTGCATGTTTAAAAGAATAGTTCATTCACACAATTTTGTCTCAAAAGAAAAAGCATTTGAATATAGAGGCACAAAGGATTTTACAGCTGAAGCTCATTGCAAAGAACTGAAACCCCACCTGGGATGTGGCTAAGTAGCGCCTGAATATCTTTGACTAAGTTTGGGGAAGAGGCCTAGAAATCTATTATTTTTTAAATTTTCTTTTTAGATGAAAATGTTATCCAACTCGCATTTTAATTTTTGTTTGCAAATACTGTCTCCTTAAAATGACTTTGGATACAGAATTGTCTGGGTTTTGTTTTGTTGTTTTTAATCTGAAATGGTCATTAGACTAAATCTGCATGACATTCAAGGATACAGGAAAATATATTGTTTTATTATTGCTTCTCTGAAAGTGTTTTGTTTTAAGTGGAATTAGGATATTTGGTGATTTGCTGTCTGTAATAGTGCAATAACTGTTTTACTCAGAAATGGTCATACACTTTATTGTCTAATCAGTCCCTTGAGGGTTACTCAGTTTAAAATATTTTTTCTCTTTCACTTTTGAGACATATTTGGGTTGATAAAACACTGATTAGAATGATCAGCTCTCTAAATCACCTGCTGTTCTGGTTCTGCTGTTGAGCTGGCCCGGCATGATTGATTGCTGGGATTTTTAAGATTATTTTAGAGATTTCTGATCTATAAAATATTGCATCATCAGATATAGTGATTCACTGGAAATTAGTAGGAACTCCTAGGTCCTGAAATGTATTTGAGATACTATGTAGAGGACTATACATGATCATCAAGCATGTTTTCCTTCCTGCCATTCTGTCCTTGCCTGTATTTCAACAGAGATCCAGGCTATCCTTAAACAGTAAAATCAGAAGATCTTTACATGATATTTTTTTAATCATCATTAACATTTCTTACCTAGAGTTTACATTATTTTCTTGTTCAGTGCACTGGCAGAGAGAAATCAGTATGGTGTTTCAATATAGTAATTTTTATGACCAGTATTTACTCTTTTCAGTTCTTTTTCTCCTAAAAGGATGTTTATAAGATAGATTTATTTATCTATTCATCTGATTTTTCATACCAGAGAAACATTTTTAACTCAATCCAAATCAAAGAAATATGACAAAATCTTGAAAGAATGGGGCATTTCATGTTTTAAGTCCAGAAGGGAGGGAATTATCTTTTCTATGTAAGAAATTAAATACTGATTTTCCAAGGAATTTGAATGTATGATCTGAGTATATCAAATACTATTCTTCAATTAATGCTTTAATCAGAGCACTTACATATTAAGAATGCTTAAGTATTGTGAGTTCTAAGTGATTTCAGGATGTTTCTCCTGAACTTACTAAATTAGAGTTTTGCTCATTTTGCACATGACATTTAGTGCTTAGCACCGTAACTTTCTCATTATCCCCAACTTTCTCATTTATTGAAGATATTCATCTTAGATTAGATAGGTTGCACACATAGACCATCATTCTATTTTTTAAGGGAGAGTTCTTCACATTGCAAAGAATCTTAAGCTTGATCTGCACCTCAATGAAAATATTATATTGTTTAAAGATGTGTGAGGGTGGTATAACATTCTTCCACAGCATGACGTCGTCCTAACCTGATTCAGACGTCAGAAATCAAATAGCAATGCATTTTTTTCCTTTTTCCTTTAAATTAGAAATGGGACACAATGATTTTAATATTTCTAACATGAGCTAATAGTTTTTCAGGTAGCCATAGGCCAAGGATAAATGTTGCATCTGTTTCATGGATGTCTGAGTAATATGACACATCTAGCTTGTATACCACATTGAAGTATGTCAACATGTTTCAATACTGCTAAGAAACTGATTCAATAAGAAAGTGAGTTTAAGTGAAGTATATGTCTTGTGACTTTTATAACTTATAAGTAACTCACACATCCTGATCATCTTCTCCTGGGTAGGAAATTATACACATATGCTATTTGGGAGTAGATACTTGAAGACATTAAATGTTTCCTATGTTAGTCATTATTTCAGTCTATGTTCTAATTTATATCAATGTAGAGTTCATGGTTGTAAAAGATCTATGATCTTACAATACCAAAAAAAAAAAAAAAAAAAAAAGCACAGTGTTGTCTGGGATTACCTGTTATTATTTAGTGTGGAAGTAAGTAGGCAGGATCAGAGAGACACAGATTGGGTCATTGTCTCCATAGCTTTACTGGACCTCGATGTTAAGATATTTGGAAAACCAATAAAAACAGATAACTCAAATCCATATACTATTTAAATGGTATCATGGCATGACAGAATGATTTTTCTTGAAATAAAGAGTGGGTGTTGCACTACTATCTTCAACTGCACAGAAAAAAGAGCCCTATAACTCTATATGTGTGTTTATGAATATGTTATATATAGTAACTTACAACTATATAAGTTACATATAGTAATATTATATATATATATATACATTATATGAACACATTTATTTACTTTTCTGTTTCATACTAAATAAAACAATGACAATGAAAAATATAAGGTACATTGAATGAATCTAGAAAAGTTTTCTTGGCGATTCTGGGTAATATTACTTCAAATTACTGATCCAAGCTACTTCCTACTGAGTAGAAATAAACTAAATGGTATCAGTAGCTTTTATGAAATGTATTGGTAACTTAATGTATTCAACATTTTTCATTAATATTCCCTCTAGAGGCTTACTTGACTTTTTTATTTGTTGTGGGAAGAGCAACTCTCTTCTCTCTCTTTAACTTCTCATATAACTGGACAAATACTTGGATATTGTGACTCAAAATGTCAACTAAAGCATAGAAATAAAAAAACAGGTGAAAATCTTCAATATCTTGTTTGTATTTATTCAATAAATGAAGTTGAATAAGGTATTCAATATCTTACATATATATGTGATCTTACCAAACAATTAAAATCAGTAGCACTTATTAAAGAGAAGACGTTGGTGGGAGTTATCCGGAGGAGACTGAAATTTGCCATGAAGTAAGAGGTATCTCCACAGATCTCTTGTGATCTAGTTCACCTGAGGGGCAATAAGGCACAGGAATGCTGTCCCCGCTACCACTCATGCATCCTTTCCTGGCCGTCCAGTTTCGCTAGTCAGGGAGACTACTGGCAGTTTAGGTTTTTCCTGCGATAACTAATTTCTAACAAGTTTACATCATTAGGTAGAAGGAAACTATTGAATTCAGTGTGTGAAATTTGAGTTTTATATTGGTGTACTAATCTGAAACAATTGCTTATCACTATTAATTCTATTTTACTTGGAAAACAGCTATGTGACATCCAGGCAGCTATAGTGGAAGGAAGCTGCTGTCCTTAATCTGAATGGGGAAGGACCTGCGCCTGCACTTGTGAGTGTTCTTTAGTTTGGGTTTCCATCTCATGTTTAAAATGAGTTTGAATGAGTTGTCCCATTTTATGGAAGGTAAAGTGTGTACTATTGCTTTTGGAGAAGCCAGACCACCATGGAGAGTGGGGTTTAGTGACAGGACCTCTGGAGAAAAGAGTGTCTCAGCACTCTATGGGTCTTTACTGTCTGGATGAAATAATAGCAACTCATTCAATTATGAGGAAAACTGTGTTACATCTTAAATAATAGATAAACTTTAAACAAGATGTAACAAGAGTGAAGTTACTCTTTGTCATTTTCACAGCTTGCTTACTTGCATTTCACCCTTAAGCTTTACCAAGTCCAGAACAAATTTATATAAAAGTGCTATGACATCACTTTTCTAGCTTTTCAGAGTGATTTAAATTATTCCTTTACTGAAAAAAACATTTATCTAGTTACAGTGAATTATTGGAATCTATCTAGAAGAACACGCATGGGAAACAACTGGTCAACTTAATAATTACTTTATATATACATTAAGACTGTCTGTAAAAGTGATCCTGACTTCTATTGATACAAATCTTTAGTAGCGATGATATATAAGCTGACCATACATGTCATTTTAAATGGAACCATACCCTTTAACAGAAATGTCAATTTTTGTCCCATTTTTAAAAACCAAGACTGTCTTTAAGGCAGGGCAAAAGGGGACAGTTAAGTTGCCCCAGGTCAGTCTGCCCCTTTTGCTCTGCAATAAAAACGGACCATTTATTGGGCATTTCTGGCACTTGGATGGTTAAAATGGTGTGTATTTTACACAGGACATTTGGAGTGGGCTGACATGGGCACCAGATTTCATTTTTGCCTAAAGTGCTAAAATTCCTTGCACTGGCCCAGGCCATTTGTATGAAGCTTTGCTGGACCACACAATATTACTATGTGATCACCATAGTACTTTCTTGCTGGCCTGGCTGCTCTGCTCCTGCTCTGACTGCTCCGCCTCCTTCCCTTCACTTAGTCCCCAGCACATAGCCTTGTCCTCTTTTGTAATTCCAATGTCCTGTTTTTATCTCATGGTCAGCCTAGAGGATAAATCTTCTTGTAATTACTCTGGATTAAAGTGATCAATACTACACCACAGGTATAAGATGACAGATGTAATTGAGGAGAGATATTCAGTCAGCCCATGAAGCAGGGAGACCTATCACAAAATAATAGATATGATGGGAAATTCCAGAGATCGTACCTGCAATCATGTGGATGGGCCTTACAGATGACTCAGAACTCCATCCCACTGTATAGAACACTCTGTTAAAGGGTTCTCACTTAGAAAATGATTTTGAATTAAAGAAAATTTGGTAACAGAGACACATGATTTCAACCCTACAGCTTTCATGAAACAAATGAATACAGAAGCAAGCTCTGTGTGTTGGGGGAGGAAGCAGGATCCACTGTCTCATCACAGATTCTTGACTATCTCTTTGGAATCTGACAAAGCTTCTGTATTTTTTTAAACCTTCCCAGAAGCAAATAGGCAATGCTGACAAAAAAGGAAGTCAAACAATGATTTTCTAGATTTGAAAGAAGCTATGTTTCCTCAGGATATTCAAACCTTTTCAAATGTGATATTCCCTACCCTCTGCCCATTCTCTAATTGTCCAATCAAAACTACCCTGAGGAAGTGGCATCCTCAGTTTAATTAAAAATACTTCCTTCATCTCACCTGTACAGTGATGTAGATGCTGTTCATCTTGGCTGAATTTTACCAAAATGAGTGATTCATTTTCTTAGAAGTGAATTGCAAGCCAACAGAAATGATGGCTATGGGAGAGCCTGCCTATTTGCTCTTGGGGGAGCAGCCATGATCTCACTGTTGGTCTTACAGTTTTACTGTCCTTATAATGACAGGCATCCACACAGGTCTGGGGTAGCTGTTGATTTACTTAGCTAGCTTTGTTTGGCTTTATGTTTTTGCTTATGGAGTTAATGCTGAGGAAACCAGAAACTTTTTTTCCTACTTAATGTTTTTAGTAATGCCCAATCATGATGAAAATTTGCAAAAGAATAGAAATATAAGAAGTTAATGATAATCCCCACTACCACAGTACAAACCCTGTGGGTACTTTTTTTTGTTTTTGAGACACTTAGGATCTCTTTGCCTGTGATTTAAAAAAAAATGTCTGTAGGATTCGAATAACGATAGGCGAAAATTTGCCACAATCTTTTCTGAAAGCTCACCATTCTTAAATGTTCATTTAAGCCCAAAATATTTCAGTTGAGTTTAACTTTGACCCATTCAGATGACTGGTCTTGAAGTCTGTGGAATACTTTATATCACCAAAAACCACACACCTGAATTCCTGGAGCTTGCTGTGTGTTTGTGATCAAACATCCCCCCGGAGTACTTTCTTCCCCCAAGTATTTCAGAGACATTCTTTTCATTTGAAAGTTTTGTTTCTTACTCAACAACCTGTGTGTCTCCACTATGTATAAGGTACATAGAGAAGAGATGACATCATGGAGCGGAATTTGTTCTTTCAGCTTTCTGCTTAGTTAAAGTCAAGCAGTTCCAATGAGTCATGCGATCTTGTGACCTGTTGGGCACTTTTCCAATCAGAGAGACTGTTAAGATCTTTGAAAACAGAACTTGCCGTTGTCTGAAGAGGAGGGATCAAAAGTGTTCTAGTGCTTGGTGATCCCAGGCTTCTGTGAGTAACAGAATGTGTTCCTATTCCTACTGAGTAACAAAATGCCAATGATGAAGTAACACCTCATGAAGCTGACTCATTTCCTCACTTCCAGATGAAAGAAATTGTCCAAGACATGACATCCTCACAGGTGAGTCATGTTTCCTTCAGGTAAAACACAGTGAGTCTTTTTGAAGTCAGGCTGACTGTCAGATTTGCTTGTCAGTGATTAATTAGGTCTATTAAAAAACAAATTTTATTATGAAGCGATGTCAGTCATTAAAAACCAGGTCCATTTTTATCCTTAACTATGTGATAATTGCTGGGTTCAATGCTATTCAGAAGAAAGAGCTCAAGTTGCATATCAGGTACAATGATGATTGAAAATGTCCATTCATTGAAATGTGACATCAGTGTAAGCTTGCTTTTTTATTTTCCTCCAGGCCTGTTTTACTGGTGGTGCCTCAGCTGTTACCCTGGACAGCTGTGGGGGCTGCAGGACACTCCCAACATCTATGGATGTCTAGTTGTAGCACTGTGATTTTCATGTGGACTTGAACCCACTCAGCGGGGATAGCCATCACACAACGGAGGACCCTCCGCCTCCCTGACAGATGATCATCTGGGCTTTGTGCTCAGGATGTTTCACAAACACATCCTCAAAGTCAGCTTGGAACATTCTAATTTTATCAACTTCATGAAGCCTGTTGGGGGGATTTCATTAGACCACTGCATTCTTTTGAACACTATCAGAAGTCATAACTCATTTATTTTAGACTCGAATTTACTAGGAGTTCACAAAAATGGAGAGAGGGCCCTCTAGCCAGGATTTCATAATTTTCATTCATTATAATGTGCAGATTGCTCTCTGTTGCTCCTTTCCCTGTTTGATATGCCTTCTTCTAGCTCCAAGTGTAATTTTAGCAGTGTACAGTTCTCTGTCATTGGGAAATCATGAATTGTGAAACATGTTACACAGAGCACATTTAAAAATAACCCGGCTGGTCTGCTTGTTTGGAGTTGCTTATGGGAGTCGGTGGCCCTATGATACCTCTGGAGCCAGCTTGTTTGCTCAGAGAAAAGAATTCATTGAACGGCCTCAGACTGCATTCCAGAACATTAGCCAACTACTTTGCAAAAGTGTACTGTTGGGTCATGACAAAGCCACCACCACTCCTGGAAAAGCCACTGCCAATGTCTGCCCGGGGCAGAGGTTTTGTTGCGGGTACCAATATGGACCCTTAGGACAAGAGTGTTTATTAGTGATCATTTTTCTTGATTTCCATTGGATTCTGGAAACCCATGGAACCACCAAGCTCTCCCTTCTTCCTTCTCTCCCTTTCTCTTATGATCTATGCTTTCCAAAAAATTATCCCAGTGGACTTCAATCTAATGCGATCTTGAGGATTGAGGTGTAGCGGGTGGTGTTCACTTTATGGATTTGTTCCATGGTAGTTCTCTCCTTCCTTACTAACAAATCACTACATTTCAGCTTCAGAGTTTGAATCGGAGAGTCTGCAGACATTTCTCTTGTGAGTGTCCAGGGAGGAGATGATTAGCATTGCAGGGGGAACCTCCTGCCTTGTTTTCTCTTTTGTAAGTTGGGCAATTTCCTATGACCTGCCTTCACACAAGGGTTCATTCAAAAACAAAGAGATGAATGAATGTATTTTAAAGTTGTTTAGATATCAATGTCAAAGCAGCAGAGTCCTAGAAAGAGGTTTCTGCAATCTCATGGCCAAGCAGAAATTATCAGTAAAGCAACCTAAGGACTCATTCTCAAAAGCATTGTCTTTGTGCCTAACTCACCCAGGTAGAGCCAGAACCCCACCCAACTTTGTTTCTGTCGTCCCTCCCTCCTGTCCCTCTGAGCAAATGGTCGGAATTCTCTGGAGGAATCAAATAGTCTGTAGATGAGCACACTGTCACTGGCTCTCTTCAAAGCATCTATCTGATGCTTCGTAAAGGAGATCATGCTGATGAGGGTGTACCCACTATTATACTTTTAAAACAAGAATTAGCCTTTTTAAAATAAAATAATAGAACACTCACTTTCTAGGACTCACTTCCAAGGAACTATCCCTGGGCTAGATCTCTCCCAAATTTCAAACTGAAATTTCACACTTTCCAACTGTAGAGGCATTTCTACTCTGATGTTCCATGGACAGTCACACTTGACATGTTCCATCCTGACCCAGGGAATCTGGAACATCTGTCTGGAGGAGGAAGAGCGCCAAGCAGGGTCCTGGCCTCCGAGAAACAGGGCTCTGAGCCCATCAGTGAGGAGGGTCTCCATACTGGCTGACAGTGTCTCACAGTTTGTACTGAGGTCTGTAAACCTTGTGGTAGCCTCAAGGCTGAAGTGGACTTGACTCATGATCTTGTGAAGTTAGTGATTCGACCAGATTCACACAGCTCGACACTAGACACTGTGCATCTGTACCAGGTTGTTCAGGCTGCATTAACAGGTCACCATAGAAGACTGACTTCCATACAATTGTTTCTCACAGTCTTGGAAACAGAGTCCTAGATTACTGAGCCAACAAATCTGGTTCACAAATGGCCTTCCTTATGGAAGAAGAGAGAAGCAAGGTCTAGGGACCTTTCTGATAACGATGCTTCTCCTTCCTTGGAGCTCCACTTTCAGGACCTCATCCAATCTGACACCTCCCAAAGGCCCACCGCCTAAAACCATCACTTTGGGGAGTAGTTTATGGATTTGAAATTGGGGGCACAGCTCTAACACTTGGATGTCCATTTCAGCCCTTAACCATGGAGTCCCACTGCCTTTCTCCACATCTTAGGCAGGCACAGTTCAGTGGAGTGAAGGCAGTTAGTGTCCCACAAGGGGATCACTCTTCTGCTTTTGGACCCTCTTTCTTAGGTCTCACAGCTGAGCTCTCAAGAGTGACTTCTCTTCCTTCCCAGACCTCTCTGCCCCCTCCAAAGAACTAACCCAGTATTTTGCTTTTCCCTTCTCAGAGACTCTCAGACCTGTATATCCCATCCTGTCGTCCATCCACAGGGCTGCCATCCTGTTTCAGGTCCTCCTTCTATCTGGCTTGTCTGTGTTTCATGCTTCCCGCTTGTCCTGGTTCTCATGAATGTTTTATATGATGTTCAGATGGGTACAAATGCTGTTCTGAAAGCGTCCCTTTTCATGGACAAAGGTAGTTAAAAGTTACAAAGTTTTAGCTATGAAATAAATGAGCCTTGAAGATATGATGTTCAACATGGGAACTATAGTTTACAATACTCTGCTATATATTTAAGAGTTGCTAAGAGGGTAGATCATAAACGTTCTCTTCAGTAGGAAAAACATTTTATCACAATAAAATATCACCACACACCAGTGAAAATGACCTTTGTGAAGAAGAAGGAAAGGAGGAGGAGGAGAAGAAGAGGAAGAAGAAGAAGAAAAGAAAGAAGAAGAGGAGGAGGAGAAGAAGAAGGAGAAGAAGGAGGAGGAGAAGAAGGAGGAGGAGGAGAAGAAGGAGGAGGAGGAGAAGGAGGAGGAGGAGAAGGAGAAGAAGGAGAAGAAGGAGAAGAAGGAGAAGGAGAAGAAAAGAAAGAAAAACAATTAGTGTTGATCACGGTGTGAGGAGAAAGGAACCCTCATACATTATGAGGGAGGTACGGATTGCTGCAGCCTGGTGCAGCCTCTTTGGAAAATAGTATGAATTCTCCTTGAAAAAATAAAAACCGTAACTGCACACACTCTAGTAACCCTCCTTCTAGGTGTCTCTCAAAGAGTCTGGAAACATTAACTCAGAAAGTTGCGTGCAACCCTGTGCTCACTGCAGCACTGTTCACAACAGCCAAGGTGTGGAAATAACCTAAGTGCCCGTCCACAGATGACCGGGTAAGAAAGATCTGGCATATATACAATGAACCACTACTACTCAGCCATTAAAAGGTGAAATCTTGCCATTCATGAAAACATGAATGAAACTTGAGGGTATATAGCTGAGTTAGGTGAATCAGAAGGAAAATGAAAAATATTAGACGATATCACCAATATTTGAAATGTGGATAAATAACTCAAACTGATAAAATTAAATTAAGTTAAAATAAATTCCTGGACTAGGACAGCAAGGCTGAGGTGGTCAGAGAGGAACGGGTTAAGGGTTAGGTTCACATAATTTTATTTTTATGTTATCTTTTTCACTTTCTTTTTGTGATTTGATCTGTTTCCATTAAAACTTTGCATAATTATATATGAAGTTATACACAGATGGATATTAATTAGACCTATGATCTATAAAAACAGTTCTCAAAATATACAGCTATCAAATAATTATGTTGCATATCTGAAGCTAATCTAGTGTTATATGATAATTCTGCATCAATAGAAAAGATAAAGCATCATGAATAAAGAGCGAAATTATCACTTTTTTAATAGAAATCTCCCACTTTTCTCAAGCTATTCAAATTGCCCAGACTCTTTCATCCACTATATGTTCAGTAAGAGGCACTGGGTTTCACTGCTGTGACTGGGGGCATGTGGCAGCAGGAATCCATTCATTTTCACTCAACAAGTGATGCCCTTTCAGCTCTGGGAGCAAACTCTGTCTTCCAGAATGTTTGCCCTCTAGCTTTCTTATGCAAATGTTCTGGCCTCCCACCTTCCTTAGGAGCTAGATGCTAGGATTTAGGAAAGGGACCAGTCCTTCTCACACTATGAAATGTACTTGTTCATTGATTAACTAGTCTGAGAGATAATGAGCCAAGTTGTACCTGGCATGCTGAAGTGGTTGGTTTTTAAAAAAAAAAAATTTAGTTTCAGGATTGACAGAGAAATATGACCCCATCGTGCACAAAATCCTGACTATTAGCAGATCTGAGACTATTGTTTATTTTTTCCTGGAATGATCCAGATGACCTCAACTTTCACCAGAAGACACAAGAGAACACTGCACTTAAATTTTACAGATGACACTCTTTAATTTTCTTTAAACACAACTTGTGTTATCAACAGAATTAAAAACCATTAATTTTTCTGATACTTGACCAGGGCACCTCATGCTGTTCTTTTTCTTTATAATTATTTCATCTCTTCTTAGTAAAAAGTAAGAAAACCCATTGAACCAGAAACGATTCCTTTCTATTTAAACAATGCTCTTTTATTTTTCACTCTAGGAGAAATACATTCAACAGAAAAGAGCTGAACTCTTCACTCCAGGACACGCAATTTAATGTGATGGCAGGGTTTTCAATTAATGGCACTACCCTGAACTTGATCGGAAAATAAAACCACATGGACTGAAGTGCAAAGGATGAACACTTTATGATTGTTCTTGTGGAAAGAGCATGCATGCCATACTATAATCCAAAAGGATTTTTCATATACATTTCAAACCTAAAATGACCCTGTGCTTAATTTAACATGCTTGATGTTAAGTCACTGAATCTTGAGTAACCTTTCTATTAAATCGTAAAAACCGCTCTGAGTTCAGACTATGCACTTGGGACATTAGACATATTCAACACTCGGGTTCAGAAATTGGTTATCCATGATATAATGTTTCTCCCTGAAGTTTGCAAGTACATTGTTCAGAACTGCTCTGCCTCTGTTTCTGCAAATTACAACACACCCTTCACTGGCCATCACTTCCTGAGCTCCAACTAACCTAAGTCAGTGTCTCTGACACTGTGACTAAGGGGTAGGGCAGTGACTTTGTCCTTGCTGTCATGTTGGCAGCTGTCTCCCTCTTCCGCAAAACGAAATTGGCAAATACTTAAGGTAATTAGCGGTGTAAAAGTTTTCCTAGGATTGTTTATATAGCTAGTTGCTAGAAATGCTTCTGCCACGTCAGCTTGTCAGCTTCGTTCTTTGGCAATGACTCTGCATGCCTTGGTGCAGCTGGGATTACCTTCAGCTGCAAGAACAGAGCCAGTGACTTACTCCCCACTGTGCTCACAGCTCCTTGAAGTGGGTCTAGAGGAGGACTGGGGGCTAGTGCTGCTCTGAGACACACCTCCAGAGCCAGTCTCCTCCACTTCCCATTCCACCCTCCCAGCTCCATGGGGTCTACTCTCACCATCCTGGACACCTGCGCACTTCCAGGCAGCTCCACATTCAGGTTGAGAAAAGGGAGGCCGTTGCTCAAAGGCTGCCAGTCTCATCTACACAAGATAAGGGCTTGGAAAGCACCACTGGCCAGCACAGGGTCTCTGTTAACACCTGCAGGGGATGCCCACTCCTGTTAGAGCACTGATCTTGGCTCACGTTCGGAACTAACATGAGCAAAGCGCATGAGGGAAACTTTGAAAGTGATGGACTGTCGGTGACCTCGTTTGTGGTGATGACTGCATGGGTATGAGTATATGCCCCTATTTATCAAACTGTGGAACACCTGCAGGTCTCTGTTGATTCTCACTCAAGGGAACCGTGATAGCTGCTGAGCAATTATAGCGCAGAGCCTGGCCCCATCCATGCCCAGCTCCCAAGCGGCTGGGCCTCACTACTCTACATGGTGGAGAAAACTGCAGGCTTTACAGGCCCAGAGCTCTGCCCCCACCAGGCGATAGGGTGTCGCCAACAGCCCAGTGGAGACTTTGTCATTGCTTTGTGGACTTTACTCCCCCAAAAATTCCAATAGAAAAATAAACCCTATCAGTTTTGGCTAATTTACTAAAACTAAAACTAAAAAGACGCACTCCCTGGTGGAGCAGTGATCAGGTCTCCTGGCTCTGGCTGGAACGGTTCACATACATCCCAAGGAAAGGGGTTCGTGTTCTGGACAACCAAGATCAACAACTAAATAAAATAAATGAAAGTGATTCCTTCTCTCTTCCTGCCTGCCTGCTTGTCTTCATTCCTACTTGCACCTTTCCTTTAAACAAACAAACAACAGAATAAAATGAGATGAGATGGCCATGTTGGGTCCAATCCTGGTGCAATGGCCCCCTAGCTGTCACCCTGGTTAAATATATAATGGATCTGAGTCCTTGTATGTCAATGTGAGATTTCATTATTGGGGAGGAGAGGAGAATCCTCCCACCCCTTTGGGTTCCTCTTGGGCTGGCTCACTAATCAAATCAGATCAAAGCAACAGTAGAAAAACAATTTAATTACATACGCCTAGAAATGAGGACTCCAAAGTGAGGAAAATGGGAGTATATATCCTGAGAGACAGAATGAGAGGAGGCGTAGGACTTCCAGGAGAGAGGAGGCTCACGTGATGAGAAGGTGACTATTATGATGAAGAACATATGCTCTGTAATTAGATAATGTATCAATAGAAAAAGTTCATTTTTTTCTTAAAAACCCTGAATCTGGTTAATACCCCAAGCTTTCATTCTTCTAGGTAGTTCAGGAATGATGAAAGTTTCTCTTGAGCCTACAAGGCCTTCATTGACCTCAGTTCTAAATAATCCAAATGCCAAAGTGACAAGTTTTGAAGAGGCCTGCTCTGACATCTTGGGAGGTCTGTTCTGAACATCTCGGGGAGGTTTGTGCTAACATCTAGAGGAGGCTTGCTGTGGCCTCGCTCCTTATGCAGGCTTCCTCTTCCATATGGAATGTAGACACTGCTCAGATGTTCTTTACTCCATGGTCAACAGGGCAGGAAGACATACTAAACCGGTGACCCAGCACAACAAGCAAGTGGAAGCTTGTCTAGGGGCAGGGGCAAGGGCAGGACGTTGGAGCCCGTTCTCAAAGAGTCAAGCAGAAAGATCTTCCACCAAGGGGCACAGCCCTGTTCTCGCTGAGACTCACACCTCCCAACCTGCAAGCTGAGCACCTCCGCATGCCTGAAACACGGGCCCCAGCTCAATCACAGGAGGTCTGCATGCAGAACACACGGCTATGAGAAAAGAATAGAAGGCAGTGTTGGCTTAAGTCATTGAGTGTGGGGAATAACAAGACACCTGGCAGACCAAGCGTCCAGCGCTGCTGTGAGGGTGAACTGCAAGGTTGTGACTGAGTGCAGGCACTGGGCACACACTCAAAAAAAAAAAAAGGCATTATTGTCACTTTTGCTGTTTTCCACTGTATAGCAGTCACATAAAATGCTTGTCACCTAGGAAAAATTATCTTAGTTACTTTGCATCTGCAACCCATTTAGAGTCCTGCGCTTGGGGCTTTTCTTTGCGATTATATCTTGACTAATACATTTAAGATAATGAAACAATGCACTTATTGCCACAGGTTATAAATAAATAAAAAGGGACACAACTCTATGAAGCATATTAAGCAAGTGAAAATTTTAAAAAGTTGAGAAATGCGCCCTGACTGAGGCAGCCAAGGTGAAGACCATGTGAAGCCCAAGGATCAGTGTTCGAGACGTGGGACTGAGTTTAAAAAAGCAAAAATCACAAATATTATACTATCATAAGGGAAGGGAAATGTGCTATTTGCAAAAACATAGATGAACCTTGAGGGTGTTATATAAGCAAAAGAAGTCAGAGAAAGACAAACACTGTATGATCTCTCTTACATCTGGAATTAAAACCATTCATAGAAACAGAGAGAAGGTTGGGAGCTGCTAAGGATGAAGAATGGTGTGGGGAAAATAAATGAAGAGAGTCAAAGAATAAAAACTTCCACTCATAAAGTAATTAATTTTGGAGGATCTAATGTGCAACATGGTGACAGTCACTGACAATACTCTTTCATATACTTGAAAGCCCTAAGAGAGTAGGTATTACACGTTCCTAGAGATACATTATAGACACCACACTTTACACCTTTAAATTATACCATGGCGTGTGTCAATTATATCTCAAGTTTGAGAGAAATAAAAGAGAAAGGTGGAATGTAAAAAAAAAAAAAGTAAACAATAACAAAAATTTCTGTTGGAGAAAGGAAAATGTATATGCCAATAATGTTGTGATTATTTGATCTTTATTATCTAACATGCAATTTCAGATTTGATACTGACCACAGCCTTACGAGTCAGTTTTCTCTTGTCATATAGATAGGTTTCTCTCTTGCTTATAGAAAGTTTAATTCTGTTTTTTGTTTGTTTGTTTGTTTGTTTTTGGCTTTCTTTCTTTCTTTTTTTTAAAGGACAAGGAAGCAGAATAAGAGAGAATCTGAACTTCCTGAACTGTCCAATGCCACACCTCTGGTCAGTAGGTCTCGGATTTGACACAAGGGCTGCCTGAATCCAGACCCAAAGTTCTTCTTTGCAAGAAATTGCAGAGACACAAAATGTTTTATGACTCTAAGAAAATGTCTTCTGATGTTAAGAGGCAAGTTCATAATATACTGTCACACATCAACCCTGACCTATATCCTAAAAGGTCAAAGAAAATGTGGTAACAGAAAGGTCACTTAATGATTCAAAGATATTTCTTGCCGTTCTCAAGCAAAAGCACACATGTAGCTCACATGTACCTCTGTTTATTCCGAGAAGGCACCCATGATGGAGCTTGATCCATTTGCAACTATTTCTCTCCCAACAACAACATGGGGGCAGGTCCTCATATTTTCCGCATTTAATAGATGATATAACCAGATACAGAGAAGTCAAGACACTCTCCAAGATCATAGAGCTGAATACACAGGGAGAGCGCTGGAATGATCACAGGCTGAGTTCTACCCACCAGCTCAGCTGCCAGTGAACACTGTCGAGCTGTAACATCAGCCAGCCAGGAGCAGATGAGTGTGTAGACAGATGACAGAGTCCTTTCTGCACCTTTAAACATGTGCCACGAAATGGGGCCTCCCACTGTGTCCTTGTAGGCTACCGTCAGCCTGTCACAAATGCACATGGTGGTGTCCAGCAGTTAGTGAGCAAGGAAGCTAGATTTTGAAGCAAGTCATGGAATCTGATGTAATACCTTTGGGGAGGGTCAGGCAGTGAGGTGGGCAGGGGAGTTCTTTTTATCATTCATTTTCCTTAATAAAACTTACACGAAAATAGTTTCTAGAAAGAAAGCACATTTCCAAATGATCTTTAGAAATTTTCCCTGGAGTTGGAATTCACTGAGCACAGAGAAGGAGAAGACACATGAAGTGTGTCACTGAAGGTGTTTGTGACATCGTACACAGATAAGAGGAAGTTTTACAGTGAATTCAGGTGGGTATTTGCCCAGTTTTCCCTGGCTGTAAGCCGTGGAGAGCAAAGAATTCAGGTGAAGCTCCTGTTTTGATGAGTTGTCTTGCTTTTAGCACCTCATTTCCCCTGAGTATGGAAAACCACAGAACATTCTTTTACTTGCTTCTGACCCATCAAAAGAATCCTCAAAAAGCCAGAAATTCAGTGGATAATAAAATATCGTAACAATTCATTGAATTAAAGACATGATTGATTTGGCCAAAGGCTAAATGTATAATTTTCAAGGCAGCTTTTGGTTGAATCTTCAAACATGTTGAGAAAAGTCCAGAAGTTTCAAATTCCAGGCCAGTGATGTGCTTCTGGCTCAAAACAGTTTGGAATCCCTTTCCAGATGCACTTCAAGTCCTCGAATCTTTAGAGTCTATGAATTAATTATCTTGGTTGAAAGCACAGTCTTCGGATAATTCTTAGTGATAGCTTGTGGTTTATCTGGGAAATGTTGTAAAAACCAACAAAAATTGAAGTGCGATTTTCAAGTCAGGAGCCTCGCCATCAAGCGTGATTGAGTCAGTCTGAATGCATGTCCAAAAGAGGAACTTCCTAATTTCTTTTCTATCCTAGATTTTGAATTTTAAACTGTGTGAGTATATTTGCTTATGCAATGAAAAAGATTAAAGTAAAAACAGGAAAACTTTTAGATGACAGATAGATCATATACCCACGGGACTTTCTTCATATCATTGCATGAAGAAACCCACTCTTGAATGCAAATGTCACACTTACTTTCGTTTTATTTTTTGCTATTTATTGAATTCCTGCAATATCCTGTTGGACAGGAGGCGGGGCCCTCTGATTAGTGGGAGTCAGAATTCACTTTCTTTGCCTCCAGTGGTACCCGGTCATTGGGTCTAGGCCAGTGTCACAGGAGTCACACAAGCCTAGAGGTTTCCTCCTTCTGCCGAAGCTGCTTACCTGGTGGTCAACTGTGAGTGACATAGTCACAGTGGGCCCCAGTGGCATTCTGCTCAGGACCTGGCCCCCTCTAGGTGGAGGACTGCCATTTCTTCCTGGGCTGGGCTCGTATCCAGTGCCTGCCTGCTATCTGCCCCATGGGGTCATTGCTGGAGCCCTCCTGATGGCTGGGCCCTTTCCCCACTTGCTAGCAATGTCACCGAGTGACCGTGAGGTCACTTTAAGGGCCACTTGCCCCTCCAGCCTGGCTCTGCGCAGAAAGGTGCTCAGGTGTGGTCCCGCTGTATGAACAGCACTGGACAGAGTCATTTCAACATCAATGACCTCTCTTAATTTTTTTTCACATTTTTGGAAATATAGTATTAACATAATTTGTTCCTATTCTCTAAGGAGCCCTTATTATGCTGGGATTTTAGCATGTTTTACCAATTTAGCTGTTATAATGGCCTGCAAGTGCCTTGATTTTAAAATCTTATTTCCCAGGTCTTTTGAGAACTGGCTATAACCTGAGATTATTTTCATAATAGGCTGCTTATATAATGTACTTTGTGAAAGCCAACTGGTACTTAGCACTTCATTTTGCATATTGAGTGACATTTTTAGCTTGGTATTAATAATCCAACATTATAATAAAAATAATAGTAAGGATTTGAAAATCCATTACCAAGCTCCTTAAAGCCAGGTGAACCCATTAACTCTTAGATAAAAGAAATGGGAATTAAAAAGAAAAAGACTTGATTTTCTTTGGCCTAACATAATGACTCCTAGGATCAACTAGAAGAGAATGCTCTTGATGTCAGAGGAGCTCTGGGTGTTCTGGACTGACCAGTTAAAACAGGCCTGACTTTACCTAACAGTGGGATGAATGTGAAGGTCAGAGGCCATGGGTTCTTCTTTGACATCCTGAGGGAGGTTGGTTGAAGGAAAATCAGAAAGAGGAAGCCCTGTGCTTGGACCTCACAAATGAGACATGCAAACAACTGAGTTTTCACTTAACCTGAGCCTCATCAAAACATCTTTCTACTCAGTTTGGCTGCCCAAAATGCTGGCATGTTGATCAGAGGGCTCTCTGAAGGTCACTGCAACCCTTCCTTTGCAGGATCTTGGACAGTTCCAAGCCACAGACTTTCCCAGATGCCATGAGATGAACTGTACCACTTTCATTGTGAATTTCAGCCTGAAATTCTCAGATGTGACCTTGTCTGGAGGTAGGTCTTTAGGAGGGAATTGAATGAAAATGAAGTCATTAGGGTGGATGTTTATCCAACGTGCTGGGTCCTGGTAAGAAGGAGAGATCAGGACACAAAACACTAAGGAAATCCACATGAAAATGAACTCAGAGATACAGCGGCAGCATGTCTAGTCAAGAAAGGTCAGTGCTGGTCAGAAACCACTGGACACCAGAGCCAGGCCTGAAATATTGCCCTCAGAGCCCTAGTGGGGACCGCCCTGCCTTTACCTTGATCTGAGATGTCAGGCCAGAGTTGGGTGACAACACATCTCTATTGTTTGCAGTTCTTGGTTAGGGCATCCCTGACAAAGAGATGCTCAGGTTTACAGGACATCAAACCATGTCAGATGTTCCCCAGTCCTGTTTAGAGACTCCCCGAAACACTTGGCAGTGAAAAGAGGTAAATTCCACCTCTTGAGGGTCACAGGAGAGCTCAGTCAATAAAATACCATGAGAATTCAGATGTCAGGAGAGACGCAGAGATGGAGAACTTCAAGAGACCCAGGCCTGCACAGGGGAAAAGAAATTCAGAAGGCACATGTGAGAGAGGCAACCAGAGCCATGGCTTTGGAGACAGCAATCAGGACAGAAGCTGAAGACAGCTGTTGACTGGGACAGCATCCGGTTCTCACTGACAATGAAGAGAGACTTAAGCTGGGTGGCATGTGGCTGAAAGGTTTTTTCTCCGGGTTCCGTGAGGAAAGAAAGCCAATCAAACCAAAAGTCGAATAGCCAGGGCTTTATTGGGGTTTGCGCACCAGGGAGAGGTTCTCCGGTCCGCAGAACCGGGGCGAGGAAGTCGCACCCGTACAAAGGGAATCGCGCTCTTTAAGCAAAAGAATTTCGCGGGCTTCATACGTCGCTATTGGGGATTGGTCCTGTGATTCCAGGTGTGGGCTTCAATCCCTCAGTCTGACGTCAGCCACCTTTTTTCCCGGGTATGGCCGCCGTTTTGTCCCTCTGGGCCAGCCTAACAGTGGCCTCATAGGCAACAGGCTCATGTGTTGTCAGGGAATGGAGTCGCTTATGGTGCTCAACATCCAGGAGGATGTATATGTCTTCTATTTAGATCCTAACTTCAATGATAGAAACACAGAACTGCAAAATTGTGTTTTGTTACTTCTAGTAACTCTATAATTAGTGTTAAAATGGGTAACATACAACATATCCAAGGGAACCTTATTATTACATAGGGATGACTTTATCATTAAAGGAAATTGGATTTTATTCATACAGACAAAACATTCATTGCCATTTGTGGAGCTTATCTAAACACAAATACATTTTCAATATTCAGTCATAAGGAGCAGAAAAAACTTTAATCATCAACTTGAATTTTCTTTAACAATAGTTTCAACTTATTTTTGAGAGCTTGCAATTAATTAATTTTCTATCCATGGGCCTGACCACATTGCTAGAACCTATTCTTGCCTCTACTGCCCTTTCATCAACTCAATCAACCCTTTTACCATGCAAAAATGACACCGTACAATTTTTATTTTCCTCTGAGGGTATTCTCAATATTTCAGTCTCAGTGTCAAAAATAGTGAGATGAGGCAATGACATAAAGCCACAATGGAAACTGGACTCATTTTGAAACTCCCAAAGTGGTTATGTACCCTGAAAAAGAGTTATCTCTAATTTCTTCTTGACTCTTCTGTGATTGTGAAATGCACTTCAAATCATTCAGTGTCCTTTCAACTCCTGAGTTTGCTATGCCCATTTGTTCCCAAAGCTGCACCTGGTGGTTGGTGTACATATCTGTACTTGAAATGAATCTCCTACAGCCCACTCTGTGCCACTGAGGATGGAGAAGCTTCTTTCAGGCGATGTGTACTTATTAAAGAGAGCCATGTTGTACTTGTGCTTACTGAATTACAATTAAAAGTAAGTCATTCCATTATGTTATTTCAGTAAAGAAAATGTAGAAAGGTTGCATCACATTTAAAAATCCACGTTGGAGTGATTGGATGGAGATCTGATAAAATCATAATCTGTTTTATTTGCCTGAAGATCTTCAAATAATATACCCAATGTATAACTGCCTGTCTAATATATCAGGGCTGTTTTGAAGATCAGCATAGAATGTTCCCACTCACCATTTGTCTCAGAAATACTGACGTATTTTTTCGGCATCTTTATTGATGTTTAACTGAGAAGTGAAAATTCTATGTATTTAAGCTATACATGAGATGTTTTGATATTTATATACATTTGAAATGATGCTCACAATCAAGCTAATACATTCATTGCCTTACATAGCTACTCTTTTGTGTGTTTGTTGTCAGAATACTCAAGATCTATCTACACAGCAACTTTCAAATACATGCTGCAGTCATTTTAATTAGAGTAGTTTTGTTGTACATCGATTCCCCAGAATTTATTCCTCTTGTATCTGCAAGTTTGTGTCATTGGTCAATAGCTCCCTATTTCTCCTAGCAGCTCCATAACTACTCACCCCGACCTGGGCCCAGTTAGCACCCTTCTCCTCTCTGCTTCTATGAGTTTGTCTTTTTAGGTCCTACATGTAAATGAGATCATTCAGTAGATGTCTTACTCTGGTATACTTCACTTAGTATATTGTCTTCCTGGTTTGTCCATGTTTTTTAAAATGGCAGGCTTTCATTCTTTTTTATGGCTGAAATAGTATCCATTTTCCTTTATCCATTTATTCATCAATGAGAACATGGTTGCTTTGTGTCTTGGCTTTTACGAATAAGGTGGCAGTGAAGAGGAGAGTGTAGATATCTCTTTGAGACAGTGATTTATAGCCTTCAGATAAACACCTAGAAGTGGGATTGCTGGACCGTCTTGTTCTTTTCTAATTTTTTGAGGAAACTCCAGACTGTTTTTCATAGCGAGTGTGCCAATTTCCATTCCCGTCAAAAGACAGTTTCCTTTTCTCTACCTGCTCACCAACACTTGTTATCTCAGATCCTTTTGAAACTATTTATCTCAACAGGTATGAGGTGTTACCTCTTTTGGTTTTGATTTGCATTTGCCTGATGATCAGCAATGTTGAACATTGCTCCTCTTATCAGTGACCACTTTTTTCTCCTTTGGAAAAAAGTTTATTCAGGCTTTTTACCCATTTTTAATAGCATCATTGTTGTTTTGCTATTGCATTGTAACAGTTTCTTATATATTTTACATTTTCACTCCTTATCCCATATTGAATTTGTAAAGATTGTCTCTTGTTCCACAGGATGACTTTTCATTTCTTTGTTGGTTTCCTTTGTAATGCAGAAGAGCATTTTAGTCTGATGTCATCCACTTGTTTATTTTTGCTTTTGTTGCCTGAACCCCTGGGGTCATATCATGACTTACTAAGGATATAGGATATACAGTCCTGTGTCCTGGCTATTCCAGAACTCTGTCAGAGAATTCGAGATCTCTTTTCAGTGACAACGTAGATAGTGACTAAGAATGTTCGGAGTATGACCTTTGAGTGAGAATGGTTCCCGGCCTTCATACCTCATGAGATGCATAGAGCAATATTTTACCTGAAAGGAGGAGAGTCGTAATTGTGAAACAGTTCTTCAAGCCAGTCACTTGACTTATCTCACATTTTTTTTGAATCCTGTATTTTTTGTTGTAAATGGAATGACATAATTAGTCTCCGTTCATAGGAGTGTTAAGTGTCAGGTGCAAATCTCTAATTTTAACAATCTCAGCAGGTTTCTCTAAACATTTTGGAGAGATACATCACATCAGTAAAAAGTTGCAGTCATTAATATTTTACAAAGACATTAATAGTTTTAATTTGTAAATTATAGCTATGGAAGTCTTCTTTCGTGAGCATTACAAAAGACATGCAGACACATACATTTTAAAAATGAATCAGATACAAACGCATGTATGTGGAAGTGTTAATAGTTGTTCCTTGCTTTATAATTCATCATTTCATGCAGCTTTAGGGTGTGTTCACCCACCTTGAGACCCCTGAGCTAATGTGAAAGCTGAGGGCCTCAATAATTTTTGAGAAAGAATAGCAAACAGAAAAACAGATTATACTCAGCACGCTTTTGTATTTTTCTGTGTTGCCTTTCAGTCATTTTATCAAGCAGAGGCCTCTTTGTTTACTGTCTGTGCATACACCATTGCTTGTTTTTTCCCTTGTTATCTTTGCAAGGACATTTCCATGATGAGGAAGAACTGCAGTATTGGAAACTATAATATTGAATGTGCACAAGCCTTCCTCTAAGTACCTACAACACGGTTTAATTAACAATTGCTTTTTTGTTGTTTTCATTTTTTTTAATACCATAAAAAACAAAGCTGGAATAGCATTGCTATGGTCTGTCTGATATCGTCCCACAGTTCATATACTGAAGTCCTGACTCACAGCATCTCTGGACATGGAGTAAAGACATAATTAAGGTTAAATAGGTCATATGAGTGGAACTTGGATGTGAATAGAGTCCTTAAGAGAGAGGACCCCAGAGTCTCCTTGACGCTCCCTCTGAGAACACAGTGAAAAGATGGCCTCTCAAGCCAGGAGAAGGGCCCAAAGCAGTAACCAAAGTCCTCCACCTTGATGTTGGACTTCAGCCTCCAGCTCTGGCATTTGTGTGGTGGGAAGTGGGCCCCCAAGCACCTCCATCCTTTCTCTCCCTAAATCACAATTTGAAAGCCAGTGATGGAGCCAAATGAACAGCTCATTTAAAATGTTTACTTGTTGATCTTTAAAGGAATCTTCAAAATGTCAGAATCCCAATTTCATTTTTAAATGTAATTAATAAATTCTTCTCTTTTAGTTTAAACATTTTTTTTAAAAGAAGGTGCAGGCAGGCAGGATGAAAAAGGAGGAGGAAGCACTTTATTTATTTAGTTTAGTTGTTCATCTTATTGCTCCCTCAGTCCCAGGATCCAAACCTGGGTTCTTGGGATGCACGTGAATTGCACTCAATGAACTTACCTGCTAAACAACCAGGACGCGTTGACTTTCTACATTTTGTTGAAGGAACTTGGAATCATGACATTATCTATCTTTAAGGTGTGCATATTTGTATATAATATTTTAAGTTTACCATGGACTCTGATTTCTTTCAAAGCATTGTCCTAGAGTTTGAAAATGCCAGCATGCCCTTGGGGTCTTAATAGGAGCCCTTTACCCACCCAAGCCTCATAGGAGTGGGGAACTAATGATTTACATGTGAATTTGCTTCTCCGCTCCCGGAAATCTGTTCTGTCCATCTCAGTCTGAACTTTAACAAGCTGGGGAGCACACAGCATCATGATATCTCAAGGAGACCTGAGGTTCTCAAGTTTTGCTCGGGCGACATGTGTCATACCCCTTTCCCCTACTATCCACAGCCAAGCCTAGACAGCCTTCCTGTCCTCCAGGGCGTCACACCTTCGTGTTTCTGCCTTACCACTGTTGCTCACCTATAAAATGGGATGAGGTCCATTTTTCTCCTGTTAGCAACCCAGCAAACTCCTCTGATCACTGCCAGGGAGTTGGTGTCACACTGCATTCTGTTGTGCTGAATTATGATATTCTTACTATATTCTTTTGCTTTTTAAACCTTATTTATCAACTCCTTCCACAATGTGTGACTATTTTCTGGGCTCACAGCCATCCAGTCTATCTCAGGGCAATTGCAAAGGTGAATGACCATTCTGTCAAGTAGGACACCACGTAGCCAGGGAGTCAGAGCTGCAGATCAACAAAAATCATGTGTATTCTCGTTATGGTTTCACATGGTCACAGCCTTAAAAAAGAAACATAGCTAATTTTCTATTACTATCCCAATTAAAAATTGGTAACTATGAAGTGGAAGGATATAAAAAAGCATTAATTTAGAATTTCAAAATATAGTTCAGTTAAACATAAACATCCTGCATTTTTTTTTTTTTTTTACTGTTTTTGGGAACAGTAATTTGGCCCATAAAATGCTATGAAAATAAAATTGAGTCAAAAGCAGTTTTCTAAGAATTGTCTCCTTAAGTATAAATAGGTTATGATTTGGACAGTTGATGGGAGACAGAAACTAGCAGAAGCTTCTACAGGACAGAATCAAATCTTTGAGGACTGAGCTTAACAGTCCTGCAAGGAGAAAAAAAAAAACCAAACTTGTAACTATGCTTCTTTGTAAAAAAAAGTATGATCCTTTACCTCATTCTCAATTCATTTTCTTAGAATTCATATGTTAAGTTTGCAAGGTTCCCCTTTTAGAATCATTATTTACAACACTGTCACTGTTTCCATAGTTATACAGAAGGTCTGTTTCCATAGCAACGTACTTAGTTTCCTAAACAAATAGTATCATAGTGGTTAATCTTGTTTCAGTGTTATTGTACTATGTTATTAGATACAAAATTCAAAAAATAATTTAAGTAGAGTCTGAAACGAGGTGGGTTGCTTTTATTGCTTGGTAGTTTAGATATTACATTTCAATTTTATATTAAAATACAAATCCATTTGAAAAATAGTGGGGATTTTGCATAGTAAACATGATTCCAATTTTATTCACCAGTTATAAAACATTATAATTTAATAAGTGTGTTCCAATACATGAGCAATAAACAGGGAGAGGCTTCCCATCTTCAGATTAAAATGCCTGTTTCTCAGTTGGCCTGGATGATTTAGTCTCCCCAAATCTCTAAAGTCATTTATAACCACAGCAATATTTCCCTCTGTCATTTTTGCATCTTAAGTCATTTCTACTCATTTTACTTTTGATCTTACAGCCCTAAGGGAACAATCGTGAAATAGACTTCAAGGGAACTTTATGCTTCCCTTTTTTTTTTTTTTTTTTTTTTCCAATTGAAGCAAAAGAGAAAAATTAATACACATATATGTATTTTTGGTCTTTAAATTTAATGTCTTCTCTTAGGAACAAGTCTCCTGGCCTTTCAGAACGGGCTTCTGCCTTCCCGGCTCCCTACATGGTTGGCTTCAGGCAGTTTTGTTTTATTGATTTGATTACATTTGATCTCACAGGGAGTCTCAGGGCAGGTGGGGAGATGGCCGTGTGCAGGATAAAGGAAATGATTGCTCTGTTTACAAGTAGCAGGGGTTCTGTTAAGAACCCCATAGCCTTTCCCTTCTTTCAGATGTTTTGCAGGAATCTGCCAGACTGTGTCAATCTGGATATTTCTCTGACCCTTTAACATTTGCCTTTTTATTTATCCCTTTAGAATAAGCTTTCTTTAAGAACATATGCAGGTTGTTCCCCTCTCAAACGAAAGGGGTTTGACATGGGGGTTGAGTATAACAATTTGAATTTGTGAAATTGTCCATAATGAACTGAAGTTGTTACAGCCTGGGCACCCCCTTGCTCCAGAGCTAATGGCATCTGCTCAGGCCTTTCCCGGCTGTGTGATGTGGGGCCTGCTGGTTGTTCAGCTTCTCTGAATCTCACTTTCCTCTTCTATAAAACTGGGGAAATCCCCCTCACTCTCTGCAGTGTCTTGGGACAGTAGAGATATCGTAAATACACTGCATGCTAACACTTGCTAAACGGAGCCATTGCCACATGGTAGGAACCAGAGAAAAGCATTCTTTCTCTGTCTCCATCCCTGCATGCAAACAGGCTTCTCACTTCTCCTGCACACTTACCTGGAACTTGGCAGAAATGCAGATTTGGGTTCAATAGTTCTGGCTGGGAGCTGAGTTTCTGACTGGCTGGTAGGTTTTCAAGTAGCCCAGTCACTTCACCTTAAAGGGGCAGAATCTCAACTTCCCAAATGACAGGCTTTCTCAAACTTGTTAAGACCCTAATTAAGGGCCACATATGATCATAACACCAGATCCGAAAACTACGTTCACTTGGGTGTATTTGAGGTGCTTGTTCTAGGACAAGATCCAAAGCAGCCAGGTCTACTCATCTTGGCTACATTGCAGGATAAATGTGTGCCTAGTGCTCCTTGTCTGTGGGATCCTTTTCAACAACTAAATGGCTTGTTTCCTTCCTTTAGACCCAGGACAGATGAGGGAAGAGGCAAAATTGCATCCACTCAAATTGTTATTAACCAAAATGTTTGGTTGATTTGAATCTCCTGAGTCTTACTATCAATGTGGTTCAGTTATATTCAGAAAAATGTATAAGCAGGTTAGAAGTATGAGACATAGTTTAACACCCAAATCAGAACCCAGTGACTCAACAATGAAGTTTAGAAGCTGACTGTATCATGCAACCATCAAAGACTACAATATAATTAACAGTCCAGAATTCTCTAAGAAAGAATGTTCTCATTTCCTTTTTCTATGTTGACAGAGTTAACAGACTGAGTTAGGTTTTCTTAGACAAAATGATTTTTGGTTTGCTGGTCTCTTGTCATTCAGGGACTTACAGGCATTTTAATTGTTATATCTGAATAGCAATGCTTTGCTTTTGTTTTACAGCAGAAACTTTTCAATGACAACTATCTTTCTGAGATCATATTTCAAAAGGCAATTATATTTGAAAGGCCTAAAAAATACAGGGTTTTCTAGGGGATTTTGTCACTTGGGTTTTCCTTGTGTATGATCTCATTGTCTAGGATTGTAGAAGTTTCTAAAAAATCAAAGGAACTGTGGTTTCTAATAAATATATGCAAACAGAACTATTTTCATTTTTATTAGTATGCTAAGTATATTCACTCAACTGATATTGACCTCATAATGAATCATGATGAGTCAATTTGTCCTTCTCAAAAATGACAATACATTTCTAAAAAAAAAACCAATGTCCTTTGGAAGAGGGGGCAGTCAGTTTTGCAAGAGGGATTTGCCTACCATGGAAAATACCCCAACTGTCGATTAAAAACTTACATAAGCAGATAAAGAAGCTGGAAAAAAACCAAGTTATGCTCACAGGTAAGGAGCAAAGCAAACTGGTTGGTGCATCACAAGTGGTCAATACCAGTATTTACTGCCAGGATTTCTCACTCTCACCTCAGCATTTGCAATCTCATCTCATTGCTCGAAACAAACAAGACACTAAAGCAGGCATGACTCTCCTATCTCTGAGCAGTTGTGGAGACATGTGCGTGTGTGTGAAGGACACTTCGCCATGGGGTTTCAGATGCAGAGATTCAAACACACGGCTGTAGAAGGAAACCCCGGAAACATTCTCTCCAAGTCTACAACACCTGACAGTGGAGTGTCCAATCAAACAGACCTCTGTTCTCAGGACTCCCTGTTCATAGAATGTCAGGAAGGACAGTGATTTAGAAAGAGCTTTTACCAAATTAAAAAAGCAGAGAATCTCAGCAGAGGGGAAAAAGCCCAAACCCGTGCCTCTGACACACACATGCAATGAACATACACATTTCTGCAAGAAATGCATGGATTTTTTTCCCCCGGGTTGTGTTGGTTAAATATTCATCTCAATCAGCTGTCTTGTTGGCTATGTTCTACAGCATCAGCACTAAGGTCATGTCTTCACAGAACGCTATGAAAGGGAAACTTAAGCAGATAGCTGGTTTAGTGAAGTCAGCCTCTCATTCAAACCACCAAAGTCCAGAGTTCCGTGGAATGGGCAATGTCCTCAAATGAGACCATGCTTCATTCCTTATGTGGGTTCCGGGTAAACAGGAAGAGGATGCACCAGGAAATTCTCCGTTATTTTGTGGGGCTTTCCCAAAGCTAACTTATGCAAGGTGAAGTCCATCGCCTCTTCCCTGGTTCAAGTGCACTGTGGTAGATATCGGGTCAGCTGAGATACACAGCCTCAGCGCAAGGGTTGCCGCAGAGAATCTTTGAATGGAATGGCAGTCAGAAGTCCCCACCTCAGTGACTGAGAACTCTGATTCAGCTGTCAGGCCACTGGTTCAAATCTAGGCTCACCACTTTCTTAACTCTTAGTGCCAAACTTCTCTGGTCCTCAGTTTTTCAGCTGTCTCCGTGACGGGTAGAATAGCACCTATTCTAAGAGACTATTGTAAGAATGAACAGAAACATATATGCTGCTTAGTGACTTGCAAATGTTAGTAAGTATTAGAAAATGGTGTTTCCTGTAACTGCCACTAAGATCATTTGTCATGATTCGTTTCGTGAGTTGTTTTCTATTTGCCAAAGCTGATTATAAACTTAGTACACATTGATTCTGCAATCTTGGCTAAACTTTAGCCAATCGAAGATTCCTCAGTCATGTCCCCAGCTCCAATTCTAAAGTGAACTTAATGAGAAGTCAGAAGGACTGGGAAGGTCAGGAATGTTATGATAAAGTCCAGATGACATGGATATTAAATAATTATCTTCTTTTTATTTTTAGAGAAAGGTGTAGGCAGGAATGAAGGTCGGTAGGCAGGCAGGTAGGAAGAAAGAAGAGGAAAAAGCAATTTTATTTTATTTTTATTTAGTTGTTCACACTGGTTGCTTCCCCCCCAGACACAGGACTTGAACTCATGGGGGCGTGGCCTTGCTCCCTCGGAGGTAATTGACCTAACCACTTCTCCACCAGGGTGCAACAAATATTAAATCATTCTTAAACTCTAGGTTTAACTATGTCAACAGAATTCCAGGAGTGACTATTTAAACCTTGGTTTTAGTTAACTCTGACATTCATAACACACAGCACAACCCCGGTGCTTAAATGACACACTGCAGTCTCATGGTTCTGGGATTCTGGAGGCTCTGAGATCAAGGTGTCACAGATTCCATATCTGAAGAGGGTTCCCTTCCCGACCCTTGAAGTGTCCTTATGGGATCTCTTCCCTGTGTGTACTCATGAAAAAGGGAGCGAGGGCTGAGCCCCAGTCTCTTTCCTCCTCTGAGAAGACACTAGTCATGTAGAGTCAGGACCCCACACTGCACCTTCATCACTGTGACTACTTCCATAGACTCCATCTCCAAATACCATGTCATTTTAAGGGACATAAACATTCAGTCCCTAGCACCACTCCTGAGGGGTCTTCTTTCCTAAGCAGCCTCTAATTGAGAATAACATGGAGAGCAGCCCGGCCCCGGGGGCCTCCATGTCCCATGGTTCCAGGACAGTGGCTCCCAGTGGGGACCCTGCTTCCTGGCAGGTGGTGCCTGAGTGTACCCCACCCCATCATTTGTCTGCTCTTTGACAACATTTAATGCCACACGTCCATTTTATTTGATCTTTCAGATGTTTTCTCTGAAGCATGTTTTTCTTGGTCAGGTGTGTGAGGGCTGATGGCTGTGAAGCTCTCTACTCTCCTGCTTCTTTCTTCCCTGTTTTAATGGCTCCAGTCATTCTTTCCCCACACAGGAAGCTGCTCCCTGAGTCACCAAACCTCAGTCTAGCATCAGCTGGGTTAGCACATGCCCAGGTCTACTCCGTTCTTTATTTAAATGAGATCTGCAGATACCATTCTGAATTTTACATGTTGTTTAGAATTTTAAGGCTTAGTAGGACTCCTTACTTCTTTCCTCCCACCACAGACACAGACAGAGGGACACCAGCCCTCATGACTCCATTGGAAGGACATACGTCAGAGGTTGGACCCTGGCATCTCATTGTCATTCTCTTGCTTCTTGGGAAGAGTCATGCCAGACAAGTGAAGTGATGCTCCTGTCTTCAGGGTTTGTGGTCTCATGAAGGAGAAACAGATTCACAGGGTTGGTCCAGGCTCCAGCTCCTGGGTTTTCTCTTGATGGGCAGCCCAGGCTGACCTGCACTGAGAACACCCAGTCCTGTTCTGTGTTTCCTACAAGGACCCTTTCCTCTAGGGGAGCCCTGCCCTCTGGGGACGCAAGGGGCCTATCACCTCCACTTGAGGACAGCTCCTGATTCCCTACATCTTTCCCCAGGACTGACTTCAGGTCTTGCTTGTTTAGCTGTTGTTGTTTTTATGTCTTGTAAAGGAGGAGGTGCGAGCTCTGCTTGGTGACCTTACAGTCACTGTAAGTGGCTGAGAAGACACCTCTGACTGTTCTGTCAGCTTCCAGGCCCTCTTCTGCCCCTTAGGGCCGAGGATGAAGACCTGACCCCCTTCAGGTCTGCAGGCAGCTTGGTCTAGAGAGGAAGTAGGATTACATTCATTCTTTTACACATAGATGCCTTAAGAAAAAGACTTCTTAGATCGCCTTTTCTTTTGATAAACTTTGTTTGCTTGTTTGTTTTTGTATTTATCTCCATATAATTTGGTTCTGGCATTTCTCTGCAATCCAAGTTCCCCTCACTTTTTTGGAAAAATCAATGGACAAAAACTATATTCTGTTATTGATCAAGATGGTGCCTGCCCTCAGGACCAGAGAGAGGTCACATTTATCATTGATCTGAAAGTGAGAAATAACCAGAGACATAGAAAAAGGATTTTGACCTTAGGTGTAAATGGTTAATGGGAGTTCTTTGCAGATGAGGTAATGTTTGTTTGCTCAGTAGTGGAAGTAACCCGCTATCTTTAGGTAACTTGTGGAGGTTGTAAGAGCAGAGCAACTCAGAGAACATTTCCTTATTACAAGCAGTTAAAAACATTAGAGAATCATTTTCTAACTTCCTGAGGCTCCTCCTTAACTCAGACTCAACAGAGGAAGCCCTCTCAACCCCTCCACCCCAGTTTTTTTCCTATTGCAAACTGGTCAACTCACACAGGGATTGATTTCTGCGGTGTTTTATTTTAAGCCTCTGTTTTCCTCGGCAGCCTGGAGGACAGAGATGGCAGGTCAGTTAGCACTGACGTCACAGGGGACTCCAAGCCTTGGGTGAACTGTGAGCAGATTGAAACACAAGATAGAGAAAGGTATCAAAAATGTTTGAAGGGTTTGCTCATTTTAATGACAAATTCCAGCAACAGACAGGAGAACATTTAGATCGGGAAAATCCTGCTTGTACCACATAATTAGAGACTAAAAGGGCTTGTTTTCACTAGTTAAATACAAGATTATCCAGCTCCGCCACTCTGCTTATCACTACATTCCAGAAGGTTTGCCTTACTGGCTGTCCTCCTCCAGCCTCTAGGGAGTCACGCAGACTGTGACATACCCTCTCTTACTGGCTGAGTGGTCATTACTTCCAGGTGATCAGACATTCTCAAGCCTGGTAAGTGTTGCATTTTATTTTATTCACCATCTGAAACTTCATGACTTCTTCCTGAAATGAATTCAAGAAAGGTGGAGAAAGGAATCAACTAGAACATATCTATCCTTCCCACAAAGAATTTTTCCTGGCAACACAGGTCCATGTCTGCAATCAGTTATATTCGTGATAATTCCAGCACTGGAATGGAGGAACCTCAGGGTTTAAGCTGGCCCCAGTCTCAAGTATCTCCCCTGACTCTCTAAAGCGTTCCCAGGCCTCTCCATTCTATTTCTGATGCTACAAATTCATGTATTCACCAAGCATGTGTGATGAACACAGTTATCTGCTAGTCACTGAGAATATAACCATAAAAATCATTGTCCTTAACTCAAGGTCATCCTGAAGGAATTATCAAAATCAACAGATCCTCATACACGAGGGTGTGGTGGGGTGTGGATGGGGGGACACTCCCTCAGACTACAACTGAATGACTGCTTTGTGGGCCCTGTGCTATCCCAGCACCTGGCACATTGACCACTTTATAAACAAGTGTGACTTCAGTCAGTGAATGAATTTGAGCCATAAGAAAGGGAGTTATTTCCCAGGGTACTTATCTCTGATAGGAGACCAGAGGTACTAAGAGACACACATTTTTCCCTGAAACATTGATAAACCAGGCATCACAGCATCAGACAGTTTATGATCAAACAAAGGGACAGAGTCTAGGAAAATGTTGGGAGAAAATACATATGTATATTGTCCTCAAAATAATATCTTTACATGACTTTTGCAATTGAAAATGGATATTTACAATCTGGAATACTAAATGCATTTTCACATCAAGACCCAATATCCAAATTTAAGCATCTGTGGCTAATCTCACTGGAGGAATGCAAAAAAATAATCACTACCTTAGAGAAGTCTTAATCAGTTACTTTGAACTAATCAGATTGCATATTTTTTCATACATAAAAAGCACCAATAAATATATAACTAGTAAAAAGTAAAGAATACCAGCTTCCAATTCTTGGTAGTATCATGTCTAGTTGATTGTTAATATCATCGGTCTTGTGCCCATTTTAAATGAAAACAGGTTGATCAATGCAATTTTCTGTAATTTTATTGAGTTCTAGGTTCTGAGGTTATTTGAGAACTACTGGTTTAAGGAATTAAGATTCTCATCACATGAATAAACCAAGGAGACTTTCTTTCCAAGACCAGAGCCAGTCTTCGTTTCTTTGCTTTTTTAATAGTGGTATTTATTTTGTACACATTGTTCCTACCCCATGTTATCGAAATTATCATAAAAACATCGCTACAGAACCAAGTTGAATTCTTTTGTTTCCCTGGTGCCCAAACAGTCCATGTCCTGAAAGGTCTGGTGCCATCTCCTGGGCTCAGCCTTTCTGTCCCCGCTGCTGCCCTGGCCCTCTCAGACATGACACGCCTTCTGTTATCAAGGACTCTGCCCAGAGGGGATGTTTGCTTTGTCTCACGCCTGCTGGTTTCAGGAATGTTCAGCAGGAGGGAAATAAGTAAGAGGTCAGTTTCCCTTGAGGCCTGGGACCATCTCACAGGTCCCTTCCACAGATGAACTGGCTCTGACGTCAGCCATCACACTGCCTATGCCTGTCCTCATAGCATCCTCATTCCACATCATTTAGTGGACAACTGTGATGAACTTTGGCACCAAGAAGGCATCTGCTCAACCTTTACCCCTCACATTCTACATCTTGTCTTCTCTATTTGGTGGTTCAAGCCAATGGCACAATGGGCTCCAATTTTTATCAGCCTAGTCTCTGGGGCGGTGGGGAATTTGAGCCAAATTTAAAAATGGGAAGAGTTTATATCTACCTTTAGATTTCCACCTTCTTCAGGAAGTGGCGGAAATCTGGTGAGACCAGACACGACCTTCATTCCCCCACAGTCCCTTCATCCCTAATCCTGTCCTGCTGAGGTCAATGGTCTCCTGCCTATCTTGGCATTTCTATGTCTCCTTTTCTTACTCCAAATTGCCCTTCTCCTTCTCTAACATTCTTGGAACTGGTGGACACTATGGGGAATTTGGCAGGCGAGTCAATTAAATAGCTAATTGTTAGCTATGGTATGTATGGCATTGATGCTCCTTAACCTATCAGCTAAACATGATTCCTCTCACCTCCACCCCATTCCTAGGAGACATAGCCTCCCATCCCTGGTAGGGGACCTTGTTCATAGGTATCACTGACTATGCCAGGCAGGTGTTTTTTACATGGGACTTTACATTTTACGGGGAACTTTTCAATGTAAAATTTAATTAAATCGCAAGATTTGATTCTGAATTTAAGCTTTGATTCTGAAAAGAAGATGTTGCCATCCCTTCATTATGAGTGGAGGACTCCTGGGGTCTTGTAACTCATCAAGACCACACAGTTACAAGTGATGGGTCCCAAACACAGCCAGGGATTCCTGAGTCCATCTCATCCTCTCTCTTCAATAAGAGGTTGTTCTTTGGTAAGTTTAAAATCTCTGTCTATTAGTGCCATGTCAAACAAATGAGCAGATCCAACTGGTCTGCTGGAAAATTCCAGCTGAATAACTTCATAAACAAAGACTGTGAGTGTCTAAAAATGACACAGAGAGAAGAATTACTAGAGTGAGTAGTTTCTGGGTTTGGAGCCCATTAGGAATTTTTGTAGGATGGACTGAATTTTAATATAGACTGATGCATTCATTCTCCTGTCTCCTTGATGCTGTCCTGTGAGTATTCACTGGAACATCATTACATGATGGTATGAGATGAATCACACACTTCCAGGTGTGCTTCTCTTTCAGGTGTGGAATGGGTAATGCAAGTTGCTTAAATACCTTCTCCTGGCTAGCTCTGCCTGTGGTTGCTAAGACACGGTGACAATAAATTGGCAAAACAAGTCCCCATTTGGAGAGCTTTCATGGCAAATTTCTAATAATGATAATGGAGGCTTGTCTGACACCTGTCTGCTTGTCCAGATTCCATCTTTGCATGAAGTTTTAAACTGAGCAACTCCTGAGATTTTGCTCTCAGCTACCTGTCCCCTGCTGTGTGCAATGCCTCAGCCAGGGTCCCAGTGAGCAGGAACCCAAGACCCTGAAGACATCAGCTCTCTCCACTGCTCACACTATTGGAGCAGGTGTGATGTGCATCCAGAAAAATCTGGGCTTCCCATCTAAGGGACTCTGCATGAGCTACTTTTGACCAAGATCCTCTGCTATGCAATGTTATTTCTCAAGTTCAAGATATTTCCTCTTCTTTTGACATTTCAGAAATGCCAGTTGCTATGTTAACAGACACTGTCATTTCTGCTAAAGCACTTTACAGAAGGTGTGCTTCCTTTCAATCTGCTTTCTCTATGGATTTTCACTTACACATTGGAGGGCTTTCTCTTCTCTCATGGGGACAGCTGTCTGTATCACTCCATAAAAAAGAAAGCAGTGCTCTCAAGATTTTTTAAAAATTATTTTTCCAGAATAGACTATAAACACACATTGGTGAGTTTTAAATATTTATATATATTGCAACCATCAATGACAATAAAGGGGAAAAAAGAGATTCTTGTGATTCACCTAATTGTGACCTAATTCATTTCTGGGCAGGGGATTTGAGTTGAATCATAAAAATGGGGTAACTTAATCTAATGTTTGCGTATTTCTTCCTGCACATTGAATTTATACCAATTATATTATCATACAGAAGAGAACGTCATCCATTTGAACTTTCTTTTGATTTCTATCTCAATATTTCAAAGAGAATGTTTTTTTGCAAGAATTCCTTCTTGCTTTGAAAACACTGGCATTTATACAATCTGATCACTCTGTTGACCACAGAAGACACCCCACCTCTCCATCAGTTCCTCGGTCTGGACTGAGCCCATCCTCCAGCCCCAACCTCAGGTTGCAACTCTCCTGTCTCTCCTGGGACATTGCTGTCCCTGAAAATTCAAGTTGTGTAAGGAATTACTGTAATGAGACCTTTTGGAATGTAGGGAAGAGTTGGTTTAAGTCATAAGCTCTGGCATTCAGATTTAGACTAAATGTGAAATTCACTGACCGGGACTTTTCACAATTGCAGGGCATTGGGCAAAATGAGATCTTCGTTTAAAAAGAAAACAGAAACTCAAAGTTAGTCAGCTGATTGGTTCATCACTGAAACTACAGTGAGTGTCATCAACTAGAAAAACATTCTAAAAGGGAAATAGATTACATTATTTGTTGTTGCAACTTGACATACTTAAGACAAAAATGAAATCCGAGGGGTTGAGCATGGTTCCACTGAATTCATTTATCAGTCCTTATGAGACCTCCTCAGGGGATGCAGCTTCACTGGGACAGCTGACCCCATGCCTTTCCTCTCCCCTACACCCCCTTACATCCCCCCACCTCCGTGAGTTGTTCCATCTTCTGTAACATCCCACTACTCTCTGCACCTCCTCCTCCGGGAGTCTGGGGCGCTGGCAGGGCTCTGGGGATCCCCAGGAACTGAATGGGTTCTGGGGAGCCATGTCTCATCCCCTCCTTTTGCTGCTCTCTGAGACTCTTGTAGCAGAGCCTTGTTTCCAGGGAAGCTAGAACAGAGCATGCGCCAGGGGCTGGGCGCCAGGAGCAACCTGAAGATGGTAGGTGGGCTTCTGACACGGCAACCCTGCACTGCTCCTGCTATGAGAGTGCGTAGCAGGCTGTCCAGACTCCAGCGGGGACTGAGGGCACCCTCAGGGAGGGGTGGGCAAGGCAGGCTCCTGAGAGGGAAGGTGGTGAGCCCCTGTTCTCAAAGCAGGGACCAGCCAGGTCTGGGAGACTGTGACAGAAGTGACAGGGTGAAGCCAGCCCCGCCCCTTAGCACAGCTGTTTTCAGGTGGGATGGAAGAGTGAGGGGTGGGGCAGGGCATCCTCAGAAAAATCACTGGTGAATTTTAATGCCATTTTGGATCACTTCCCTGTTTGCTTCCCAAAGATATATTAGAGTTTTATGTTATTCTTATAATCGGGATTCTGTATCAGTCTTAAAAATATTTTTCACTCATGTCGAGAAGAGTTGGGGATGGAACATCGTCCTGGGTGGTGTGTAACACAAATGGCAGTGGATAGAAGTCAAGAAATGTTATTCTAGATGAATATCTTAAAAATACCAACACACCCCGAAAGCCTTCTCCTGCATGGCAGGGGTCAATGCCCGCCTCCAACAGATCTGGGAGGATCCTGTCTCAAGTGTAATCAATAGAAAATGGCAGAAGTGAAGCTATCTAGTCTCTGAGGCTGGGACAGCAAAGATAGCACCCTCTGGCTTTCTGGAGCACTCGAGCACGAACTCTGGGGAGTTACGCAAATGGTCCCATTGCCTGGGCACCACCATTTTGGGAGGAAGCCCAAGTTAGAGGAGATACCACATGGAGAGTCCCCGGGCTACACAAGAAGGGGAAACAGTGACAGGGAGACAGAGGCAGATAAAGAGATGCAAAAAGAAGGGGGCCAGGCCAACCTCAGCCTCTAGCCCCATCAGATTGTAATTATGAAAGACCTTGAACTAAAAATGCCCTACTGAGACCTTTCAACTCTCTAATGCTAAAAATAAATTAGTAAATTTAATGGTTCCTTTCAACGCCCAAGTATCGGGATATTTTCGGCAGAGATGGAGAACTAGAACAATGACACTGATGTATTGACAAGAGACCCGGGACCTGAGCATGGTCTCCTGATAGGACTTGGCATGAGAAACTTTCTTCGTCTGCAATTTATTTCTTATTTATTTGCCATTGCAAATTTAATATTGTACGTTCTTACAAGATTGTCATAGTTTACTTCAACTGTACCTCTAAGAGAAATGAAAACCGATAGGTATACTAATTGTGCTTTAAAAATTCTCCAGAAGAAAAAATAGAGTAAAACAGAGGTATTAGCAGTTTGGAAAGCCATTTTAGAGTGTTTGAATTAAGGGAGAAGTCCCTGATACCGATTGTGAATTTAAAGGGCACCTCATCTAACTACCTTAAAACTTTTTACAGAAGAACTGAAAGGAAAAATTCAGGTACACATGAATAGAATATGAAACAAAAACAACAGATGTGAATAGTGACATCAACAGAAATTACACTCACGTTGAGAAGCAAGCTGTCTGAAAACATTCATGTCATGCTGAAAACAAGCATTAATTAAAAGAAAGGTATACATTTCTAATGGAGATTTGAATAGTAATGTATAATTAGTTACTCTGCAAGAAAATGTAAGTAAAAAAATATGAGCAAGTTCTATTTAGATACAGTAGACTGTTGGTTAATCCAATATTGTGAATTTTTCTGGATTTTGTATTGGTTTTGGTGTTTCTAATTTATTTTGATTTCTTTTTCCCAATATGTCTCGATTTTATATTTGTGTTCTGTTTTCTCACTCATAAAGTGAAACTCTGGACGTGAAGTCTACCCTCATTTCGCCCGCATTTTCCTAGGCCAGATTTCCTAAGTCCACACTTCCAGGACATTGTGTAACATCCATGAACTTGAGAAACGTCATAACACTGCACTGCATCTCGTTAAACTGATTGCTAGTTTTAATACCGACCTGTGTGAAAACTCTTTCATCTCTCTTACAAAGGATATTTTCATTATTAGTGCTGACTAAATTTCTTTTAGAAGACTGTTGTGGTTAAGACTGAAAGAAGTAAATGGAATATGGAACATGGCTTGGCATATTTTTAAAATAATGCCTCTATTATGGGAAACTGAATTGACTCAAGTGGGTGACCATCAGCACTACAAAAGAAATTCTGGTTCTAGACTATGCTCTTTGTTCCACCTATCTGTCTTAAGACAATGAGTCCTGGATTTAAAGGATTCTAAAAGATGTTTGCAGTGGGCAATTTTCCTTAGAAAGGGATATAAACTTTGATAGGAAAGAAGGGTGAAGATGTAACATTATTTTGTCATCAAGCATCAATTTTAGTAGGCTTAAGGTACAAATGCCTGGAGTCTATGGTGACTTTTATTATGGAATCTCAGTTCTCATGTTGGAAAGAAACCACTAGTCTCTGTTTGCCCCTCACTATGTTAACAAGAGCCAGGTAGCTTGTTGAAAGAGTAGATCTGTTTTCAGCCATTTATTCAAATGCTTAGTCATGATCAGGAAAAAGAGATGTTATTTCCATACAGAAGGACAATTTGACCTGGAGGATAGTACAGCTTTTGGTTTCCTAATGCCTCCCAATCTGCTGGACTTGTCTGTAATGGTGACACACTCCTTCTGCCTTCGTGAACTGCTTTCTTCATTTGCCATTTGGGACAGCCTTACTTCTCATTTTCTCTTCTCATTTTCTCTGGGGACTTATCATGGTCCCCAATACCAACAGGCTTATTAACGCCTCCATTTTTTCACTCTCCAAGTCTCCCCTAAACTCTAGTTTTGCATATCCACCGACCAACTAGACATTCTCAGAGGGGCATCTTCATTTCAAATGTCAAAACCAATTCCTGACTTCTCACCAACTGGCCTTCTCAGAGACCTGACATGTGAGTTTGTCACTCCGATCATTCCAGAAGCATCCGTAGGCATCTTGAGTTCTTCCTCGACCCGTCACTTTTTTTCCACCCAATATCCACTTGTTGAGCAAATCTAGTTGACTTTGCAGTCCAACCCTATCTCAGATTCCATGTGGTCCCTGCCACCCCCAGACTTAGCCGTTTTCCCCTTTGCTTGTTTCCTGCAATTCTCCCTGTCATTAGCCTCCAACCACTGTGTCCTTCTTGGGTGCCATGACTGTATAACACACTTTCCCAATGTAAGGCTTAGAATCACCAGCATTAATCGTCACCACTTCTGTGGGATGTCTGTTAACACCAATGTGTTCACTGCTTTTGAGAAATGACAGTGATAAAAATAAACATCACAAGCATCCTTCTCTAAGAAAACTAAGAGTTGACTATAAATACATTTATACATCCAAATAGTTATACATTATATTAGATTTGATATAGAAATACTCCCTTTTCTCTTGATTTATTAACTTAGTCTAAATTTAATACCTATTTGTCACTGTCACTCTACTTTTCCCAAAGGCTACACCTCCTTTGCACTCTTGGGTTTGTGAGCTTACCTCCATGGCTAGTTGGTTGTGCTGGGGGACACTGAATTCAGGTAGGCTGCCACCAAATGGCACCTTCATTTGAACCTCATGGCTTACTGGCTACTCTTGAGTTGGGTGGGCATAAAAAATATAATGATTATACTGTTATATATATATGTATACATAATCTGTACTATCTGGGAATTAATTCATAATAATGCTTAGTGGTTCTATTTTCATTATCATTTTGTTTCTTGGTTATTAATTTGAGAATTCATTAAAGTACCTTGGGATATGTTACAGCAGTGGAAACTTCCTTTGAGTTAGGAATCCACAAATGATAAAGTCACTGGAGACAGGTATATCCAATAGATATGAGTACCTCTTGAGGGTCCCCACATGCTCACACCAGTGCCACTAATGGCAGGAACTATTTGGGAACACCAGCCAAGAGAAGGGAGGACCTCCCTGAGTCTTTTCTAAAAATCTTCTTCACAGAAGTTCCCTTCTGGGTGTATTTCCCCTGACTTCTCTCTGTCTTTCTTTGTTTCAGGGTAAAAGAGAAGTGAAAAGAACGCCTGCAATGACGCAGAGTCCTGCGACTTCATTGACCATTAGCGATGATGGTTTCTTGATCATTCATTAGCTTCTAAGAATTTAAAAGGGAGAGCATGGTTTTCTTCTAGCTTAAGGTAATTAATAACCCTTCACAGTAAATATTTTTTTCCTGGCTTGCTTAGCAATGGATGAATGGGCTCCAACCTCTGATTCAGCTTTACTGGCAATATGAGCTTAGTAGAAAAATAGTTTGTTAAAAAACATTGAAATCAAATAGCACATAATTCATAACCAGAAATAAAGAGATTTTAATAAAGGGGAGTAGAGGTCAGAGGAGGAAAAAATCACTGTGACATGGTGTGATCAGGGGGAGATTTCCCAGAGAGTGGAACTGGAGTTGTGTCTGGATGGATACAGAAATGGATTTCTAGAGCACAGAGGGAATCCCATGGGTGATCGTACAAAGGTGTGTGGGCCAGGGCTGCATGTCTGTGTGAGGTCTATGTGAGTAGCAGAGGGTGGTCACAGAGGCGAGTCCCACTAAAGGGAATTAATCTGCTTGATAATGTAATAAGTCCGTGTTAAGTGATACTGTATGACAGCCTGTGGCGAGCGGCGTTGAGCAAGTTGGAGAAAGCGCTTACCTAAAAATATCATACCGTGAGACACAGAAAACTCTGAAACCAGTTACCAGACTCCCAGTGAGGAGGGTGGCCAGATGTACCATTTTAAATGGGACAGTACCCTTTTTTTCATATTTCCCAACTGTTCTATCATTTTAATATAAATGTCAATTTTGTCCCATTTTTAATAAACCGGGGGCCATCTTTAATGTGGAGCAAAATGGCAGTTGAGTTGCCTTGGCCCAGTCTGTTGAGGAAGCCCCAAAGCAGCTCCCTCTTTGCCCCATGTTAAAGGTGGCCCTTGCAGGTGCTGACTGAGGGGAGCCAAGGTCACTATGGCCATTCCCACCCGCCATGAAGAAACAGAAGCTGCGCTGAACAGGAGGATGATTCCCCCCATGCCCAGCCACATGTGCCTGTTTTTTCAAAGGGATCAGAACACCTCAGAACTACATCTGAGTACTATGGGGGGTATTTCTGAAACTATGGGGTTATCTCTGGCACTGTGGGGTTAATGGGCATTTCTGGCACTGGAATGGTCAAAGTGACATGTTTTTAGTTAGGACATTTAGAGATGGTCTTATAAGGATTGCCCAATTTGGTTTTCACCTAAGGTGCCAACATTCCTTGCACTGGCCCTGGCCATTTGCATGAAGTTCTGCTGGACCGCATGTCATTACTGTGTGATCACCAACCTACTTACTTGTTGCTGGTCTGGCTGCTTTGCTCCTGTTCAAATTGCTCTGCTTCCGCCCCTCCCCTTAGTCGCCAGCGCAGAACCCTGTCTTATTTTTGCCATCTCAGTGTTCTGTTTTTGTCTTAAGGAAACATGGCCAGCCTACAGTGAGGGAGAAGCATACTCTCGGGATCAGGGCCTTTCTGGGGGTGACCAGCTCTGCTTCTATGTTGAGGGGCTTAATGGCAGCTGAGTGGTAGAGGAGTAAGATGGGAAATGCCAGATTTTGGGTCTACTTTGAAGACAGCCTGTGCTCACTAATGAATGTGAAGAGAAGGTGACTCATCTAGACCCCGAATCAAGGCAAGGGGCCTATTTACGAGCTGGGAAGACGGGAAGCATTCTTACAGATCTGGGTTCAGGGTGGAATGTGACCCCTCAGCTCCCTTGAGATAGCCGAGCAATATGGATACCAGGAAGCTGAGCATGGGCAATGTTGGATGAAAACATGTGAGAAGTAGACATGAACTCAGCCCCAAAGTGCTGTAGGAGTGATGGAGTAAGGTTACCAGACAGAGGCGCAGTGGTTCCCTCACAAGTGTGGTGGCCCCATGGGAAAGTGTGAGGCAGATGGTCCCCACTCTTACTGGACCAGGCATTTATAATGGGCAGGCTCTTGTCAGATGGGGAAGACAGACAGGGAGGGAGGTGTTTTGATGGCAAAAGACCTCCTGAGGTAGGATTTGGGACAAGCCTGCAGAATGTGAGCTTTCTTATTGATGTTTAAAAGGATGAGGCTTTATCAAATGAGCAAATCACTTTAACAGCACTGCAGCCTTGGGACCTGCTTCTGGGTGTTTGGTAGCATCAGGTGGACAGGGGAGGCAAGAAGACAGGCTGTACAGAAGCAGAGAGGCTGGGGCAGCTTGAGCAAGACTGCAGATTCCTTCTAAATACTCTGAGGAACCAATAAAGCTTTTGACTAGGGGAGTCTGGTGATCACTTGTGTCAGGAAATTGACAACATGAGCCTCTGTGTAGAGCCCGCTGGAAACAATGAGGGGGTTTTTCTACCTGCGTAGTTATTAGCAGAGGACAAGGTTGAAGATGTCAGTCCCTACAGCGGGGCTGAGTAAGGCTTTTTTGGGGTCCCAAGTGAATATAAAATTGAACTCAACATTCTTTCCTCTTAAGCTGAGTGTTTATCAGCAGACCAAAGCAATGATGGCATCACAACATAATTTAAGTCCAACAGTCTCTGAAAGAGATAAGTAAGGAGACCCTTAAAGAAAGGGAACATATTTTCATAGATATTTTCAAGCTTATTGACAGAACTTTATTAGTCATGACACTCACCTTTGGCACTTCCTCCATTTCTCCTGCTCTTCTGCCATCTTTTCTCTTCTTTCCCCTTTTTGACTTGAGCTTAAGCTCATATTTGGAGATGCAAATTTATTTTTAGGCACATATTGGTTCTGTCTTGTACTGAAAGCTCTATTTCCAAATTACTGATCATTTTTCTCTCCAGTTTCTTTATCTGTGAAGTTAGGGTCTCCTTCTCTGGCCCCGTAGGGACTGGCAGATGAGACCACTGAATACTTTGGAATAGCAATCCTCAGGAGACCTTTCTGGCCTTAGAATCTTCAGCTTTGACTCAATGGCCACAAATGGCCTTCGTAATTTTCCTTAAGGAGCCTCAGTCTCATAGTCAAGAGTAGGAAAACAGGAAAGATACAAGCAGGTAACAGGCTCTGGAATTTCTTTCATGATTTAGAATTGACAAAAACCCTGTGACACAGCTCACTGAGATCAACAGAAGTTCAAACTGTTTCTTACATTCATTTAAATGTCACTTCCACCTAGTTGTTCTAGGACCAAGGCATTTCAATATGAGCCTGCTTGGATCATTTTATGGACTACAGCTTAGTTTAAGACTCTCTCCTATACCTGAGGAATAGCATGATTTCCCTTGATACTCAGGGATCTAACAGGAGTTCACCACTGGAATTTCCACGATGACTCAGGAGATTGGGAGTGAAAGGTGCTTATTCTTCCGGCCACAGCTGCCTCTCCCTCAGCCTGACTTAAGTAGGTGTCACTCTGAAAACAACCTCCTGAGCAATTAATGAGTCATGAGTGACAAGGCTCAAACCCAGTTGAAGAGGAAGACTGCAACTCAGTCTTGTATACCTGTACACAGTTAGCTACCGGAAGATCATTCACAGGCCAAGGCTGAGTCTTCATGAAAGAAAATATTCCTGGGCACTCTGAGAGAGAGAGTGGTCACGGGAAACGAAGGAACCAGGCATCACTCTGAAAGGTATCCATTTCCAGAGAGTGGATTCTTTGTGTTCTCACAGCTCTTCATACCACATGTGCATTTACGTTTCATGATTCTCAGTTGGAAAGCAATGAATGAATACCAATAGGTGACAGGATAGGGAAGATGCTGAGAGTCCCCTAAGTGTTTCCCTCCTCCTGGCATCTAGAACCATTGAGGACCTGCACAAAGATTCTGAGCCCAATCCACCTCTCTGGAGGACACAAATCTGGTCCTTGTTGTTTTCTAGACTCTGAGGCTCTTTTTTTTTTTTAAATACATATGAGCTCAAACTTAATATGCTGTTAATATCACTCAGGGACCTTGAAAGAAACAAACCCATGATAAATTATTCAGATGAAGAGATCTCAGTGAAGGCAGAGATAACCTCCACACGCCTGGCTGTCCAGGACCAGACAGCCTTCATATGTTTATTTTAAATAACAAAAATTTTGTAAATTATTTATAGGAATGAGAAAAAGGCACAGTGAAAAGTAATTTTATCATTTGTAAGATGTATTTCAGCAGAGAAAACCGCTATCTATCCAGGAAATTCTAGAGTACAAAAATCATAGAAGATGAAAGAATTCTGTCACACATCTTTTTACCAAAAATGTAAGAATTCTCGCCCCAGGATACCAACTCTCCTATTTTTTTCCTTTAAAACTGTTTACAGAGTGGATCTTAAGAGTTATCACACACACACACACACACACACACACACACACACAATTATGTGAGCAAAGGAAGGTGTTAACTGATCTCATGGAGTAACCAATTTGCAGTACATGAGTATAAAATCATCACACTGTACTCCTTAAACTTAAGTGCCACATGCAAATAATATCTTGATAAACTCGGGTGGAAAGAAGTAGAATTGTGGTAGGCAGACTTGTAAATGGCCACAAATAACCACCCCATCAGCCCCAGTTCTCACTCCCAGTTCTCACTCACCCTGCAGGATGGGGTGAACAGTGGAGCAGTGCAGGCTGGGTCCCTTTACATGAGGAGAGCACAGGAGATGTGACTTCTGTCTTGTTGTTACATCTTGCTGTCTTCTTGTCTTGCTGCTTTGATGAAGATGACAATCATGAGGAAGAGCCTGTATTGTAAGAACCGACGGCACCTCCAAGAGGGACTGGAAGATGTTGCCATCCACTTGCAGGTGGCCTCTTCCCAGCTGAGCATAGTGGAGACCAAAGCCTGCCAAGCTGTGCTGAGGTCTGAGGATGCTCAATGGCCGGGGGGTCTAGCTAAGCCAGGCCTAGATGCTGGACCCAGTAAAACTGTGTGACACTCAATATATGTGTGCTGCTCTAAGCCACTAAGGCATGGGGTTTTTACAAATCAGTGATAGATATTAATAACTCCAGTTTTATTAGGCATGCTTCATCTGTAATAAACTTACTAATAACTTACTAATTTTCTGTATATCCGTTTTCAAAGGTACCTGAAATAGAATCACAATCAACTTATAGAACCTTTCCATCAGCCCCCAGAATGTCCTCCGGCCCCAGGCCCTGGTAACCAATGATTACTGAGTTTTATTCAGAAACTCATGCAGAATGCTATCACTTAAGGATTTATAGTCTGAGATTTCACTTACACACCAATTTTGCACTTGTTGTTGGAGACTAGAGTGATAATCTCTGCGTCTTCATACACCTCCTCATTAGCACATGTGAAAGGTTCTAGTCTGTTAGTTTTCTTCTTTGCCATTAGGGACAGAAAGTGAAAAGTTGTGAATTCTCAACTGCAATGGAGGAAAGGAAAATAGGCCCTAGAGGTGAGTCTTCTGAACCTTTGTGGGAGAGTATGCAGTCATCTTCTAGGGTCTTCTTCTATCGTTCCTCACGTCTCCTTATTTTCATTCTTTTCAGAATTATTGGGAATAATTGGTGACTAATGATGAGTGATGATAATATAATCTAGGATTATGAAATAGCAAAACACCTCATTCTTTCAAATTGTGCTAAAATATGAAGCAGAGATGGGCCTCAGGGAAGGTCTTATTAGAGGGAATGGCATCACATCTGAGACGTGAATGATTTCTGCACTCACTTCATATTAAACAAAAATAGCTCACCAAGATCTTATGAGCTGAACAAGGACCAGATGGGCTGCATTTGGGTTTAACTGGCCAGAGGAGGTCACTGCCCCATACGGAAAGGTGCTTATGGATCCAGGCAGCAGAGTGGGCGCACTTCTACAAAGCCTTAGTTTTTATCAAGAAAGGTTCTTTATCAATTAAGGTCCCTCCTTTAGTGCTGGCGCAAGATAGGTCTTCAATAAATGTTTATGTTAAATTAAAGTAAACTTATTGGGGATGAGAATTAATCAACCAACTCTGTATTTGTTTTGTTTAATTAGAAACATTTATTTAGCTTTATATGAAGAATAAAGCAATTTGAAGATCTGAGGCAAATATGTAGATAATTTTTAAAACAGACAACCTGCTACGTGGGAAGCAGTTCTTTTAGGTCTAAATGAGCTATGTTGAGTAGATTCAATTAAATAATTACCCAAGTCCATTTCACCATTTCTTGTCTATGGAGAAAAGAACTACATATATATATATATATATATATATATATATATATATATATATACATATATATGTGTGTGTGTGTGTGTGTGTTCAAAATGATAATGAACTTGCCTTAGAAATATCAGCTTGACTTAAAATTATTGCCTGATGTATCTTCATATAGAAGTGTTAATATTCAATTTTCACAATCACAGAACATTAATTACAGTATTTTTCTAATTAGGGTTGTGTTTGAATCATTCCCCAATACTTTGCCTTCCATCTTTGACTTTATTAGTAGTAGGAAAATGAAATTCATTCTTATACTATCGGGAGAATTTCTCCTGCCTTCTCTCTTTTCAACTCTTTATAAAACTGTAGAAGAAAAATTATGCTTCAATACACAGTTTTCATGATGCATTGGGTGCCTCTAATATCCCTCGCTAAATGCGATACTATACCACATGCAGCCTGCCATGGGGCATGTGTGAAGGTGGAATTATTGGAACATTATTGCATGATTATATCAAAGTGCTTAGTAGAAAAAATGATATCCATTATTCACCCAAGTTTTAGACAAAAAAATGCTGATTTGATGTGAAAGCATTATAGAGCATTTTCTGCAGGCTCACAGACTGCCAGTGAAGGGAATTCTTCCCTGTGGATGCACTTTGTGTGACATCCTCCACATGCTGGTGAAACTTGCAAAAACATTTGCAGACTTTATCTATCTGTGGAGGGGAAGAGAGATCACGGGGGCCACCACCCAGGCCAGCTCTCGGGATTGTTTTGTCTCTTGTCTCAGGCTTGAAATCAGACAGGTACAGTTTAGGGTATGCTGTGGAGGGGTTTAAACCTGAATGCCCACGTTCAAAGTGAATGTGTAAACTGTGAAGGGCCAACCTTCTGGGGACGTGAGCTTCCAGCCTGAGCCTGCACATCTCGGCGTGGCTTCTTTGTCTATCCCTGGGATGTTAATCAGGAGGTATGGTAGAAGGGAATTAAGATTGCAGGGTTACAGACGATATTATGGGTTATATGTGTTAGTCTCTGCTCTCTCCTTGTCAACTATGAGAACTGTGTACCATTGTGAGAGATAAGACAGCAAGTCCCTGCAGGTCCCCGAGAATGCCATCCTTCTTCCCTTCACCAGGAGGACAAACATAGGTGGGGAACGTTATCACCAGTTTTGCTACAACTCCCTTGACTTCTGCTTAGCGAACCAGACATGTCACCTGTCCCAGACTGTGGGTGAGGCCTGGCCCAGACCTGTGTGTTGGGTCTCTGCCCTTACTCCCACATTTCTGAAGATTACTGTCTCTGTGTCTGCTTTATTTTTAATGTTTTAGGCATATACTGTCAGATGTTTGGGCAGGACCAAGCATGCAGGTGGAAGCAGGTCCCTGCTTCCCAGGAGGACCTGCCCCATCCAGTATGACACGCATCAGGGGCAACATAGTTGCACAGGGACCTTCTCAAGTCCTCTCGGCTGCGGGACATGGTGGCTGTTACCCTTCAACCAGGTTTCCCTTTGGAAAATCAAGTTTCAAACTCTTTATGTGTCAGAAGAGATCAATTCCTTCTCTTGCTCCTTCTCCTGACTTCTTCAAGATCAAACTCAAGATCAAGGCGCCTGTTTTGGCGGATGGAAGAGCAAGAGTAGTTTAGGTATTAGTAAAGCCAGGGACTCACCTAACAGGGATGAATCTGAAAGCATCAGCTCATGACAGAGAGCCCCTCAAAGTGAGAGGATGTCAGGAATAGAGCTGAGCAGCGAGCTGTCTGGAGTAAAGCACCATGGCTGGTTTCAGGAGGTTTGCCTTGGTGAGAGTGTCAATGGGTTTATGAGACTGTGAGAGGCACACGGGCAGTGTCCTTCCCACTTATTTGGAATTTCCAGAGAGACACAACAAAAGAGAAGAGCTGGCAGCATGCAGCACCTTTCTCTTTGTAGTTAGAAACGCCAGCTAGCAGATTTAGGCAAAGTGACAAAGTGATCTTGTCCAAGCCCAAGAAGCTAGAGGGACTTAGAAGACATCAGATACAAGAGTCACCAAGAGAAACCACCACAGAAAACATTTCCATCTGACAGACTTGGCACTGAGCCCAGTGTCGACGGTGCCTTCCAACCAGATTTCAGAGTCTTAGCAGGAGTATAGCATTTTTCTCACTTGCAACGTTTTCTTATTCTCACTTCACAGACTATAAGGTTCAGAGAGGTGAGGTAACACCCGTTATCTTTGCTTGGTTGCTTAGGAATGATGCCTGGATCCCTTTGGAAACCTTGATACTGGTCCATCCAGATCCAAGAAATCGTTACGACACCCAGGTGTCACGGGGAGCCTCCCTCAACCCTTCCCCAAGATTTGTCTTTATGTCCCAACTCTGCCATCTATGACATTCAATGGCCCACGAGGATCGTGTAACCGGAGACCTGCTTTCTGTGGCTCTACTTCTGGGTCTGTTCGTTTCTGCTCTGTTTCATGACACATCTCAGGAGGTGCAGCCCTGCTCCCTGATCTGCCCTCCCTTCTCTCCACACTAAGCTCTGTGACTTTCTTGAAGAGTTGGAGTTGCTGAAGATTTCCACCATCAGGTCTGTGTCTCTCCTCTCCCCTCCCACTGGGGAGCCTGCTCCTCATCTTCTCTTTATTGCCTCGATGGGCGATGGCAGATGTGCACCAGTGCTGGGTTGTTCCATTTAGATCTAAAGGTTGATTTTCTACTTCCAGTCCAGGGTGTGGGTGGGCTTCCCAATCTGTGGGCATCCTCAGTTTGCTCGTTTGTTATGTTAATAATGGTTCTTCTTCCTGGAGGAATGATAAACAAAGTGACTAGCATATTTGTCACATAGTAACTGCTCAATAAATTATTATTTTTAGTCAACAGGCAGCCATGAACAGAGTGTAAGGAGCAGGGAGAAGAAGAGCAAAGAGAAGGACGGACACGCAGGCGCCACGGATAACACCACAGATTACAGACAGGGCTCAGCTTAAGTCAGGGGACCGATCAGTCATTGATCTTAGAAGAAAGAAACCAGAGTCAACCTCATGACTGGCCCAACCGGCACGCAGCTGCGATGCAGGTGCAAAAGGAGCAATGTCCACCTTCTCCTGAACCCCACTAATTATAACAAAGTTCACATTGTTGTTTTGACCCCAATGTGGGACATCATGGAAAATTGTGAGTACTGCTCAATTGCAGAAGCCGTCAACTGAATTGCTGGAACTCTGCACCCCTTTCCAGGAAAAAGCCTGCCTGAAAGCGCCCCTCAGTAGAGTCAGAAACATCCCTAGGTGCAACTGAGATCTGGAACTCTGCCAGAGCCCCTTAAATGTCCAAACCCCTAGAACCAGCTCCCCTGGAAAGAAACTGCCCTCTATCCTTGAGGGCGTACTTTCCTCTCCTGGCCTTTCCACCCTTGCTTTCACTTTATCACTTTGCCAATAACCTTTGCTACTTGCTTCCTCCTGAGGCCTGGTGAAGCTGTGATGCGCTGGGTCTTGGGGCCAATCTTCCTCAAGAGACAAGAACCCGAAGGTGAGAAGACCACTCACAGCATCATTATCATTAGCAAATAAAGGATCTGCCTTTCACTTTTATCTTGTTCTTGGGCTTGCATCCTAACTGCATTTTTCTTTAAATATGTTCCCAAATAATGTTTTCCACATTTTGGTATTAAATACTGATAAGCCATAAGCAAAACTTGTTTACTTTCTATATACAACCAAGACCTGCATCGGAGGCAAAATGCATCATCTTTTTGTCATGGCACCCCGCAAAATACTTAGAACTCTTTTAACTTTGTGGGAAATACTCAGACGTAATGGAACTGTCCCTTAAAAACTGTCCAAGGGCCAAGGGAATCAGCTTTGAGTGCAGAGACCTGCCACCTGTTTCCAATGGGCTGGGCAGAATGTGCACCATTGACCCTTTCCAAAGGAAATGTGAGGCACCAGCATCCCCAGTGACTGGAGGCGGGACTGGGGCTTTGTGAGGTGCAGGATTTCCTGGAGACCTCTGACTATGTGATCATCAGGCCACTGGGTTGGAGCCTCCTTTCGCCAGTGCTGGGGGGTGCTGTCTCCTCTGTGCTGCCCCTGAGCTGGTTTAAGGCTCTCGGGGTAACTGGCCAGGTGTGTGTACAAAATTAAGTTTCTCTTTAGGTGCTGTTAGCAGATTCCAGGATTGTGCATTTTTCTTTACTGAGACTTTGTTAAGGAAATACATGGCCTTCTTTTCTTTATTTGATATATCTTAAGGACCAAAAATATAGTTAAAGGTCAAAAAGATATTTTCAGGAATTTCTGTTTTCACAAGTGATGGTTGTTGGGAAAGCTGGATTTGATGCTGAAGACAAGTAGGATGTTTTGTGAAGTGGAAAAATCTCTTTTCATGGTTTTGGTGAGTTGACAGAGCTTTAAACTCACCTCTAATCATGCTGGCTACCCACGTGGACATCACCATCACCCTTGACCTCGACATGTGGTCACATCTCCAACAAGAGAAAACCCTGGGAATTCAGCATTGTTCGGCTTCCTTGCTCACTAGCCCAGGCTTTTCAGAAATGTCCCTGCGGCATTCTAAACAGGAAGTTTCAGCAGGCATTGCATTCTGTGGGATGTCACCTATTGTTATTGGAACAAAGACATCCTGAAATAAGGACAAAGGCTTCAAATCCACCGGGGTCCTGGACCCTTCAATAGCTTCGCATTGTATCCAGGGAGTGATTGAGTGAATTGGGTCACTCCAAGAATATACCTACGCTTCAGAATCTGCTATTTTTAGGTTTCCAGAATGGAGCTCCGCACAGCACATGCAAATAGCACTTGTAGCAACTGGATCTGCTCTGCATAAATGCGAAAGGAGCTTTCTAAACAGACATGGTTACCTACAGGTGTATAAATACATGGCAAACATGCCCAGGGAATGATCCGTCATTCTATTCCTCTACTGATGTTTTAGGAAAAAGCAAGTATTATTAATCTATAGTGCTATTAAACTTTCTCTTTGAAATGCTGTGCACAAATTAAGCAATTCTCAAACTTGTAAGACCTACGTCTGCAGAGTGTGTATATTTCATATTGTTTTAAAAAGAAATAGCTTATAATAGACCAACTAGCATTACTGGGAGCTGCTTGATGGCTTCTATTTAGCTGCAAGCAAATAGCACTGCTGACTTCTCATCTCAAAGAATTTCTGAGTGTGGCATTGGGTATAATGAACTGTGTTTACAAAGTGAAGCTGAGATCTACTGGAGCAGGACTGCAATTGGCAGTGTTTCTTCTTATCTTAATAGCACAATTGCTAAAACATTTTCAGAATGTTATCTGAGTCTGTGAACACAACACAATTAATGAGACCATGATATGCTTTTTTCCTTTTTCTTGTGCTAATAGTCCACTCAGCTCACCGTCTCTCTCTCTCACATAAGGACACCACCCTCCCCTGGATGTCTGCATCACATCAGAATAACATGTGGGGGATTATTTGTTGGGGTGATTGTGCCTTGATGGTCAAAAGTTCAAGTAACCTCATCGAGAAAAATCTCCCACTCATCCTTTTTAATTTCATTTTTAACTAGCACTGACTAATATTTCTCCTTCTAACTTTCTCTCTTATCTAGATAAGATCTTCCTTTTCTCTGCCAAACTGGTCCTCTGTGCCCACGCATTTCATCAACTGCCTAATGAGAGTTTGCTATCTCTGTCTACACCTCATCACCACACACACATGACCCTCAGCATTCTCCACATTGATGTCCTCTCCTGGCTCTAGATGGGGGTATATGTGGGGAGAGAACATTTCTCTTTCTCTGTGGAGCAAACATACACATCTCCATGTTTGAGTGAAACAGCCCTTGAACTAGACACCCCCAAATTATAGAAGTGTGAGTCAAGTGACTAGACGCCACCTCTGATTAGCAGTTGATGTGGTAGCTCCATCCTATAAACACAGGGATCTCCCCTACTGTTCTTTTTTTTATTTTATTTTAGAATATGTTTAATCCAAAATTGTTTTAAAGGAAATGTTGACAGTAATACAAAGGATTATTTGATCCGATTTGTTAGTGAATTCATTCAGTTCCTCTATATTTTTGTTGATTTCTGACTATAGAGATTGTGTAACCTTTGATTACTGAGAGAGAATTTAAAAGTATTAAACATTAATTGTGAATTTTTTTACATATCTCCTTTCAGTTTTACCAGTTTGCTTCATGTATGTCAAAACCTGTTTTTAAGTACATGTATTTTTAATAGCTATGTACTCTTGTTAAAATTATCATTTTATGATTATGTCATGTCTCCCTTTATGCATGGACATTTTTCTTGCTTTGAAATCTATTTTGATGTTAGTGGCACTATCTCAGCTTTCTTTTTTCTTGATTTATTTTTATTGTAGTAATTATTAAACACATTAAAATAATTTCCTATGTATAGGTTCTTAGATATATTTCTTAGATATATTTCTTAGATATATTTCAACACACCATGCCCTCCACCAAATCACCAAGTGTTCTTACCTATTGTCCTCTCGGAGGACAATTTTTTCATACTGATCAAAAAATCCATGCTATCATAACACACATTGACATCTTAACAATCAATGTACTTCTGGTGTTCCAGTTTAGCTGAATAATGATTTCATTAGACAACTCTTACAAGAACTGAATATTATTCCAAAAATAGGGTCTTTGCTGCGTTGTGAATAGAAGAAGTGATCTATGATAATAGGCAGAATGCATGACTGAGAGTAGTAGAAAATAGCTTGTGTTTTTTGTTGTCATCCTTTTCTACATATACAGAGTGAAAACAGTCATGGGGCCGGAGTCAGGGAAGTTGAACTCTGAACAGCAGGTGACAGACATACAGCTCAGTGTCCTGCAGCTGAGGGATCGCGTGTGCCCTGGTACCACGGAGGCTCTAGTGTTGGGCTAGGCTGTCCTCAGGTATGCCTGGGTGTTTGAACTGTTTCTCCATTTGAGAGAAACAGAGAAACAGTTCAATTCTGCTCCATATAATACTGATTTCACTTTCAGAGACATTTTCTCCATCTGTTAGAAAGGAAAGCCTCCTTAGGAAGAAAACCTTAAGAAGGTGTATTTCCTTCTCCCTCATATACCATCTCAGTGCCTGTCTTGGCCTGGTGAGGATGGAGCTGACCTAGGACGTGTATGTGGCATTGAGAGGGATGGTGGACTCTTAAAACAAATCCCTCGGTCGCAGCGTGATCCAAACCAAGGGATGCTGTCTCTGATTTGTAGTAATGTGGGGAGAAGCCATGCTGCATGCTGAAAATGAATTAAAGATGGAAGGCCCTGGACCCTGGGAGCACAGGACCGTGTACCAACTGCTGCGTCCATGCTCTCTGATGCTTTGGAGATCCCAGAACTTAGATAACTAAGCTCTGTAGCTTGTTCAAGGGAGGGTCTTGAAATTGTTCCAGAATATGTCACACGAGGACAGGGTGTGCACACCCCTGCCCCAATCTTGTGTGTCCTATGTGCTCACCACAAATTTTACAGTGAGTTCTCCCCTGTCATGGCTCTCAGTCCTGTCTAAAGGAGGAAGTGAGACGTTGAGAAGCCCCGTCTCCCAGTCACCCGCTCTAAGTTCTTGAGGGCTATCAGCAGAGAGAGAAATGTGCTCTTTTCATTTCTGCCTGGAGCTTTGCACAGCCACCCACCATACTCTGTGGTCTGCACTGGGTGGGCGCCTTGTGACTGCCATTCTTGTCTTGATCTGTGATGTGAAGACTTCAGTGGGCAAGCCTGCCACAAGCAAACAACAAGAAGGGTATCTCCCCAATAAAAGCCATTGGTTGCCTCTGACCCAGGTTCAGTCTCTAGAAAATCATTCAGTCTCTAATGACATCTTTCTCTGACCTCCCTCCTGTTCCTCTTCCTCGGGAGATGAGAGATGAGTAAATTCTGTCTGGGGTTTAGATGAGGCCACTGAAAGAACCCAATTCAGGCAGGCAGGGATGAGAGAAGAATATGGGCTGTGGTGACAGCCCTGTGTCTCAGCACGAGCCAGCCGGGTTACCTGTCTGGGACGCTGAGGAAGCCTTCGGGCGGCGACAGTCCCTCCTGACTCATGGGTCAGAGTAAAGGAATTATAGGGGACTGATTCCCAGTGGACAAATTCATGTACTCTAAAGGATAATTTGCAAATGTGTTTACGTGTCTATGGATGAGAAAACGCCTCCCAAGTTACAGCTATGAATGGCATGCAGGTTCTAGGCAACCATTCATGATATAATTGTCATGCTTATATTCACAATGATGAACAGCAGATGAAAATAATATTCCAAATCTCTAGTCTTTCTTCAGGGGTGTGATTTAGATATGAAATAAAAGGATGCTCTATGTTTCCTTTCATGTTGAATTAGGTAACGTCTCCTCTGCAGGCCTGCCTACCCCATTGATGCTTCTCAGTGTGCGACCCAAAGACTTGCATCCCTGGCTCACAGGGCCTTTCGCTTCAGATAAAACAGACCCTCAACCCCTCTGAGAGGTGAAAACTGAACAGAAGTCACAGAAACAGGGGAACAGAAGGACATAGAAGTATCTGGGTGTGGGTGGAGCCCAGAGAGAACGGGGAGAGCCTTCTAGAACATGGAATCCAGGTGAGTCACATGCTAAAGATACTGAAGGGAGGAGACACTGTCAGCAAACCTAAGTTCAGGGGGATTAAAAAATCAAGATATTACCTTAATTACTTCAAATATCCTATTATCTTTTCAAAGAAATGCTAAGTCTCCAAAACAACCGAGCTCCCAGTCATCCTCCCTCCTGCCATTGCCCAGTCCTAAGTGAGTCCATTGTGTGGATCTTCATTCTGAGAAATTACTTGTGTGAGATGAGACATTTGGGAGGTTAAAAACAGAAGGGAATGCTCCAGTTTTCCAGGGCTAGGGCATGGTGATGAGGTGTCCTATGGACAACGGTCTTTGACAAAGTTTGTCCTTAAAACCCTGAAAGCATGTCCTAGCCCTTCCCTATTGGAGTAACTCCTGGCCTTCACTTTCTAATCCTTGTGCGTAAAGAAAAGCTTAGCTGGAAATGCTGCCGGGAATCACTGGCAGGGTTCTGGCCTGGCGGACACATGTCCTGGTGTCCCCTCATATCTCTGGGGTGTGTAGAATGATAGCAGAAATGATTACAAGCTTCAGTTCCTTTAGCTCCCAAACTATAGAATTACCAGGTAATGAAGTTTCCAAAAACCCATTCAACTGATGTTCCCTTTCTTGTGGTCTCCAGAAGCAGTGGACCCCAGGCCAATGACACTGAGATTCCGAGGTCCCTGCCAGTCAATGAGGAGAGAACTCAGGTCATCCCTGAGAACACAGAACATTTGCTCTCACAGGATGGATGATTTCAAGTTCCTGTATATAATGGTGATTTCAGACTAAATGCAAACATGAGGTGAACATACTTGCTTAAACTTTCAGAAATACAAAGAAATCTCAAGATCTAAGGAACATTTCTGCATCAATCTATGTATCTATTCATCAAAGTCCAAAATATGCCATAAATGATTTTGAACTATAACTTGCTTTTATATTGCTTTAATATAGAGACATATCAAGAAAAAAGTGGGTATTGAGTCTATTACCAAGACGACTTTAGTTGACATTTTTAACATTTTAACAATGAGAGATAAATAACTTCTACCCAGAACATTAAAGCAGAATGAACTACTATAAAAGAATGAAATTTCTCTTTATTCAATTTTATACCTACCTCCCCCTCAAAAAAAAGTAGCAGATGTTTATTGTTTCTCCATTATCTTGCTAGAAAAAGAGATCCACATCTCTGTGCACATACACACATACACACATGCACACTCGGTGTCTAACTTTAAATCCCGAAATGCCTGATCACACCCTCGTGAAAGGAGCTGTTCCCTGACAAGAGCAGGGGCTGTGCCCTGCAAGCAAAATTACCCACGAAGTGCATTTTAAGCTTGAGTTCTTATTCCCCACTTTGGGCAATTTAACAGGGAGGATTTCATGTTATGTTAGCTCCAGTTCCTTTGTGCTTTATAATGCTTGATAATGGGTTTGCGTTGGAATGCATGGAACAAATAGAAATGCAGAAATAAATATACAAAAACGCTGGCTGCCCTGAGACTCAAACAAGACATATGAAGAGTCTAAGCGAAATCACCAGCACACATTGGCAAATACGTATGTACAGCTTTCAATACTGAAGTGATTTCTATGATAAACTGTATACTTGACTGTAACTAGATTCCATAGGCATCTTGTATGCTGCTGACACCATGAAAAGTATATCACTGTGACACTGGAAATACAAGAATGTAATTTATCCATCTACTGGTGCTATAGTCACTATCCTCTGATGACACAAAGGTAAGTCAGGGGAATTCTTGACAACTTTCAAACAGGGAAAAGGATCCCAGCAAAAAAAAAAAAAAACAGATCTATCGTATATTATAAATACAGCACATATCTAGCTGGCCATCAAAATACAGGCCTTTTGGTAGCCTACAGATTTCCATACAAATAGAGAAACCCAGCTTCCTTTTAAGGGACTCCCCAGGACAGGATTAGGAGTGGAATGTGAAGGTGCTAGTTCAGAGGGAACCAGGGTGAGGGGACAGGGGGTGGGTGATGGTCAGTAGAAGGTATATTTTAAAACCCAGTGTTTATGTTTCCCTCTGAGGTGCCTTTCCTAGTGTTTAGGATATGAGTAACTGCTCGACTAGAAAATGAAGTTCTGATGTGATCGATCTATCCAGAGAGAATTATATTAACTTGGAATTATGATTTAATTAATTCATGTTGGAATAGTTCTGCAAATACACTTTCTTCTTGGGTTAGGAAAGACTCATTTGCTCAGCCCAAGAAAAGGTGCGCTTTCCCCACATTCTGTCTCACATTTCCTCAGCAAACCTGCACTGAACACACTCACCTACACCACGAAGCGCCACCAGGGCCCAGGGGCATGTTCCACGCCCGCTGTGCCCAGGGAGCTGCAGTCTAGGAGAGGAAAAGACTGGGAGACATGGCCTAGGTCTGAGGCTGGGGCAGTGGTTGATGAGGCACAGGGGATGTGTCCCTGGGCAAGCCTTGTCTGCCTGACCCAGTGCTGGCAGAGAGGCTAGAGCAGACTGGGCCTTCCTGGGGTGACTTCAGGGACCCCCTGAATCCAGAGCATTTGGACTGTGCTGAAGGCAGAGAAGCACACAGAGCTTCTAACAGCGGGATGGGCAGAGCTCGCAGCGGCAGATGAGCAGCCCTGGGTAACTGAAGGCCTGCCTGGTCTTGCAGCCATGAAGGACACACCAAGGATGGACCACCTCAGCTACAGACACTTCTCAGAGACTCCACGAGCATTTTTCCACAGAAAGTTCCATTCCCCACCAAGTCACTCATTCTTCTCTGCTGCCCTTGGCTCGCGGTATGTTGGGGTAGAGAGCAGGTAGGCTCAAGCAGCCCCTCTGACTTTGCAGGGGTGTCTGCAGCCCCACACACAGACAGAAACCCTTGGACAATGTGATGCCCTGTCAGAGAGGGGCTCCCTGGATGCAGGGTGCTCCCCAAGCTCCCAGAGTGTTGGGGTGGTGCTTGGGTCCCTGGATGTCTGTTGGGAGCCTGCATGGGTGACTGGGGCCTGAGCTGGTTTTCCCACCTGGATGACAGGGATGATGGGGCTGTTCCCCAAGGTGTCATTTTTCCAATTTATGTGTCATGCTTCTCTAGTGAGTGATCAGTACTGTTCCTTGCCATCCTCGTGTCCTCATTCTCCCAGGTAATTAAGGCCAGAGATACAGTTCCCACTGGGACCCCCGGCTGTGAGGAGAGAACCAGAGCTTCAGGGACGACAGATGTCATAGCGATGGGGCTCGTACACAGTGCATGGGATGTACTCCGTCCAAAAAAGTTAGATTTGCCATTTCAACAAGAAACCAGACTCTACAATGGGGCTTTCACAACAGGTGCCAGCCCAGGGCCACTGTGTTCACCAACTGCGGCACGGACAATGTGTACCCTTCAGGTTACCCCAGGCCCCTGGCCCTTGCTGCCTCCTTTGGTCAGTCTTGACCACTCAGCACTCCAGCACTGGCTGTCTGCTCTCAGCTCTGCACACAGAAGAGAAGGGCCGGTGACAGCTGTGTGGTCTGGGAATGAGATTGAAGGTGTTGAACAGACCGACTATGTCTTGAGACATAGTCGCCTCCCATTGGTGAGTCAGGACCTTTACAAACACCCAACTTTGCAAATTTGACTGCAGTTTTCTCCTGAAACACAATAAAGCCTAACTGAAAGTATAACTGATCTCCTGTCACAAATGCTTATATAAAAGAGGAGTGTTGTCATTTAGAAAGCCATTATAATGCGATCCAGTGTCAACCCGTCTCTGGTGCTGATTCTGTGTGCGTGTGGCTGGCCTGCTCACGTTGTCTATCATAGCCAAACTCATGGCCCACTCTTCAACTTCTAAACTCTATTCTGTCAAAGCCAGCATAGGTATTAGCATCATTTTAAAGGGCAGAAAGTGATCATTTGTAATAAGTTCAATCCATACTATAACAGTGGCTTCAATGAGTCCACAGCTTCATGGGGGCTGAGCATCCAGGGAGAGTGAGCTGTCACCTCTGCTGTGCATATCAGAACCTCCATGAGGCACTGCCTGCCTGGATTTCCAAGAAGGAGGTCCCTCTGGAGTGGTGCAAGGGTCCTGTGCCCTTTGGCATGCACTTTCTGGGGGTTGACAAAGACATACTTTTCTAGACTGAACTGTGCTCCCGAAAATTCCTATGTTGAAACCCTAACCCTCAGTGTAATGGGGTGAGGAGGTGGGGCTCTGAGAGGAGGTAAAGTAAGGTGGGATGAGTGTCCTTATGAAGGGACCCCAGGAACTCCTCTTGCTGTGTGAGGTCAGAGTGAGAAGACCTGTCCATGGACCAAGAGGGGTCCCCCCAGACACCCAGTGTGGCTGTGCCCTGACCCTGGGCTCCAGCCTCTGCTGTGAAACATGAATGTCTGTGATTATAGGTGTCCCAGTGTGTCTGTTACAGCCACCTGAAGGAAGGAGAAATGAACACGCAGTGAGGCAGAATTCAGGAGGGAAAGCTAACAGAGGAGAGTGGGGAAGCTCTTTTCATTTAAACATCAAGATATTAAGGGAGGGGACAGGAACACTAAAGATGGGCATGAGGCACAGAGGACAGTCTGGGGGACTGTGCTCCAAGCATAGCTGTGGGGACAGCCCTGGATGGGAGACAACCTGACTTTCTGAAAAAGTTGGAGAGAGGCCAGAGGGAAGAAGGGAACTGCGAAACTAAGCAGGGTTCGTCTGGAAGAGAACCTGAACTTGCTGGAGTGGGGGCTGTGAATTCCTCTGGGCAGCAGGCCTGGCTACTTCTTGATCATCATCATCTCTCTGGGATTGTCTGACAGCAGGTATGAGTATGTCTCATTTTACATCATTGCAATTGAGGCCCGGCAGGTCACGCAATGACACAAGTCACAAATCTTGCAGATACAGAGACTGAAAGTGGACCTGTTTTTCTGAAGGCGAAACTTTCCAAGTATAACTTGCCTTCATCATCGTTTTGTTTCCAAGAATCAGCACCATGTGGCTTTCTCTTCGCTTCCTAAACGTGCCACCCAACATTGAAGAAACATGAGAAAGGAGCTCTTGGAACAGGAGCCTGAGCTGGTCACTCTCAGTTAAAATGAATGTTCTCTGGACTGATGTCAATACAGAGAATACTCATTTATGGAACAGCAAGGTGACATGGCCTGTGGCAACCTGAAGCCTGCTTTCCTGGATGCTTCAACCCTAACCTGTTTGTTGTCACAGGCTCAGAGGTGTTGCTGAATTTGACTTTTCAACTTCTTCTAGGTTGGATTGAAAGCACAGTGCTTTTCCCCCTGTATACATTGAAGACTGAAATATGAAAAATTTTCACAAGCTATACTTCCACCCCAACATTTACTTCCCCTGGAGTTTCCATTACTAACCATGACCCTCCCTCAACCCAAGTTCTCTCAGTAGCTGTTTCCCCATAGTTAGCTACCAAAGGTTTAGAATATTTAGCCAGAGAGTACATGGTTCTAGAAGTCATAAGGTCTCTCTGACTGTCCTCTAAACAGACCCTCTTCATTTGACATACACTTCATGCAGATTGGGCCAAGCGTATTTCAAAACTACTCATAATTTTATGATTGGTACACATTTCTATTAACCTCCACACATTTCTACTTGTCTTAAACAAAAACTAATAAAGATCGCTCTCTGTTTATAGATATAAGAACTCACCCAAACCTGATTCTTCATCCATTCAATAGATATTTACTACAGCTCTACTAAGTGTCAGGAACTGAGCATACAGAAATAAAATGCAGCTCTGGACCTCAAGGAACTTATTGAAGTTGTCAGATTAGGCGAACTGTGTGTCTTTAAGGAAACTAGCCAGAAACAATTCCAATAAAGTCTTCATTCGATGATTCTAGGTGTTTGGCTTTGTTTCTCAATGGGGAAGGTGAACTCTTTAAGATATAAAGTATATTTGCAAACCATGCAATGAGTTGGAATCCTAAGTGTTACATCATTAATATAGGGACATTCTAGACATTCGGGTAGATAGATGATCTCCGGCTATCTCTGAAGAGACTACCTGCAGTGTTTACATGAGAAGAAAGTGATGGGGGCTTGGACATGCCAGTTAACTGGATCCTTCTGAAGAGCAAAATAACTTTGAGATGGGTCCTTGAAATATTTTTGACTTAAATTTCCAAGTGGTACCATATGGATCAGGTCATGTACAAGGGGCGTCCTTCGGGTACAATCACCAGTCTCCAAACTCTGCACTGTCAAATGGTAGGATTCCATTGCACTGCCTACAAATCTGCAGAGAAACTCTTTCTAGATTGAGGACAAGAACATTTGACCAAGAACAAATGTAAGGATTTAACTGCTTCTGAATTGAGCAGTCACAGCAGCTGAAAATTCATGTGAATATTACCTTCACAGAAGCAGACATGTGAGAACCATTCCTTCCATGAGGAACATCACCCAGAAGATGGGGTGCAGACAGGCTGTGGCTTATAGTGTTCAAGAGTCAACATTCTTCCCCCTGACTTATTTTTGCTTTCTGTTTGAATTGGCTTGATTTTACTTTGTCCCGAACAGTCTCTTTAGTCATCCACTAATAGGGGCGCAAGAGTGAGAGTCCTTCTGCCCACACTTCACGGAGCTCAAAGCAGAGTGTTGTCAAGAATCACTTGACGTCAAAGCTGACTTTTAAATTTGCCAGAAAGGCGTTCTTTGGAGGAAGGTCCACACTATCACGTTCCTTTTTTTAGAGAGCTGGTGCTGGCTGCTGGAATTCAGAGACCACAAGCTGCATTTCTAAACTTTTAATATAGCACATAGAGGGCAGACGGGACCTCAATCATTGGCATTAAGTTGTTGATTTTTCAGTCAACATATTTTAATGTCCATTCATATCTTTTTTTCTTCTATCTTCCTACAAGTTTTTAAATAGTCACTGCTCTTAGAAAACATATTTAAAAATCATTGGTTTCTTTTTTGCTCAAACATCATAGCGTTCTTTACCTAATGAGGGAGGACAAGCTGTGTCTCAGATTTTAGTAGAATTTTATTTTATTTGAAAGCTCGTCATTGTCTTGTTTACACTTTTAATTTGGAGTCATGGGAGTCTAAATGCATCCCTGGAATCCAATCCGTATAATCAGCTAATAATACCTCCCCCAGCGCCTACTCTCTGACACAGAGTGACTTTTGAAACACTTCCATTTCCCCTTTCTATTTAATATGCTCCACTTTTTTTTTTTTTTTCCACTTTTTTACAGTCCGTCATGGAGTATTTGTTTACCAAATGTTACTTTTCTTGGACGGAATCTATTTTTGAAGAGTGCAAAAGCAAACAACTGTTTGGAGCTGTCAGGCTGCGTTTTATTTATGCATGAATAACACAAATCACTTGAAAATGACCTAGTCTGTTTTTCCCAGATTTAGATAGAAAAACTGCTTCCGGGCAATGTTTATGCCAAACTCTTCACATCGAGTTTCCAGTTCTTCAGTGCCAGTTGGGTTTTACAGCCAAGTTGTAAACCTTCAGTCAACATAGTTTAGAATGGAAGTGCGGGAGCAACCTGCATGAGGGTGCCAGGGACTGATGGACTTTAACTCCAAGAAGAAAGCACTAACCGGAACAGGAGAAGAAGCCTGGCCATAGTGTGTCTCTGCCATAATGCGGAAAATGTACGAATGCTGATATCTGATTACTGGACCCCCATTAGGCCCATTTAGGCATTCAGTGTACTCTTTTTTCCATCACTTCTCCATTCGAAGTGAGTGGTTACACAGCGGTTCTTCTAGAATCCAGCTGCACTTAGGCTCCAAGGTGGGAGGCGCTAGAAAATGTCGCACAGTTGGCTATATTCAGTTTATCCATTAAGATGCATAGGAAAGAAAGAAACATTATTTTTTAATCAGTTCAGCTACTAACTTTTTGTGTACATGTGTTCTTTGTAACCTGAAGGAAGCGACCTCTCGCCCTGGTTTATAAGCCTCCCATGTCCTTGGAGGACATCTACACTTCTCACTGGGACCCCTGAGACCCAACAGGCTGCTTCCTCTGAGTATAAATTCATCATCTTCCAACTCCTTATTGCCCCTCAATACCATGTCCCCCAAATCCACATGCTGACATCCCCTGTGTGATGACACAAGAGGAGGGCCTGTGGGGGGTGATGGGGTCATGAGGGTGGAGCCCCATGAAGGGGCCAGTAACCCTTATAAAGAAACGCCAGTTGCTCCCTGCCATCAGTTGAAATCACAGGGAGAAGACCTGTCCATGGACTAGGCAGGGATCTTACCAGAGACCCTGTCTGTCTGCCAGCACCTTGTCCTTGGACTTCATCCTCCTAGAACTGTAAGACCTCAATGTCTGTTGCTGATAAGCTGTGGTGGTTATAGTGCTGAGCATGTTACCAAGCCTCTGATTCCTGTGCAGCGGTGCTGAACAAAAGCCAAACACTAGACCAGGGAGAAGAGAAAGGGTCAAGTTATTTTCTGCAGAAAATGGAGACAGGCGTGACCTAAGTCTCTAATCCTCAGTGTTCCTGAGAGAAAGCAAGCTTGAATTCTCAAGGGGCGATCTGAGCTTGGGAGCGGCATGAAAAGGGAGTGTCCTCTCAACAAGTGGCCATCTGGTCGTCAGCAACTTCAGTATTAGTAACATAACTCAGGACTCAGATCAAAGAGAATATGACATGTGCTATGTGAGGGGTCAGTTCTTGACTTCTCCAGATTTGAAATGTTCATGTGACAACAGCATCTTAAACCAGTCTGACCTGGAAGCTGACTTTGAGATTTAGCAAGATTCTGCAAGAGGAAGCAGAACAGAGCAGAAAATTAACCCCTACCAGGAGGGAGCAGGAGACAAAACAAAGCTCATTAGTCATGCTCTTAGTGGGTTACAGAAAACACTGTTAATCTTATTAGTGGCTGTGATTTCCAGCAGACTCACACCCCACTGAGCTTCCAAGCCAGCGGGATCTGGCCTTTAGGCCCCTGCAGCTGGGGCGCTGACTTGCCCTTGAACTTTGGGTGGGTTCATCCCTCTGCTGGAAGAACCCTTCCTCCTCTCCTCCTGGGTGCAGGGGTGGGGGGGGGGGGGGGGGGGGGGGGGGGGGGGGGGGGGGGGGGGGGGGGGGGTGTAGGGGGTGGGCTCCTTGTTATCAGGACTCAGGTCACCTTGTCTTGCTAATGACAGACATCCTGGGACTGTGCTGGACTGTGGGGACTCTAGTTCACAAGACTGCTGCATATTTGACAGCCGCTAAGAGGGTAGATCTTAAAAGTTCTCATGGGAATTAAAACAACTGTCACCACGTAAACTGACAGGTATTAACTAGACTTATCTGGTGGTCATTTCACAATATATACAAAAAGCAAATAAAATCAAATTACTGTTTAGTAGAGGGAAAGGGGGAGGGGCAGGCAAATAAGGGAAAAAGGATCAATTCTTTGGGGAAGGAAGACTTGGACTGCCGGTGATGAACTTAATACACAGATGCTGATTCTCATTGCAACCTAAACCATGTTAAGATGTGCTCTTTCTGCAATAAAATTCATTTGTGTTGAGTCATTATGTTGTGCTCCTGAAACTAATATGTTATATGTCAATTGTTTCTCAATAGAAAAAAACTGCATTGCCTCTGATAGGCCTACCTCTCACCCCTCATCTCCATCTACTGCAATTTTGTTTTCTTCATAAAGGCTCTCAGAAGGCTCGCCTGCTCAATTATTTGCCCGCTTACCCGTGAGAACGCATCCTTGTCAGAGCCTGAACATTTGCTAGTCTTCCCTCACTGTGTTCTGAGGGTGGGATAGTGGGTTCTTAACCTGTTTGTGGAATGAGGTGGACATTTATTAAACCAGCGTCTCTGATTTACAGACTGAATGACCAGTGTGGGGTTGCCGTGAGATGTGACTGGCAGAGGGGCCGGCTCCTCCTCCAGTCAAGCCCACCAGCGACACCCTGGAGCACTGAGAGGAGGGCATCTGGGAAGAAGCTTTTGTGCAGTGAGTGGGTGTGCAGAGGGGACGGGGTGAGAGACCTGCTGCACCTGTGGGGTGACGCTTACGCAACCTGTAATATCAGAGTGATCGCCTCAAACCCCACCTGTGACATCAGGTGACCGCCTCAGACCCCTGTGACCCCTGTAACATCAGGGTAACCACCCTCACCTATAAGGTCAAAGTGATTCCCTCAGACACCCCCACCTATGACATTGGGGTTATGGCCTCAGACCCCACCTGTACCATCAGGGTGGCTGCCTCAGACCCCCTACTTTAATGTCAGGGTGATGACCTCAGACCCCAACCTGAGCGGCCATGGAGCGAGGGACTCTTTCTACCTGTGATGTCACACAGGGCACAGTGCTTCAAGGAAGGAGCCAGTGTTTCCTTTTACAAAACAGTTCAGCTCCCGAGGAGCCTGGAGAAGACACCAGCTTTGGAGAACTTCAGTTTTCAGAAAGTAAGCTGGAAAAGTACCTACTCTTATGAGTCGGGTGAAGCCAGTGCTTCCTGCCCAGCTGGGTCCTTGGGTGGACCTGACCCAATCAGAGTGGGGGGGATCTGAGAGGAACGCTGTTTCAGGTCATAGCACCATGGAGGACAGAGCTGCCTGGCCATGCTGAATCTGGGACCTCAGCCCCACGGCCACCCCTCGCAGCCACCACGTCCAGCATTGACTAAAACCCACTTGAAGTCATCTCCTCAAGAACTAGCATGGTGGAGATTTAAACGAACCAAATCATCTTCCAGGAACCTTAACAGTGGATGCACCTCCCACTGTCTGTGCCTCAGTAAGACACCATCGCAGGTAATCAGACTTCTCAGAGCTCACTGCCCCCGATCCAAACAGCCGTCCTCCCGTTTCTCAAGCAGCAATACCCTGGAAGCTGCCTTTTCTTGACATTGTCACTGTCCCTGCACAGATGCTGCCCCTGTCTCCACTTCTCCTCCAGATGAGGGCCTAGGCCATGTAGACAAGCCACTCCAGGCTGCAAACACACCTGCCTCAGCTGGTGTCTGACTTGTTCTCCGGCTTTGGAGTGTGGAGGAAAACAGCTAATACTGATGTGCCCTGAATGATCTGTACCTTCATTGTAGAGTCCCTTCTTGTCACACACAGATGCTGGATCTGTCTAATCTTTGGGCACATGTAGTAATTATTTACTGAACATTTGCTGTGTCCCAATTGCTCCCTGAGTTACTTCATTTAATCCAATGCCCATGCTGTGAAGTGGCCCTGTGATCACCCTGACATCACAGGTGGGATCTGAATTGGTCACCTTGACTTTACAATTGGGGTCTGAGGCAATCACTTTGACATTATAGGTGGCATCTGAGGCAGTCACCCTGATACCACCCTTTCTGACTCCTCCCAAGTTCTGTGTCCTGTGGCCTGGTTCATGGGTGCCGAGTTTCGTTCTGTGTCCTGAGTCCTTGCTCTGGGTCCTGTCTGTCACCCCTGGTCCTTTGCTGGACAGTGGCTGTAGCACGGACCTGCTCCATCTATGCTGAGGTGAGCTGTCTGGTCAGCCCACAGTAGCATTTGCCACTGCTCACTGTTCTAAGGACCAGGCCTGTAGCCTAGGACACACCAGTGAAGACACACATCTCCACTGTTTGCTTCTTCTCCCTGAAAGGGCAAGTTTTACTTTCAGGTTTTGGCCTGATTTATTCTGCTGTCACCTTAATTGAACTCCTCTCCTATGAAACCCAGAGTCCTGTAAGCTGCCATCACCATGCTGCATGGAAGTCACAGCCCACCCCAGCCTCCTGGGGACACAGTGGAAATGGGACCTTTTGTGTCTGCTGTGGGTGGGAAGACTCTCATCTTTGTGTACAACAAAATACAGTAAAAAGGTCGAGGCAAATAAAAGTCAAAGAAAAAATTAGATAAAATAAACAAAACAAAATGAAATAAGGTAAATTCAAATACATACTGTAGAATAAAATAAAATGGTGAAGGATCACCTGTGAAGTCTAGCTGCCTGGCTTGACTAGAACTGCCATCAAATTGGACTGATGCCCTTGAGTCTGAGAGGCTGAGAATTGGAAGGAGTTGACTCTGGGTAGCTTGAGATGGGCAAGGTCCCTTTTATCACAGACAAATTTGTGTTTCCTGTTATGTGTCTGAAGGTCTGAGATCTACCAATCAGAGTGACAGATTCTGGAAGACTCTTGCTTGGGACCCAAGAGAGCTGGGCTTTGGCAGACCTAGTCACCTGCCAGGAAGGAGGGTGTGCCCAGACCCAGGAGTAACCTTGTGACTTTGGATGTGCCCCTTGCTACAAGGAGTTCAGTTTCCTCATTGACAGCACAAGGGACTCCAGGAGATGCTCTCCATTGGTCTGGCTCTTAGCTTTGAAGGAGTATCTTATGTGTAGAAAGCATTCCGCTTGGCGGGGGTGGGGGCACTTGCTGTCCCCTTACTTGAGTCCAGGGGACAGCAAGCACCAAAGCACAGGCAGACATACCCTGTCAAACCCCACTCCTGTGACCTCTACGTGAAATGAGGGTCTCCACACTGCCCTACAACCTCCCAGCAAAAACATAAAACAATTCTATTTCTTCAACATGAAACTTAAAAATATGGGACCACACTTACTCTCATGTGTTTTTTGTTTTACTGATATTAAAAAAAAAAAAAGAAAACTTCTTGCAACCTTAGTGGAAGTTAGGCAGCTTTGTCAAGATGGATGAACTTCAGGACCTAAGTATGTGCATTATCAACACAGCTGTTTTCCACAGTGCTTTAACCAGGAGTAGCTTCCCTCGCTCTCCACCATTTCTCCTAGGATGATTCTGCTCCTTTGGACTGAGGCCTTCAGTCGTTGGAGAGCTTTGAAGTGCCCCTCCAATAACAAGCCGACTTCAAAGACAGCTGCCAGTAACACAGACATGGTTTCACATGCCCTCTGCTAAGAATCTCTGAGTTTGAAGTCTCTAGGGCTAATTTAAAAGCAAGTTCCTGAGGAAAGAAGCTGGAAAGTACTCTGAAAACAGCAGTGGAGGTTAATTTCTAATAAAACAACACATTTCTGTTTACCTGGAAAGATTATATATATAGAATGCAAGTTCAATAAAGAAGACAACTTTATTAACTGATGTTGATTTCTTTTTTAATATTGATTTGGAAAGAATTCACGATACTAAAAAGACCAAGGGCTGACTGGATAGATTTAGACACTAATGAGAGAACAACAATGCATTTACAAGAGCCCTGTGTGTAATGAACATATTTGTAAAAATGGAATGAATGAATGCCAATAAATTTTATGAGAAAAAAATAAAGTAAAAAGTAAATAATAAATTTGAAGCCCAGCTCCCAGTATTGTGTAAATGTACTGTATTTAATATGTACATGGCATGTTCTGTCTGAACACAATGGACAATCATCTTTCACCTTCAGGATTTCAGGTTTTGCCAGAGGCCCAGTTAATCTCAGTGGTATAGTTGGTTTCTGCCCCATAGTCTGGTACTTTGAACCACCATGTAATTTTGCCTTATATTCCAAAAACACAGGCATACTGAAAGTGCTATCTCAGGTAAAATCCTGGAGTTGGGGGAGTCAGACCTAGAAGAGAAGCTCAGTTCCATGAAGTCCTAAGATACCCAGTCTCTGCCACTCCTCAGTGGCGGTGTCATCCTCATGATCCAAAAAGGTAACTAGAGCACCAGCCATCACATCTATATTCTAATTAGCTGGGTAAGAGGAAATACAAAATAAAGTAGAAAGATACACATTAAGGAACACTCCTAGAAGCTGGAACTTATCTTTACATTTACCTTCAGTGTAGAGGGTCTATTCTAGGTCGTTATTTATCAAAGATAAAATCCAGGAATTCTATATCTATGAAACAACAAAGGAGAAAGGATAGTAAAGTATAATTATAAATCTCTATAGAAAAGAGACTAACTCATGAGGAAAAAGTGTTAGGCCTAAGGACAAAAATAACAAACAATTTAAGGGGAAAAAATTGTTTGAGTTGATGAACAAGATTCCTGGGAATGCGGAGTCAACTTTTTGGAATTAGCACTTTGAGTTACAAAGAGGAAGTTATTAGAACTTAGAAGACCCCAAGATCCAGACTGAAATGATACAAAAAAAAAAAAAAAAAAAAAAATGAGTGTTGGAGAAGCCTTTTTCTCATAGTAGCCACTGCTTCTTAGAATTGTAAGACATTTGAATTCATTTCAACATATACCTAAAAACTCTGAAGAAACTTGAATCCTGAATTTAATCATTCCTTCAAAGATGTTCATTGAACTTAAATCCTGTCAGTTTCTAGAAAAGAGCTAATATGAGACTCTTCCCAGGACCTATTAACTGACATTACGTGTTAAACAGATGATTTCTGCCTGTTCTCTAGTCAATAGTCAGGACTATTGTTTACAGTCGTTACCATAACAATGACTGCAAGACAACAGTGAATGAAGTTAAACACCCAGTGGATCTTTCTATCCAAGAACAATGGTAGACACCGGGGTCAAGATTCATACCTGGCAACTGTCACTTTTACTAATCGGTTGTCACCTGGACATTGTTATCTCTTAATGCAGAGTTGACAGGAAGTTGATGGATAACAACTGGAGTCACAGAACTGAACAGATGGATGTGTGTTTTCCACTTGACACCTGATGTGAGTAGTTCATAATTCATTACGGGATTTTGGAGTGTGTATGACGCAGGTTGCTACAGTTTCTGAAGCGCTCTTGACTGAAATAGTCTTTCCTCACTGAGGAGGGCCCTGGGAGCCTGGGCTTCCATCCTGTGCCCCAGTTAATATAAAGCTTCAGGGAAACTTTAGGAAAGTTATATCCTGTGTTTATTCATGGGATTTGTAGTAAGTTTCTACAGTCATTGTAGTTTCGCTCCCTGGAAATAAAAAGGCATGCAACGAAACAAATGACTGAAGAATGGAAATGCAGCAAATTAAAACGAGGCCGCCTAACTTCTGCAGTGGCTGCAACAAATTTGAGCAGATTTTTGTTTGGTTTTATATAAGTTGGTTTTCTCTACCTATTTCAAAATCTTGTTGATGTTTTAAAGAGCCGTTCATATCGGTAATTTAAGTTAATGGTTTCAAAACAGATTTTAAAGTAGATAGAATATATAAAAGATCATAATATGAAGAATTAAAATGCAACTGAATAGGACGAAATAACAGAAAATATCAGGGAATATTGCTTTTGATAAGGGTAAGAAAGTTTTTTATACAACTAAATGGGTAGTAAGTGTTCTAAGCAGTTGAATGTTAAACAGCAATTATATATCATCTTTCTGTTCCTGTTAGAGATGGTAACTTGGAGACCGACCCACACTTCTCACTCCTCCTTCCCTTCCTTTTTTCCTCCCTCCCTTCCTTCCTACCACCTTTCCCTTCTCCTTACCTTCTTTCCTCCTTTACCTCCCTTCCCCTCTTCCATACTTCCTCCTTCCCACCCTCCATCCCTTCCACACTCCCTCCCTCCCTTCTTTCCTTTCTTCCTTCTACCCTTCCTTCCTTCCTCCCTTCCTTCCCTCCTCCCTCCTTCTTATCCTTCCTTCCTTCCCTCCCTCCTTCCCTCCCTCCTTTCTTGCTTTCATTCGTTTTTTGTTGTTGTTTCCTCCACTCTTATTTGTGTTATAGTCAAAAGGGGATTGAAACACTCCAGCATAGACCAAACCTCTGAGTTAGATATGGATGAAATAGAAAATAATGATTAGATTTAGAATTTTATCTTACAATTCTAGAGCAATTCTGTAGTCTTTCAGAAGTAGGGAAATACAGCCTCAAAGGAACTGTCTTGAACTTAATTAGGAGTACTACATGCACAGACCTCCAGGATCCTGATTTCTCACTCCCTGATTTTACAACCTTTGCAGAACTCTAAGCCTTTTTAAAAAATCACTTTTCAAAGGTAGCCTTCCTCCTAAAAAATAGAATAAAATATTATTTTCACATTTCAAATAATCAATGTTTGAATTGAATTTACTCACTTCCAAAGTGACTAGATGAAGGATTGATTTGGAATCCAAAAGGATTCCTAGTCACTCAGTTTATTAACAAATGCATATTAAGCAACTGTGTACTCAGGACATGATAAAGTTGCAATAGACCAATAGTCTGCCAAGGTATTATCCTCATGGAATTTGTGTTCCAGGAGGGTAGAAGACATCATAAAATAATGATAAAAACAACTGTTCTGGTGATAGGTTTGTTGGGGTGAGGGAGGAGTCTGTGAGTTGGCAAGTACCTCAAGGAAAGCTTCTCTTTCTCTGCTCAGTTTTGCCGTGAACCCAAAACTGCTGTAAAATATGGTCTATAAAAAGCAAAAAAAAACCTTGAAAAAACAGCCGAAACTCCAATGCTGACCATCAACATGTACAAAAGAGGGTGTTTTGGGTTTTTTTTCCCCAGAGAGATACCATGTAAGAAAGGAGTAGGTGCTGACCTGCCAGACAGAGTGAAGACAGCACAGAAGGAGGAGAGGAAAGCCGAGGTGTGTGTGTGAAGGATGGAGGACTTGGGAAATTTGAGGGAACCCTGATGACTGACTGTGGTTAGAGAAACCTGGAGGAGGTGATGCACAGCACACTAGAGGTCAGACTGAAGAAGTATGATGAAAACTTTTATTTTACAGTGGTGAGAAATAACTTAAAATGTTAAGCAGGAGCATGTTGCTACCATTAGTTTCTTTGATTTTTGTTTGTTTGTTCTTAAAAAGGCACAGGCAGGAATGAAGGCAAGCAGAGGCAGGCAGGCAGGCAGGAAGAGAGAGAAGCAGTTATTATTTTATCTAGTTGTTCATCCTGGTTACCCACCTCCCCTTGCCCTCCATTGCAGGTCATGAACTTGGGTCCTTGTAATGTACCTGGACTGCGTTCCACAGACTTAACTGCTAAGCCACCAGGGTGCACCAGCATTGGCTTCTTAAGAACATGTTCCCCCACTGTGTTTTATCAACAAAGGATACTGGCAGCGAAATGCACACATCCTTGAATTTTCGTAAGTGTAACAACAACCTTGCCACCCATATCTGAATGGAGGCTTCCCTCTCCATGGGTCCCTGAACCCGGGGGCTGCCCCCTCTACAGTTCACCAACCAGAAGGCTTGTGTGTAAATGTAAGCTCACCTTCTGGGTCTGCAACCTGAAGAATTTCAAAGGGTGTCAACTGAGCAAGAGAAAAGGACACATCCCCAAGACATGATCTGAGTCCATCAGCCTCGAGTTCAAGTGTGCTTTTTGCAAGTGTCTTTGGCTTCACTGTGGGATATGTTGTGGAGAAGTGCAGAGGGAGAACCTGGTGAGTGGGCTTGGGTGGGGCTGTCAGCCCACCCCTGAGCGGATACCACAGGGCCTCCACCGGCCACATCCTGCCTGAGATTCCTGGGGACTCCACTTTTAGTCCCAAGATTCTTTTTTCAGACCAAAATGCAGCTGTGGCTGCTCTTGGGGGAGGTGAAGGACCAACAGGTCACGGGGGTAAAGACTGGATGTGGGAGCACATGATGAGCCCTGATTTTGCATGGGGGTTGAAGGAGCCACTTCAACAGCCCATACCCGCTGTGCATACACACCACCCACAATTGCACACAATGATGGAGAGGAGCATCGTCAAGGCACAAGTGTGATGGGATTTCAGGAAACTGTCTCTAAAAAGAGAGACAGGAAGAAAAAGTTCTTCATTCTGAAAGACACTTGTAGGTAAGGAGCAGTTCAAGTAAGGAGCCTATCTTTGGAATCTCTGCAAACACTTGATTTATCATTTCTTCCTTATTCAGTGGTGATTACTTTCACTATTGCTGATACTACTTCCCAGAATGGAAGACTGAACACTTTTTGTTTTTTTGCAGTAAAAGGCTCCAGCTGACTTTTCTCTCAAATAATGCTGGCAATTTTAATAGATCTCAGATACAAAATGCTATCTCTTTTAAGGTGCTAGGAGGGGTCTTCTGAAGGAAGGGACCAAACACAAAATAAAAGAATCTCTTTTCCTTTCTGTATTAATGCCATGAGCCAACTATGTGTATGTGGACACCAGGCTGGTGGCATTCCTTCTGATTAGATGACTGATTCTTATTTTGAGATCTCTCTTTTCCTCTATCCATTTTTATTTCCTAAAAAAGAAGTCTTTACTCCACCTGAACGAGCACTCGGGTTAAAGGGAGAAATCTGCTGTTCTGGAGTGGGCACCCCATTTTCTGGGCCTCTCCTAGAGGTGTCCCTCATGCACATTCCCTCCTGCCCTGATGTTTATCCTCAGAATCTATGGGAGAGACCCTGAGACAAGGTCTCAAGGTCTCAAGGTCTCAAGCGGGTTCCACATCTTGGCCCATGGAAGCACCTTGATTTATATCCTGAGAACCCAGCAGAAAGGAGATGAACTTTTATCAGCACAGGAAAAGTTTCAGTAACCCCACCCAGGCCTGACCAGCTTACCCCAGTGAGCAGGCCCCTGTGGGGGTGGGGGATGCTGCTGGTTAGGGGATATGGATAGGAGACCATCAACATTCCATCTACATATCATCTATACCGTCTATACAGCATCTACACACCATCTACCCACCTGCACACCATTTACACTATCCACACACTATGTAAAACCATCTGCACAGCATTTACATACCACCGATACACTTTCTACACACCTTCTACACCATCTACACACCATTTCCACCCTCTACACCATCTTCACACCATTTCCACCCTCTACACCATCTTCACACCCTCTACCCACCATCTACACCCTCTACACACCATCTATCCACCATCTCTCCACCACCGACACCATCTGCACAACTTCTGCACACAGTCTACATGACCTCCACACTATCTGCATACCATCTACATGCCAGGAAGAGAGTCCTCACTCACCAGGAACCAGCCCTGTGCACGACTTGATCTTAGACTTCCAGCTTCCAGAACCATAAGAACAATTGTCTGTTGTCTAACTTCTTGCTATATGGTGTCCACAACAGCAGCATCACTGACTCATACATCTGTCAGCTCTGATACCAATACATTTTTCTAGTTTCCCATTATCTCAGGCTGGTTATTTCAGCATAACCAGAGTCTCTGCTTTTTCTTTAAGCTCTCGCAGTCACCTGCCCCAATAGCTTAGACCTCCATTAGTACTCTCCTCGGGGCCTTCATTATTTCATATCTCTTACATTGAGGCTTCTAGATTTTATAAAACTCTTCCTGAAGTCTTGCAACTTCTACTGGCACACCCCCAAGCCAGCATCCCACCTCTTAGGCATTTGTTATTAAGTATCCCAAACTATTCTGTTTGTGACTGTAGAGCACATCACCCCAAAACAAATGACTTAAAACAATAACTGTATTAAATTTTGTTCCTGGGTCTTCATTTGAGGTAGGATCTGAGTGAAAGGCTTGTCTGTTCTATCTGACGCTGCCTGGGGTAACCCAAAGGACTTTCTTCTAAGATGTGTACTGACATAGCCAGCAGGTGATGCAGCATGTTAGTTCGTGGTTAAGTTGTGCTGAGTCTAAGGCTGTGATCACATCCCTTTGACTCTCTCCTTGGACTAGTTGGACACTCTCCCAAGAAAGATGTAGTAGCAGAAGACAGCTTGCTATGGTCTTTAACTGGAACCTAGCATGTCCCTTCTACTATAGCCTACTGCTTAGGAGCTGCAGGCCTAATTAAAGGACAGTGGACATGTATCCCAAATAGTGACTGGAGTGATTTGACCACTAAGGAACTTAGGGCTATGTTTTAAATCCAACATCATTATATTTAGATAAATATCCAGAAGTAGTATTGCTAAATCATATGGTAATTCTATTTTTAATGTATTGTCTAGGAACCTCCATACTGTTTTCTGTCATGGTGGTACCAATTTATTCTCCCACCAACAAAGTACAGCATTCCCCTTTCTCCACATCCTTGCCAACACTTTTTTTTTTTATTGTCTTAAGGAAAACAGTTGTTCTCACAGATATGGGGTTATATGTCATTGTTATTTTGATCTGCATTTTTCTAACCATAATTCTGAACATCTTTTCTTGCCTGTTTGGTTAGAGTTAGGTATGTCTTCCTTGGAGGAGTGTCTCTTCGGGGTTAATGGATAAGAAGATGTGGGATTTTATACATCCCACACACACAATGGAATACTATTCAGCTATCAAAATAGATGAAATCTTGTCATCATCAACAATATGCATGAAACTTGAGTGGGTTATACTAAGTCAGAAAAAGAAAGAAAAATACCATATGATTTCACTCACATGTAGAATATAAAGAAACAAAGCAAAATGAAAACAAGCCCTTAGATTATGACAACAGAAGGTTAACTAGATGATGGTGAATGGAAGGTAGGCCTGTGGAAGCAGGCATGGTGTGGGATATCCATTTTGTCAAGGTGTGAAACTGTACTCCTGAAACCTATACAGTGTTGTAGACCAATGTTACCTAAAAAAAAAAAAAAAAAGAAAGAAAAAATCTTTAAGAAATGCAAAACAATTAAAAAGTCTTATTCATTAAATTCGAGAGCATGATATGCGGAAGAATAGGAAATTTTCTATTTATAAAATTAAAGTCACTTTAAATCATATTTCTTTCAAAGTAAAGCATATACACCACAAACTTGAGCATCAGGTTTTTATATATTTTTCAATTAATATAATAACTATATTTCTGATTCTGTGACAATGGTACATTCTGTAGATATGTAGGTTTAATTTAAAAATTTTTACCTTAGTTAGGGGCCAACTGCATGACTTTTTTCCCTCATCTTGAAAGTAAAAATGGAGTAGATCCTACAAGATGACATTATGGTATCTTGACCATAACTAGCCCATATTCTTCCAAAGGTTAATGTTGTGTCACTTAACCTATTAAGCTTAAGTTACAACATTTTAAAGTATATAACCATAAACCATAAACTATACTTATAAAGTATAAGTAATATATCAATAACTGTGGCTTTTAAAAAATTTAGAGATCCTAGGTTCAAATCCCTAAGGAAGTGCCTTTTAGGAGGGTCTGATATAAGGAGACTGCATTTCATTTACATTTAATTTGCATTGCATTTGAAACTATCTCTTCTTAGACAATGCCCTTTTCCTCTATAGTCCTCATCTCTGATATACAACTCCATAAAGATACTAGTGCAATCCCTCACCTTTCTAATGGAGGTCTTGAAGCAATTTTAGAGGTGTGTTTTAGTTTTGACTTTACGAATGCAGAAATGGAGACAAAGATCCTACTGCTCACAGAGAGAAAAGCTTTTTTCCAACTGCCAGGTGGAGCTCCTTGATTCCTGATTGGCATTTATAAAACACCAGTTATTGGTATCTGAATGGGAAGGGACTAAATAATAACCCCATTATACGTGAATATATTTATTTTCTCAGAGATTAGTGTCAGATTTTCTGCAAGTGAAGGATATTTTAGAGAGTTTTATTTTTACTTTCTTGAATTTTAATGTAAATGCACATACATCATCGTTTCTGTAGCTTCTACCCCAAGAAGCAGTACAAGTTGCATTGCTGTCTGGATGTGTGGAGAGTACTCCCTTTACCTTATATTCAAGGACACACCGAGATGGCAAGTTGCTTCTCAGGACATGCAGCTACACCACTGGGTGGCTCATAGGGACAGAGGTCATGGGGACACCTCGTCAGCAGCACTGCACTGCTGTCTAAATTTGCTCCAAAAATTGTTCATCTCTTTCAGCACCTCTTTTCTTCTTTATTTTAACAATATCCTTGAAGGCATTTCCATAGAAATCCACTTTAATTGACTACAAATGCCATTTTTTTTACAAATTTATCTTTTCTGTTTGCTGCCCAAAATTTATTGTGAATCATTTTCCTTAGGCTTGTTATTTTACAACAAAACAGCCCTGTTTCCCTTTAACATCACATGCTGAGATTTAAGTAAGGACTAAAGATGCATCTTTTTCATTTAATCTAAAAGAATGTCAAGTACTATGGAAAAGTGGTGGGTTATACAATTTAAAAATAATGAACACTCGGAAATATAGAAACAGGGTTTGTGGGAAGAAAGTGTTCTCCTGAAACTTGTTACTTATTGAATGTTTGCAGCATCGGCTCCCTTGATCCTGAAAACCAGGAGGGAAGTGGCAGGGGGTGGTAGGTAGGTAGGTGGGTCATGCCGGGGAGTAGCGCACGCACCAAGGTCTGGAGAAAGAAGTCCGCAGCCCCCACGCCTACTTACTCTGTGCCATGGTAGTTGAACCACAGCTTTAGGCTGAGGGCTGCCCTTAACAGCACCCTCATTTCATGGGTGGGAACCTCCAGACTCTGCCCTGCATTTCAGGATTTGGACAGAGGTCCTGAAAGAAGAAAAGCATCCCAGTACCTTTAAAGAATTCATCTTCTGGCTCCCTTTCAGACTACAAACAAGTAGAAACAATTAGAAACTCCTGCCACAAATAGCATGCAAAGTGTGGTGATTATTTATTTTGTCAGATTCCTCTCTGTGCAGTTTCTTTCGTAACATTTAGAAGCAGAAGAAGTCACAGGAATTCTCTGGTTTCTCCCTGATATGGATGTTTGGTGCTTGTCAAACTCCTTAGCTCGGAGGGCTTGATCCACATGGGTGTGTCCAGGATGCACCATGCCTGCTTCTCCAAGGATCTGGGTGAGAGTTAGCAGCAAAGAGTTCTAGGCAGGGTCTTTGCCCACCATCATCTTTGTGTGGGTTTCACGGAACCAACATGTGAACGGTGGTGCCGGGAACTCACTGGCAGTGACATGCCTGCTCCTGAAAAGCAGGGCTCATGGCCCCAACTGGCCCTCCATGGGACATCTGCGAATCCAGCATCTTTTTACATCATATTTTTTCTATCTCACACAACACGTCTCAGCTAGCATAATTTACTAGTCGTGACATTTACTTATCAGTTACTGTAATAACAGTATCTGAGATACCCTGTCATTTGCGAAAATTTAGATGGAATTGAAGGGAATCATGCTAAGTGAAATAAGTCAGAAAGAGAAGAACAACTGCCAGATGATGTCACAAAGAAAATAAAGGAATGGACAAAAGAAAAAATTACACTTGGACTTTGATTATAGAACTGAGATTATCAGTGGGAAGGGGGTGAGGGTGAGAGCAAGTGGTGGTGGGCCCAATGGACAGTGATGAAGGACATTTGGTAAGTGGAGAATTCGCACATGTGGGTTTATACTATTTTGAAAATCAGTGGTACCCCATACAAATTTTTTAAAACATGCCATCTTTAAAACATATACATATATATATATATATATATATATATATATATGTGCGTGTGTATGTATCATATGTTTTTTGAATATTGAGGGAGTGACTCTAGGAAACCATGAGCTTTGTGAATTTCCCTTCACTCAACTTCAAGTTCACTAACAGCCACTCTACCCATGTTGTGGGAACTTCTCAGCATATCACATCCCTGTAGGCTTTTGATCCCTCAGAAAAATGGCACACTGCACACTTGACCTGCGTCAGCAAGCTGGGATCCAGGCAGATGATACCTTTTTGTCCTCTGAGGGCCTTGCCTCCAGAACACCGTGGGACCCTGGACCTTGTCACTGGTCTTTATTTTTCTTATCTTTTTTAAATCCGGCTTTATTGAGGTATAACTGCCAAATAGAACTTGTATATATTTAGGGTATGCATTTTTATTTTTTGATGTCTACTCATGACACTGTGTGATATTATTCACTCTGAAAACATCCTAACCTCTGTGACAACATGGATAGACTAGAGGTCATTTTTCTAAGTGAAATATTTTGGTTCTTAAAGGATAGGTTCGTCACAAACTCCTTGACATGAGGGATGTAGCTTGGGTTTTAGTATGGACGTGTCAACTCTCAGCATCTTGTGGAGATGGAGCGAAGCAGGGGATTTTACCCTTAAATTACCTTGATGGTGTGACTATTCAAAATTTATAAAGTATGAGTTGTTTCTTCCCTTTTCAAGTGCTTTCAAAAGATTCTTGTTTCAAATTCCTGTAACTATATCTCTGGCCCAAGGAGTCATCCAGATGAAGCAGCTTTATTTTTCTGGGTATCCTAGTTAACAACGTTATGCCAAAGAAAAAGAATAACAAATGTCCCCATCAAAATTCTGTGTAAGAAAACAAAAAGACAATCCAAAAGATCAATGAAACCAAAAGTTGGTTCTTCGAAAAAATAAACCAAAGAGACAAACCATTCACAAAGAAAAAAGAGAGCAAAATCTCAAAACCAGAATCAATAATGAAAGGGAAAACGCTATAACAGATACCACAGAATTACAAAGCATCATAAGAGATTACTACGAACAACTCTGTGTCAATAAAGTGGATAGCTTTGAGGACACCGACAAATTCTTAAAAAAATACTGTCTACCAAGACTGAAACTGGAAGAATTATAATTCCTGAACAGAAAAATCACAAGCAAGGAAGTTGAAGAGGTAACCAAAAATCTCCCTAAAAAAGTCCAGGACCATATTGACTTTTCTAAGAGTTTTACCACCTTCAGAGAAAAATTAATACCTAATTCTTCTCAAACTCTTCCAAAATATAGAAGAACAGGAAACACTTCCAAACACTTTTGATAAGGCTAACAGCATATTGATATTAAAAGCTGATAGAGACATCACCAAGAAAGAAAATTATAGATCAATATCTCTAATGAACTTAGATGCAAAAACTCTCAACAAAAAATTAGCAGACAGATTCTAACAATACTTCAAAAATATCATACATCATGACCGAGTGGGATTTATCCCAGGGAAGCAAGGATGGTTCACCACATGTAAATCCATTAATGTAATACACTATATCAACCAGAGCAAGGAGAAAAAACACATGATCATATCAATAGATGCAGAGAAAGTTTTCAAAAAGATCCAACACCCATTTATGATTAAAACTGCACAAAACGGGGATAGAAGGTGCATACCTCAACATAATAAAGGTCATATATGATACATAATAAAGGTCATAATGATGAACTCAGAGTCTACAGCATAGGCAGTGGTAAAAAATTGAACATGTTTGCTCTAAGGTCAGGAACAGGCAAGGCTATCCACTCTCACTACTGCTATTTAACATTGTGCTGGTGGTCTTAGCCAGATCAATTAGGTAAGAAAAAGAAATATCCATATTAGAAAGGAGGAAGTAAAGCTATCAGTATTTGCAGATGATATGATTATACATATTGAAAACCCTAAAAACTGTCAAAAGACTGCTAACAAATCAACAAATACAGTAAGTGGCAGTCTACAAAATCAATACACAAAAATCTCTTGCATTTTATATGCAAAAACACACTAGATGAATGTAAAATCAAGAATATCACACTTTAAAGTATTAGTAAAAAGAATAAAGTATCTTGTAATATATTTAACAAAGGAAGTGAATGACCTGTACAATGGAAACTACAAGTCCTTCTTAAAAGAAATAGAAGAGGATACAAAGAGATGGAAAGATATCCTCTGCTAATGGCTGGGAGAATCAACATTATTAAAACGGCCATCTTACCTAAAGCAATATAGAGATTTAACGCAATCTCCATTAAAACCCCATGGGCTTATTTCAAGGAAACAGAATAAAAATTTAAATTTGTATGGAACGATGAAAGACCCGGGTAACCAAAGCTATTACTGAGCAGAAAGAATTAATCCAGAGAGATTACACTTTCAGACACTGAACTATACTACACAGTGACAGTGATCAAAATGATATGGTACTGAATTACAGAGGCATAGATCAGTCTAATAGAACTGCATCACCAGACACTGACTCACTCACATATACTCACTCAATCTGCAACAAAGGAGCTGAAAGCATAGGACGGAGAAAGGAAAATCTCTTCAATAAGTGGTGCTGAGGTAACTGAACAGCCACATGCAAAAGAATGAAGTTAAACCATTCTCTAACACCATTCACAAAAATATAACTCGAAATGATCTAGAGACTTGGCCATAAGAGCAGAAACCAAAATATTCTTAGAAGACAACACAGAAAAGACATTCCATGACATCAGCCTTAGAGAGGTATTTGGGGACTCAACTCCAGCATCAAGGGGAACAAAACTGAAAATAAGCAACTAAGACTACATCAAACTAAAAACCTTATTCACAGAGAAAGAAAACATCACCAAAAAAAAGAAGAAGAAAAAAAGAAAGATGACTTACTAACTGAGAGAAGATACTTGTGTTCCATATTTCTGACAAGGGCTTTGTAACTAAAATATACAAAGCACTCATAAAACTTAGTAACTGAAAAGCAGTTCAATCAAAAAATGGGAAAATGAATTGGAGAGATATTTTCCTGAAAAGGATATACAGCTAGCCAATGGGTACATGAAAAAATGTTCTTATTTGCGGGCTATCAGGGAAATGCATATTAAAACAACAATGAGATATCACCTTATTCTGAGAGATCAACTTTTATCCAAAAGTCTAGAAACAATAAATGCTGGTGAGAATGTGGAGGAAAGGGAACACTTTTATACTGTTGGTGGGAGTGCAAATTCTGCAACCCAAACAATATGGAAATTCCTCAAAAAATTGAATATGGAAATCCCATATGATTCTGCCATCCTACTCTAAGCATTTTCCCAAAAGACAGAAAATGCTAATGCATAGAGATTCATACACCCCCATGTTTATTGCAGCACTATTCACAATAACTAAGGACTGGAAATTACCTAAGTGCCCAACATCAGATGAATGGATAATGATGTTGTATATATACAGTATGGATTACTACACAGTCTTAGACTAGATGAAATACTGTCATTTCAATCAACATGGATGCATCTAGAAGAGATTTTGCTAAATGAAAAAGTCAAAAGAACAAAGACAGAAACCAGATGATCTCACTCCTGGATGGCATGTGAATAGACAAAACAAAGGAACAGATGAAATAAAATGAACCCTTGGACACTTGAGATTACCAGTAGGGAATGGGATGGGGAGCAGGTTGGGGGAGACAAGTGGTGATAGGGCCTATTAGACAGTGAAGAAGAACACTCGGTGTTTTGGTGGAGGGCAGGGTTTGTTTACATATACCTGAGGAATGGGGAAGCTTCATATATGGGGAAACTACATAGATGAGTATATTTTAATTTGTAAAACAAAGTTACTACAATAAAATACTAAAAAAAAAAAAATTTTGTGAAACTATTATTTACAGACAGTGATAACTGTGCAAAGTGACTTCTAGACACTAAGCACAAACAAAAGATCCTTTCCTGGGGACCCAGTGATGCAAAGCAAACCTGTAGCAGTCTGTTCATTTCTCTGCTGAGAATGTAGTTTTGTCTTTCTGTGTCTTGCTTATCTCATTTAGCACCCTCCAGTTTCATCCATGATGTGGCAAATGACAGAAATGTTGTTCTTTTTTATGTTTTAATAATATTCCATGGCATCCATACCACATCTTCTTTCTTCATTCACCCGTCAGTAGACATGCAGGCTGCTTCTACATCTTGACTGTGATGAACATCGGTGCAGGCTCTCTTTAAGATAGTGATTTTGTTTGTTGAATCATCAAGACGTGGGGGAAATGGTCACAGGGTACAACATTCTAGTTACCTAGGATGAATAAGACTGGAGATCTAAGGTACAGCACGATGACTATAATAATACTGTGTTGCAAACTGCAAATTTGCTAAGAGACTAGATTTCACACGCTCTCATCAAACCCTGAAGTCAGTAACCGTGCAAAAAGCTTATGTTAATTAGCTTGACTGTGCCCATATTGGACCATATATGTATACAACAAATCAACAAGTTACACACCTTAAATATATGTTGCTTTTATTTTATAAATAACCAAACTAGGGAGGGGAAAGGAAAACTTCAGTTCAGCCCAGTGTCAGTGAAGTATCACACTGTGTGATATTTGCTCTCTGTCACCAAATGAGTTTGACTTGCTGTGGTTGCCCCTTTAAAAAGGGACTCCCCACTTGGAAGGCACTTGGCTCATCTTGCAGGGAAACTTGAAAGTATGCCTTTTACTTTCTAAACAAGTAGCACAGGGTGAAGAGCATTCCATTCACACTGTAAACTATCTTTGAGGTTCTGACGTAGCAAATCTTGAGAGACAAGTCAATTAGACTCAAAAAGCGAATGCACAATTTCTTGGAGAATTCAGTGTAGCAGGGCAGAAACAAAGGCTGGAAACCTCATCCTGCTTCACCTCTGGGCCTTGGTGGAAATCCATGTATGTCCATCTTTCTGAAAGATAAACACATTGCTTTATTAACACAAGCGCGCTCTGTTCAACTCTGGGGCCACAACATTTTATAACAACATACACTTTTCAGGAGACAGTTTACGAAAACACATATTAAGGCACGTTTTGGTATGGGGTTGAGATCCTTGTGTTTAATGGTAGTGCCTACTCCATCTACAATAAAGAGAACACAACAGCAGATAATATTTGCACTTCTTAAATATAGTCGAGTCATTGTGAAATCATAGGCCTTTTTAATCTTTTGAACTATTTTCTGGAACTTGTTAATATTTTATTGGGAAGAAAAACATTCATAAAATGTGTAATAAAACATAAATAAAATTAAAAGCAGAGTTTGTCTACTCAATACTCTTTCTTTAGCAGAGATTCCAGAATTAGTATCTCACCACCATCTGAATCTGATGAGTAATGCTGCTGATCTTTGTTTTAATTTTAAAAAAAACCTGTACATCATAATTGCAGTCCAAATTTATAAGCTTAAAAAAAAATCAGCAAGATCATCATTGTTATCTCTGTAACACTAGTCTTTTTTTCAGCAAAGACATTAGATTCTTGGAGACTTCTTTCATGAGGAATTTCATCCACTCCACATTTATAAGAAGAATTTGCGGAATATGCAGTCAGATATATTGGGTCACAAAGAGCCTTGAGAATAAATTTTAGATAGTTTGATTTGCTTTTAATTTTTTTCACAAAAGTGTATAACTTTACTTTGATGTGAAAAGAAGGGCTGCTTTTGAAATGAACACACGTAACTCCCAGGTCCTGTTTCTCTACCCCAGGATTCCCCGAAACCTGTCACGTCTTTCACTTCCTATGCTGCTGTGTTTTTTTAAGAGAAAAAATCCAGAGAACACCTCCTTATAAAGACTCCTTCCCACACCTTTTTCTCCCTTTTCTCCTCCTCCTCAGCTTCAAATAAGCACAAGACACAAGCATGGGTGTGTGGAGGAAGCATGTATCCAGGCGAGGGCTGGAGGACTGAGGAGGGAGAATAAATTAGGATATGGCATTTTCTCATATGGTGCATGAACTCTGCAGATCAAAGACTGTGTGAGCCACTGAAGGGCGCTGCCTATGCTGTGCTCTTGTCTGCTCCCTGGAGAGTGACCTGCAGCTTCTTACTGCAGTGAGAACCTGGCGTGAAGTCGGAGGTAGGCGCTGCTCCTGGTCACTCTGCTCCCAGTGGACCCAGATCCATGTCAGAGAATGGATTCAGGTTGGAACCACACAGACAGCCCTGGAATACTGAAGAGTGTTTTCTCGTCGGACTGGAATGCTTAGGGCTTCCTGCTGTGTCATGAAGATTTTACAGATGACATTTGGCTAGGCTGCATCTGGTTTTCATTTTTTTTAAAGTGAACTGTAATTTTATCAGAGGCTTTATTTCCATATGACACTGGGTTTAGATTTTCCTTAATAATGTTCTGCCGTGGATTTAAACTCCTTTTGTCTTCTGTGACTAAGCAAATCTTGCCTCTGGAGAGAGAATTAAACAAAAAATCAAAACACAACTGACATTTCTTTTCTTAAAGCAATTTTCAATCTTTTGTCCTTAAATCAAATATTTGCTCCTGAATGTTCAGATAAAAACAATTGCGGTTACATACAACTACTTCTAGGAGGACAATTTCACATCTTTTCCTTCCACCTCAGGAAAACAAGAATCCCTCTTGTTGCAGACAAGGGAGGTGAGCCGGAGCAAATAATTCACTGTCCATTGGACCCTCCCCAGATCCCTTGTCCCTCATCCCCTGTGCATCTGGAGCTTGTAGGTATATTTTTTGGTATATTATTGAGAATTATTGTTATATGATTGGTATCTTATTGAGGGTTATATCATTGAGGTTTATTATTAAGGATTACTCCGATTATTGAAATTCCCGGGCTATCACACCATGGCTATTGTCTTGCTTCAGTTGAGCTGAAGTTACTCCTGTACCTCACATGTTCAGAGTAGGTTTCTAGTCCTCAATGTTCATGAACTTCCAGAAGGGCATCCTGATTCTGGTTCTCTCCACACTGCATCAGAGACTTACTGGGACCAACCTGACAACTTCTAGTTGAGTTAAACTTTTGAGGGCATTTCTAAGACTCACCACAGCTTCTTTCAACATTTTAATTTCAATTTACAACAGAAATTGCTATGCTTGGCCATTGATCTTATTTTTATAAATTTTCATCAATGATTAGAAAAAAGGACATATGGTACACTTGAATGAAAGATCGGAAAGAACTTTATTTAATCCCTGTAACAATATCAAGAAGTAGATATTATTACTACCCCATTAGAATGTGGAGGCACCTGCCACATAAAGGGCTTGACAAGGCTCCCCTGGACCTTGGGAGTAGTTCCTCATATTGACCCAAAACCTGGGGTCTATCTAGGACCGCATAGGACCTCTTAAGCAATGAGTGCTGATGTGGTAACCCCCTGCATTAAAGAGCTTCAAAATCCATGTCTTCTGGGTGCCCAGGTCTTCATTCTTGTGTCCATTTTATAGGGGATCAGTTAAATCAGTAAGGGAAGATGGGAGATAATCTTTCTCAGTACCCATCCTTGGCTATTGATGACTGCTATCTATTTAAGTGGACTGTTAATATTTTTAATAGACAATTCATTGGGAATCACAATTACTTCTTTTTTCTTATTGTTGGGTTACTCCATTTATTGATTCAAATAGAATATTAAATAATAACTCAGTAAAACCGCTATGGCGACAACCTGATAGAAGGAAAAGAACATTAAATATATTCATAGAAGAACTAAACTTGAGCTCTACTGTATCAATGCAGGTTTTAACACAGCTAATCATTATTTGCTTTTGCTTTCTTTTTAGTTTTTATATTTTTAATTGATTACATTGAAGGAATATTGCATTGGAGCATTAACTAGGTTTAAAGTACACATGACTGTAAATCTACATATGTATATAGTTAGTTCACCACTATTTCCTTCACTATATAATTAATTCCCTTTACCCCATTTACCCCCCTCGCCTCCCCCATCTCTTGCTGCACCCACTGATCTGCTTTTGGGGGGGCCTAAAAGTCTATTTTTGTTTGATTTAGTTCATTTTTTAAAGTCTGTTTGGGTTTAATTTAGTTCATTCATCTGCTTGAAATCTTCATATACCTATATACCACATACGAGTTAGATCATATAATATCTGTCTTTCTCCTACTGGTTTATCTCAAAAAGCATAATTCCCTTAAATTCCATGTTGCTGCAAGTGTCCAGATTTCACCCTTTTGGCAGCTATGTATTATTCCGTTGTACTTACATACCACATCTTCCCTATCCAGTCATCTCCTTCTGAGCATTTAGGTTGTTACCAGACCTTGGCTGTTGTAAATAATGCTGTAATGGACACGGGGCGCATATATCTTTGTGAATAAATATAATTGTGATTAGAGTCAATATCTAGAAGAGGAATGACTGGAACATGTGAAATTTCCATTTCAGTTTTTTGAGGAATATCCATACTGTTTCCATATGGTTGTACCATATCTCACGCCCATCAATAGTATATGAGTTCCCTTTCTCCACATCATATCCAGCACCTGTTGCTTCCATTTTTTTATGACTGACAAATCTAAGATGGCTTCTAAAGGCACATGGCAGCAGGTGTATCAAGCTGTCTGGTTGGAACCTTTGTCTGGACATTACCCTCCTACAATATTTAAGTCTCATTCTCAAGCAGCTCTAGTAGATCTAATGTTACCTCTCTGGAACCACAGCACCTGCCTATCAGACATTGCTGCATCTAGATGCCAGCATTTCTGGCATGGCTGGCTCAGGCCTGGTACTGACCAGGCTGGGAGCAGGCTCCCAGCAAGTAGACCTGGACAGGGAGAGCCAGGTTGATCGCTTAAGAATAATGTAATGCAGGGCTTAGAGGCAGGCATGGACCAAGGGCGGAGCTGAAGTCTGAAGAATAGAGGTTTCTGCTGATGAATCACAGGGCCTGGGGCTGGGCCTCTGGAGTCTCTTGACTGTGACCTTTAGAGGTCATTGAAACCTTTGGAATCCATCATGTTTGACTGCCTTCAGGGAGAGACACAAACCTAGGGACTTCTTAGGATGAGAGTAGCTTGTGAGAAGGGGTTTAACAACCCAAACGCCTAGAGGACAGAAGTGTCTCCAACCTGACTGTGATCTGGGTAACATAGCACATCACCATTCCTGCAGATTTGGGAATATGCATCATTAGCACTAATTATGTTGTCATTATTGCCTCAGAAACAGTGACCAGCTGCTTCCAGTGGCGTCAGGAAACAGTCACCCTATTTTAGAACAAGAAATTATCTCATTCAGCGTGGTCATCTTTGAAACTAAAAGAAATTGAAATTCAGAGTGAACTAAGAAAGGATTTTCAGCTGCATTTCTGTTTCTCAAAGGTGAGACATTACAAAATCTTTGGATTTTAATCGGGATATGTTTTCTGAATATCACAACCTGAACTTTGGATGTGGGATTCATTTTGGAAATGCTCTTTGACTTTTCATAATTGGAAACAGTTCATATTTGTGCATAAATGTCACAGGTCAAGTATTTTATCAAGTCATTTTGAAATACAGAAAGACTTCAGACAATGTATTTTTAAATATCTATTTTGAATTGAAATCTGATCACTTTTGAGAGAATAGAAACAGATGAGATAACAGGGACTATGGTAATGAGGGCAGGAGAAAGGGTTTTGCAAAGGTTAAGTCCTGCACAGTGTCGGGCATTAGTACTTATAGTTTATCACAGGCATGCGTGTCTCTGAAACCGTGTAGGCCCTGATCATCATTCAAACTGTTCAACAAGGGAAAGCTAGCAAACCGAAGTATGCTGTTTGAACAGCTCCAGGGCTTGAGGAGACAGGCCAGGAGGTCTAAGATAGGCAAGGAGAGTTGGCACTGAGCCAGTCCCCAAAACTCCACAGAAAAAGTCCTATTTCATGAAAATCTGCAAGTATTGATCTTACTGACTTGCTGCATCCTGCGTTTCCAAGGCTGTGAAGGATAACATGAATAATGCTGATGGCCATGCTGTGCTTTGATCTGTTGGCCATAGTCTCAAGTTTATGAATTCAACTGGTCTTGAAAGATGTTGTTCCATCAACAGCTTGAAGTGCTGATGTCAAGAGAAAGGTGGGGTGAGGAAGCATATCTGCAAGGGGACTCAGAACTTTCACCTGGAGGCACACTGGGCGTCCTTTCACAGACACAGAAATCAGACAGGCTCCCTGACCCCCGCCCGGGGGGCTCTGGTAAGGAACAGATGTGGAACCCATGTGCATGCAGGCCTGTGCTCATTGTCAGGCTGTCCTAAGACCAGAGAGTTCACAGATTAGCTACAACCCTTATCCACATCCCCTGACCCAGCTGGTTCATTTCAGTCCAGGTGACAGAAGCAGCCAGATGACCCTGTTGTTTTCAAAGCATGTTTTTTTTAGCTGACTTCAGGAACTCAGTTCCACATGTTTTAGAGATGTCTGCTATCCAACGGAGAACACTTGGCTCTTGATGCACTGGAAAGACCAGGGATTTTTCTAGTTGCTTTAATTAAGTTGAGTGATTTGATACAAGTTTTGGACACTTACTACACCCTTAGATTCAAAGGCAAATGTATGCAATCTGCTTTTTCTTTCTCTACACACTCTTAGAAAACACTCGCTCTACGGCCTATTTCCAACTTGCATTTTGAGATAGCATATGTTCATCTGCAGAAGGGGACGGCACTGTGACAGAGGATGGAGGGTCTCCAAAGCAGAGGAGGAGAACAAGAATCATTTCTCATGCTGACTCATGCCTGTTTTTATTCCTTACTATTTTTCAACAAAAACTAGATAACTAGTGATCTTGAAGAGTATGTCTTATTTTCTATCTTTACATTGATATATCGTGGCTCTCAGTGTCGATAGTCAAAGCTCTGACTCCAGACTTGAGCATATATGGGCACCGACTGTATGTATGTGTGCATTCCCCATGCTCCTATGAAGGCTGTTGGAAAATTCCATCCTCTTGATGTGCCTCTTTCTTCCCTCATCCACATTTTCCTTTGGCTCACTCTGGTGTGCCTGGAATGTGACATCTTTCATTTTGTTGTTCACCTTGAAACCACAAGGGTAGTGTTTGCATATATTACAACGAATACATTGTCAAAAATGGCACCTAGTATAAGCCCCAAATTAACAAGCCAAGTTTGTGACACCTGATAGCAGCTTTATAAGCTAGAAAAAAAACATCAGTTTGCCCTTGACTTTGCTTTTTGCATTAGCTCTTTGCTGAGGTTAAAGGGTTCAAGTCAATTTTATGTCTTCCCATTAGCTTGTTTGAGAGAAGAGATAATATTTTTTGCACTTTTCTAATGATCAACTGAATGTGACTTATTTATGCATGGAGTTACTACTGCCTGTAGACTTATTTAATTTGACTTTTAATCCTAAGAATAGTTTTATTATCATCCATCTAAGAGGTCCTGTCTTCAGTGTACTGCCTTCAGTGTCCTGCCCAGCTATGGAAAGAGAATAGAAATGGTAAATTGAAGAATTTTGAAAACTATTTGGTCAATAAATATTCAACATTTGATGATGGCTCTGACATTGAAAACATTGTTTATTTTGGAAAAAATATGACTGTTCGTTTGAGCACTTTCTTCCCTGGGCCATCACAAAAGGACACGATGAAAATTTTAAGCACAGTGATTTGGGTTAACAAGACATTCAAACACATGCAATTTCCTTTTACTGTCTAGCATCTACCATTCTCTAGGGGACACTGAGAGTCCTTGTCCTGTGTGCATCCTTGGGTTTATCAAAACCTGAGTCTTTCTCTTGTCACCCACTTGTGACTTTCCTCCCAGATGTGTGTGGGTCCCTTTCTGTTCTTTTATTGTCCCCATGTCCTTCGTTCCATGCCTCATGGTGTGTCCAAGAGATGGGGAGACAGCCACGGTTTGCTGGTTATAGCACACTGGCTGATCCTTCTGCTGGAAACCAGGACTTCCTGTCAGGGCCACTTGAGTCAGTTACTGTTCTGCTCTCGACTGAACACCATGCACACGCAGGTCAGAATGCCCCTCCCCATGTGAGCACTAGTCACCTGGAACAGAATGAGAAGGGGACACCTCCCTGGGAAGATGGGTCTGGCCAAGTCAGGAGACAGAATCAGAACTCCATGCTTGAGTCTCCTCCGGAGGAAATATTTGGGGTGAACTGTGTCTAGGCCACATTCTAGGTATTACAGTATACAGCCAAAGAAAAATTAGAGAAAATAAACTAATTGTAACAAGTTGGAAATCACTGGTGAAAGTGTATGTCTCTGCTCGTTGACTTTGATCTTAGCTCCTTTAGAAGATAGAAAGCTGTCCAGAGTTGTGACGGAAAAGGCAAACTTACTTTTCTAACCTAGTTTGACAATCTTACTATTTTAGACGATATGTTTGAGGTTTGTCACCACACTCAGGGGTAGTGTTACAAAGCTTTCGTCACAACATACTTTGATATCAGGGGAATGAGAGTGGGAATTAAAATGGAAATACTAAGGGCAATCAATAATCCAGAGTATAAAATGTCTTTCAAGTAAGATTTTTATTATAGACACGTTTGTGGTTGCTGGTGGTGGTATTAAAATGTGGTTTGCTTAGAGCATAAATTCTACTAAGAAAAAGGCACAGAGTAAATCAGATGTAAAGGAAGCCACTTCCTCCCAAGATACAGTGAGAGTCGCAGTCCACAGCCTGGGCCTGTTCGGCCGACCCAGTCCCCCAAGCCCAAACCCCAGGGACCATGTTCACCGCATCTCTACAAGTTTCACTTTGGGTGGCTCATTGCTTAATGTAAAATGAAAGGAAAACTTCCAAAGAAAAGCATTTTCTCTTTCAATGAAAGGAAGGAAACTTGACCTAAAAGTTTCATTTACTTTTTTTCTCCATGAGAAGCCACCCAAAACAAAACAGAAACCAAATCAAAACAAAAACTCATGGTGAGAATGGTCTTTGATGTCCTGGGGTAAAACTGTATCTGTTCCAAGACTCCTTCAGTCAATGGAGAGAAGAAAGAAAATGAAGCAGCCACGGGTCTGTCTGCAGGCTGAATGGTGCCGCTGCCGGCAGATTGCAGCTGCCTGGTGACCATGTGTGGCTTTTTCAAATGCAAGGAAATCCTGTTCTACTAAGAAGATTTCCAGGTGCTGGAGTTCTAAGAAATCAAACAGCAGTGTCTAAATCAATTCTGTATTATTCTGGTAAAGATCTAATTCCAATAGGTCTTGAGTCTAGCAGAAAATAAAACCTTTTAAGCAAGACGGGAATTTTTCATCTTTTCTGTCACTTGCTTCTCACATTCTAAAATGAGACCCTTAATTAAATATTCCAATCATTTTTGGCTCACATATATATTTATTTGAAGTCCTATCAGTGAATTGTTATCAGAATTTGTTTAAGCCACCACAGAGGCCTAGCTAGAATGACAGATAGTTTTGTCACGTGTTGAGAAAAACATCACTGAAAACTGAATTTAGTGATTGGGCCTTGATAATCAGTCACATTTTCTGAAAACGGCTGTCTTGAGTCTATGGGGTCGGGACATTGCCGTCCCACTTCGTGCTAACATCCATTTCTTTTAATCTTTTGTATCTGGCTATAAAATGCCCAGATTTCTGCAGCTACATGTCACTTCCTAGCCAGGCCCTCCTTTCCAGCTCACAGTGTCCGTGCCCAGCTTTCAGCCAAATGACCCAGGTTCTGCCCACCTGGGCTTGGGCTGTGGACTCCTAGAATTTGAGTGACCTCCAAAGCGAGACTGATATCAGAAATTGAGCAGGTCTCCTTTTAAATGAGCTCCCGTTTCTGAATGAGAAGCCCCCCCTCTTGGAGTTTTTGCCCCAATTTTTAACTGCTTATGGACCTGCCTCTCCCAGAGGCTTTTCAGTTATCTTTTTTTTTGTTTTTTTGTTTTTTTGTTTTTTTGTCTAATCAAACTTTTCAGGAAAGAGGATTTTTATTTGCTTAAAATGGTATTTTTTCCAGAGGTGTGTCTAAGGATCATTGATTTTTTTCTTTAATGAGCTGTGGTGACGGTGTGGGCAGAGGAAGATGAGACGAGAGGTACGGGTGTGGAGGGTACAGGAAATACTGGGGTCACTGAGGATGACTGATTTTAGTGGATGAACTCAAAGCACACAACCCAGGTCATCCTGTGATACTAAGACAGTGGTCATTTCTATTGAAAGAAGTTGACATTGAGATGACTTATGTGATAGTAGAATATTTTTGGAGGCATTGACTAATAATTTTCACTGTCCCCCCAATTCCACACAAGCTCTGAACTCATGTCCAAGGCAACACAACTAGAAGCCTTGAGTGACTGGACTTTGCCTTGCTGAGCCCTCATTGCTGGAGCAGTTCCTGCCGACGTCCCAGGGGAGCCATGGAGAGACGCTGCTTCCTGGGAGACTTGAGGGTGTTGGGAGGGATGCTGGGGGCTGGGAGGCGGGTCCTGGACAATGGCAACTGAGCATGTCTGGGATGGGTTATTAGTCATCAGATCAGCAGCTGTCTCATGTCCTGGGGTCTTACTAGGGACCAGTCTGGAAATGGCCTCCAAAGCCTGTGGGAGGTTTCCTGTGGACATGTTGGCTAGCTCATGCTCAGGGCTGGATTCCAATCCATTTTTTCCCCCAACTCACCCCAAAATGGATCTTTATGAAGGTAAATGATTATTCATGTACACTTTTGAATTCCTTAAAACATGCTAACAGCTATTTTATGGGAACACTCTTCACATCATTTCCTTAGCTTTAATTTTGTTCCAAATTCCCCACCTTTCCTTAGAGGGAAGCCACAGTGGCTCTTGACGGCATGCCCCAGATTTTCTGTCTCTTGCCGGTGTGAGCATTCAGGGGAAGCTTGGCTTAGAATTGATAGAAGGCAGGCAGCCTTCCCTGGGGACATCATGCTATAGAATCTCAGAAACTCCCACCTACCCTCCCACCTTAGTCACTGCACAAGAAGACAGCCTCATGTAGTCCCTGGGTTCTGTCAGGCCTAAGGCCTGGGACTGTCCCTGGCAATGAGAAGTCATAACAAGGGTGCTTTCACTTCTGGCTTTCTCCAACTTGACGTGTGCTTTCTCCTCTCACTTCTGACAGACACCTTGCAGTATGCGGCCTGGCTCCCCACTTCCCTCTCTGATGAGGCCTGTGTTCCCTCAGTCCCCCTTCATGCTCTCTCCATCATAAGCTGTCTCTCCCTGACCTATCCTCTCCTCCCACTAACTCTTTCTTCAGTCATCCTACCCAGTCTCCTGGAATTCACGGTGTCCCGATTATTCTCTCAAGCCTGAGATCATCTTCAGCCTCTGCTTCTTTCCAGACTCATTCACTTAAGCAGAAAGTTACTTCAAACAGCATTTTCTCAATGGGGGAAGAGACATCAATTTCTCTCTAGGCTAGTGCTCCCTGTGAGAAGGGGGCACAGAGAAAACAGATGTTTGCACAGTTAAGTGGGTAGGTGGATGGTTGGAGCGAGAACTAGGTACATGTTTAATGCTTAACTTTGCTGGGGAATGTGTTCTGTGAGTTCACAGGGAACAGCTCTAAGTTCAGCCACGTTCTCTGTGCTGCAAAATCCAATGCTTGTGTCTGGAGTTGTTTTACTCAAATTTCCAGGAAATAATGGGTAGACCATGTATGTCCTCTCGAGACTCTGTAGCACACCTGATTTCTTTTCTACTTTACTGGCTTCTTCTTTGGGGCTATGATGTTGGCTCTACCTCATCTCCAATTTTAAATCTCAGAAAGAGAGATCCTAGATTCCTTTTCCTCCTCTGAAAGTCTCTCCTCCCAGGTGACTTCATTCAGCTGCATGGCTCTGAAAAGTGTTTTCTTGTATTTCTAGTAAGACTGCTCTATGTGCTTCAGATGCACGAACCACTATTTATTTGCCATCACCCTTGGGCTGATTCATATGCTAAACAAGTTTGTTATGGACTAAAGAGACTTTCAAGCTAAACTCGTATATAAGCAAATAGAGTAACATCTTCCCCTGTGAGCAGTCCATCACTACTCAAGCTGTTCAGAATCTAAACTGATAATCCTTTCTTAATTGCTCACTTCCTTTCATTCCTTGTATCAAATTGATGACCATTCATTCTTCATTCTACCAAATTTCCCCACCTCTCTCTATCTATCCCAGACCAAGACAATGTCCTCTGTCATCAGAACTGGCCCCACAGCTTTCTAATTCCTAACTGACCCCAGCTGCATCAACTATTTTATTAATTTATCTTCTCATCCATCCTTACGGAGTGTCATTGTGCTTTCACACACTTGAGGTGAGGACTGTGTTACCATTGTGTGAGATAAGGTTCTGGCCCTTGTAAAGGTTGTGTTATTATGCAAGAGATAGTAAACAAGCAAGCAAAGAACCAGTGGGTTCATACAAAACATTAGCAAGGGGTATGAAGGGAAATAGACTGGAACAGATGGCAGTGATGGGGGAAGGTATCTATTTTAGGTAGGTGTCTGGGCTGAAGTCAAGGAGTGAGTCATGTGGCTGTCTAGAGGATGATAGCTATGTGCACAGGACAAAACAAAGCCCTGTCTTTATAGAGACTTCTGGTTTTATTACAAGTAGATAAAACCTGGAATATATTGAGCAGGAGAGTGGTACCATGACATGTTTGAGTGATAGGTTGGAGGAAGGGAGAGTAACTCCTATTCCAGATGGACTATTTAAGAGGCCATTGTTCATTCTTGTGTGTCATCTCTCCTAAATATGCTGTGGCTCAGACCAGCGCCTTCCTCTTCTTGGAGTACATGTGTGGGATCATCAGCCTTCCTCCCTGGGAAACCATTTCCTTTTAATTCATGTCTTTGGTCCATCTTCCATCTTCCTTTCAGATCCCAGCTGGTCTCTCATCTTCTTGCCTGGACTGAGGGTCCACATCCCTGTTTGACGTCACTCTTAGCACTTGCCTCCCAGTGCTTATCACCTTCTGATGCTTTGGGGGGACTGCTGCTGCTTCTTGTGTTAACTTTGCATTTCCTGTTTCTCTCAATAAACTATAAAGACCCCCTGCAGGGTGTGGCCAGTTATGTAGGTACATTTCACCCCTTGTCTTCTTTTCTAGTCTCCCTTACTCATGTGATTTGTGTCCCAGCTTCTCTCATTATGCCACCTGCCCTTTGAGTCATTGCAGCCCAGAGAGTGATAGGGTTCAGAACTGGTTTTCCTAGAGGAGCTGAATATCAACTTGACCCTAATCTCTTAAATTTTCTCTTAACAATCTCTGTTTCTACTTTATCTGTGCGCTTTTGTTAACACAACCCCTGTTCTTTTTTGAAAGCAGATATGGTACACATAAGTGATAAGAAAATATCTGAGGCTGCATCAGTGCAAATTATTTTTTTAAGAATATAATTCTAATTTTCCCCTAAACCAATGTTATACCTAAAGTAATGTTCCATAGAACATTTTCTCTTGTAAAATTGGGAGCACTTTCCAGTGACCATTATAGCACAAGATAGGTACTTTAAAGAAGAAATGAAATGTTAGAGTCAATTCTTTAGCAATTCTGCACAAATGTGCTTTGTGATGAGCAGTAGCCTGCATCTTTAAAGGAAGTGGTTTTGTTAGAATAATTTCAGAAAAAAAAAGTTATCACTTAAATCATTACCAGCATTTTTCAGTAGAAAATGGAAACTAGAAACATTTTTATGACTGTCTTTTGGTCATACATTGTTTTTTTGTGTTATGAATTATATCAACATTGTATGATAGTATGTGCTATTATGGGAAATGTATGGATTATCTATGTTTAGTTTAAAATAGGTAATTCTCTCCCTTGATCCTAACTTCCATCTATAATGCACATTTTCCCCATACATACAGCACATGTTAACAGGGGTAGCAGACTATAAGCTTCAATGACTTTTTTTCATTACCATCCTATATTTTGAATGTGGTCTTATTAGAAAAAGTCTCTTTTGTCTCCTAAAATATGTACACCCATTGCTTAAACCAAAACCCTTAAAGTGGGAGGAAATAATAATAGTTCTAATTTTAGTCTCAGGAAAAAACAGTGAGTGATCACACCTACGGTAACTAATAATTGGCCAATTGAATTTTAGAGTTGAAATTCCATTCCCTCCCAGACTTCCTAATTCTTTTTTTTTTTTTTTTCCTGGAAAAGAAGGTAAGATTGCAATGCCTGTTGATATTTCCCTTTGGGTGGAGGGTTTCGAGATCTTATTTATACCTGCTATGTTGGCAATGCAAACAGGTAGTTGGGGGCTGTCCTTGAAAATCCAGTGAAGCTGGGGATCCTGGGGTACAAGTTCAGTCACAGGCAGGGCTACCCTAACACACAAACCTGAAGGTCAGTCAGCAGGATAATGGTAGGAAGGTCAGGAGCTCTTTTTTTGTGTTTCCAGGAAACTGCCTAGAAACCAGAAACAGCTAAACAAACCCTTAGTGCCCCAACAGAGGCTGGAAGCCACCTTGTGGCTCTAGACCTGTTTTACTTCTCTTTCAGCTTCCAAGGCTCAGAAAAGAGGCGGCTGGTAAAACCTCTTGTCCCTGGTCTCAGGACCAAGCTGGAGATATGCAGAAAGATGCCCCACTGGAGGGCTAGAGAAAAAGCCTCCAACACACTGTGGTCCCTACTTCCCAGCCTGGATCTGGGAGGTACTCTGACTGGACGGTGGGCAGCCGAGGGTGGAGGCCCCTTGAGGGAGCTCTGGGTACCTCCTGTCTGCTGCTGGGCACTCTGCCAAAGCTGAAGAGACAGTCTCCAGATGATGGAGAGAAGGAAGCTGTGCTCCTTTGTTTATCCGTATTGGTTCTGGTATTAATGCATTTGCTTCTTTCGATCATGACTTCAGAATTATTCTTGCAGGTGGTATCTCTCCAACACAGACTGCTGGGTTCTATCAAGTACTCTGGAACACCAAGGACCTCATGCTGGAGAAGTCACGTCCAGTACGTGTTGATTGACCACAGACATAATTGAAAGAACTTACTCTTAAGCATATAGCCACAGAACTTGCTTTTCATTTTTCTTGCTTTTTTTTTTTTTTTAAAGGCAAGGTACAGGCAGGAATGAAGGTGAGTAGGCAAGATAAGAGAGAGGAGGAAGAAACACTTTATTTAGTGAGTTTAGTTGTTCATCTTGGTTGTGGTTTGTGTGGACTGGAGGCTGTGGATTTAACTGCTAAGTCCCCAGATCATGTCTTCATTTTTTCTTTGTTTTTCCTTTTTGGATGCAGAGGAAGGAAAGTCATGTCCTGCATACTCAAGTTATTTTTTTTTTCTTTTTCTAAATCATAATTTCTATGTTTTTAAGTTAAATTTTAGTGTTTCTGATCACTTCTGGAGCATTAGGGAGTCAGGTTGATGAGAACAATTAAAGGATTACGTTAGACCCTATGAAAACTTAAAACTGTGTTCAAAGCAACCAGCATGAATGCCCTAATAGAGACACATAGAACGTGAACAGATCTCTCAAAAGTAAAGAAATACTCTAAGCAGCAAAATCACAGACATTGTTCAAAGTGATTAAATTAGGCTTCTCCAGAAAAACCGAACCAGACTGCATATGTGAATGTAGACACATGATTTATAAGGAGTAAGCGATGTGACTGTGGAAGCTGATAATTCCATGATGAATGATGGGTCAGCAGGCTGGAGGCCTGAGGACCGATGGTGGCTCCATCCAAGAGCCAGCAGACTGGAGAAGGTCTCTTACTGAGAGGAGGGTCACATTTTGATCTACACAGGACTCCTACTTATCTGAAGAAGCCCACCCACACTAGGAGGGCGGTCTGCTTGTCCAGTCCACTGACTCAAATGTTAAAGGTATCCAAAGATACCTCACAGAAGCACCTGGAATGTTAGATAAATATCACAGTTGCTCAAAAGACTCGCATGAAAAAGTCATATTATCTTCTTACCATGCTTGAAATTTTGCAATTAAAAAGTGATTGCTTAGGCACTTTGCTGGTATGAGTATAAATGAATATCTGCCTTATTTACTTGAAGAAACTATTTACTTGAGAAAGCAAAGTGGAAGCACTTAAATGTGTGTCATATCCTTTAAGTTCATATTCCTACTTTGGGAGGCCTTTCTAAGGCAATACTTTCAAAGTAAATGGAAAACCAATCTGTATAACATGTTTATCATTCTGTACTAATAATAGGAAGTAGTCAAAATTTCCAACAATATAGCTAGCTATAGTACTTAGTATTACTGAATAATTAATAAAATAAGTCAAAAATAAATATTATGTGATCTCACTTAGATGTGGAATCTGAAACAAAAAGGAAACCGAGCTCATACACTCAGAGAACAGACTGGTGATTGCCAGAGGCAGGGAGTGAAGTGGTGGAGGGGGAGTGGGTGGGTGAAATGGATGAGTAAAAGAATTACAGCATGACTCCTCTAGGTAACAAAATAGCAAAAATCAATCTAAATTGAAAGTCTCTAATAATGTAAATTGTGCTGATATTTCATGAAAAGAATAGTATTATAAGCACTCATTTGTATGTATGTGCATGTGTGTGTGTAAAAGGCTAAAATGGAATATCCTAAAAATATTATCAGTTATTTGATCATAACAAATCATAGAGGTGCTCTGTTTTGTCTTTCATAGGTCCTTTTCTAAAACAAAGAAACTTAATTTGACACCTAGCTCAATTCAACTTCTTCTTGTATGTTTTACTACTTAGATAACATAAAAAGCCTGTTATGTTTTAAGATTAGATGGGATAAAAACAGATGAGATAAACAACTTCCTTTATGGAATTTTATTTTTATTTCAATCAGACCCAAGCTGTTGTGATATAATAATTTTTTCATTTGGCAAATTATGCACTTTTTCAGTAGGTAGAGTACTGTCCATGGAGCTTTGTTCCCCAGACCAAAAGTGTTCTGCAGATCTTCACTTTCTGTTGCTGATCCATGTGCAAGACCTTTCCACATAAGTGCAGGTCTGAATAGAAAACTTGTATCAGGAATATAGGATAACAAGCATCCATTGCTCAACATGTTTACTTGCCCAAATGGAGAATTTAATAAAGATATTACAAACTGAAAAAAATATGTTGCAAACACTAAATCAATTTGTTTGTCATTAACTTAGCTTTAATACTACCCTGGACATAATCTTGTTAAAGTGGCAAAATTTAGTAATGCAAGGCTCTTCTAACTTTATCAAACTTTCCTGGGGATGGGGGTGTGTAGGGCAGTGGATCTGCGGAGAATGAAAAATGCTATTCTGAATGGCTGAAAAGTCCACTTAATTGGGAGAGAAAAGAGAATATAAAATGAAATGTTGGAACCAAGATTATTTTGCTTCAAATATATGCATTATAGTTATTTTCGTGGTTTTTAGACAAGTCTCTCTTCATCACTGCAGGGTCCTCCTGGACCTGTCTGGACATTGGCCCTGCGACATGGGTAATTGCTATGTCCATCTTCTCCTACTTAAAGCATCTTTCAAGAAGTTTTCAAATGATGGGGGCAAAAGATTAGGATATACAACGATGCCAGTAACATTGACAGTGACTTTGTGTGATCACTCTTCCCAAGATGGACAAGCCGACAGCCACCTCCCTGGCCTCCTGGGAAGGTCTTATCCCAAGAAGCCCACCCACCACTTCCTTCTCTGGCTGCATTTAGAGACAGTTCATTTTTTTCTAATCATACAATTTTTATTTAAATTTCAAACTTGGAGTCTACTTACTTGTGTAAGCGTGGCAAGCTACCACGTGCTTCCATACTAATAATGTCTCAATAGCATCCTTATTCTTATAAGGTTTGCCTGACACGTATTTCCACAGAGAGCATCTCAGATGCCTTAGAGCACATCTCCAGATGTGAATAGCCTGTATTAGAGACCACAATATAGATGCATCTTTAAGACTCTTCATGGAGCGTGTCTTTGTGATAGCAGCTACAAAATTAAACGAGGCATGGCTGTTGTGGTAAGAGTTCTGGCTGGGGAAAGTGAAGACCTCTGGAGATCTTTGTACAACAATGTGAGTGCATTTAGCACTACTTAACTGTACACTTCAAAATGACTAAAATGGTAAATTGTATGTATATTTGTCACAACGAAAATGAAGGAAAGTTTGAAGTGTTTGCTTAAGCCCTCAGTAACATTTGAAAACAAATCAGAAAAATGTAGCACATACATGCAGATATATTTTAATAGATTTGTATATATATATCATCATTGGTTTCCTCAAATGTATCATTCTTTTATCCTCGACAAGCTCAAGCTGAGGTGGGCAAGGCATTGAGAATGGTAGAGACAAAACAGTCCCTACCTCTTGCTAAGGATTTTTTTTTTGACTTACTTCCTTTCCACATGGAGGCTGCCAGTAAATAGATATTCAGCCACCCATTCTGGGATGCCAAGGAGCTTGAACAGAAACCAGAAGTGGGGGTGTCTGTCAGCAGTAGTTGATTGCAAGCTCAAAATTTATGTTTTGCAGCCACTGAATTCTCCCTAATATCTCATGCCTATTACACTGTTAAACTATGTTTTCAATCATATAATGATAGGATTAAAGCCAAACTCCCCCAAAGCAAATCAACTTTCTTTCCTCTGGTTTCATATGCTTGGGCACATTTGATCAATCTCCTAGAACCTGCCTCATTCATGAAGTAGTGTCCTGCAATATTTGGAGGGTCTAGATACTAGAACATTCACTCTCAATCTGGGAACCAATAATATCAATAACTAGCATTTCCTCAGGGCAGGCTTCTTCCTGGCAACACCTTTACTGAACACATCACAACTTAGACAGGAAACAGGAGCAAAGCGATGATTTGTCTTCTAAAATCGCAATTGTAGTTCCAGACCTCTGTTGCTATGACAACGGAAGCAGCATCCTTCTAATGCATCAAAAATATATGCATACACCGAGTACTTGTGTTTCAGGACTGTTAGTGGAGATTAAAGGGTGTGGAGCACGTAAAACACTTTGTACAGGACTCAGCATAAAGAAAATGCATAATAAATGTTAATACTATTAATATGAAAATCCCTTTAATTCACCAAGGATTTATTGAACACTTCTACATGCTGCCATGCTTTAGACAATGTCAAAATAAAAGAACAATCTATAAAATATAAATTCTGATGAAACTTACTCTCTTTGATTAGATACCATTTTTATAGACGGAAACAGGGTATCAAAATAAGACAGTAACTTAAAACAAGGAAATCAGCATAAAGTGGCCGATGCTTGAATGATGCAATAGTTACTGTGTCCAAGGCCTACTCTGCTGCCAGCACAGGGTTGAGCCTGATCTGTGCACCCTTGCCCTAAAGTAGCACTCATTCCCATGTAGGGGGGTGGGGGGTGGGGGGGGTGGATACAGAGTTGGAGAGTCAGTGACATTCAGTGTCAGAGCCAGAATTTACTCCATTTGAATTCTTACCTTGTGCCTTTGATGAACAATATTGTGATTTATAACAAGACATGTATACTTGGTCTCCCCCCTCCCCAACTCTTCCCCACCATTACCCACCTATCCACCCCAGCTCTCACTCCCATTTCTGGCTCAGAGTTCTAAATTTCCTAAGTGGTATGAGCAACTGAGTTATGCTTTGTTATGTGAGTGAGGTGACTTTTCGGTCACACCTAAGGAGGCACCCTGGTTACTAGGAGAACCAGTCTCACGATGAAAGAGTTGGAAATTTCAGGTCCACCCCTTGACCTGGAGGTAGGAGAGAGAGGCCCCCACTGATAGAAATCAATGGCTAAAGATCAATGAGTTAATCAATCATGTCAATGTGATGACACCTTCATAAAATCTCAAAAGATGAGGTTCAGAAGATTTCTGGGTTGGGAAACATGTGGAGAGCTGGATACAGCAATACACTGGGAGGGCATGGAGTGCCCCACACCTCACCCTGGACATCTCATCCATCTGGTTATTGATGAACCTTTTATGATAAGCAGTGATCAAGTGTTAAATTAAATTCTGTGAGCTCTAGCAAATAAATCAAAACCAAGGTGGGGGTCCTGGGCACCTCCATCTGTTGCTGGTTGTTCAGAAACTAGGGTGACAACTTAGATTTGTCACAGAAGTCTGGGAGGGTGGCAGTCTTGTAGGACAGAGCCCCTTACCCTGTCCGCGAGGATGCTGCCTTCAGGCAGAGAGTCAGCATGGAGTGGAAGGTAGGACCTCCCACGGGTGTTGCAAATTGCCTGTCAGGATGTTCAAAAAAAGACACACCCATTGGCATTGGTGTCAGAATGGTAGATGTGATTTTTCAAGGACTCATTCACTCAGGACATATCAAATTCATTAACAGTCCCATCTGTAAGTGCAGCTCAGGACTTCCGTAGCCCCTCCCCAGCCCCTTCCTAAGCGCCAGCTGAGTCAAGATGCTCTGATGTTGAGATCACCTAAGTCCGTGAAGTCACCGGGACTAATCTCCCATGTGCCACACTAACAATGTTAACTCCATTTTAGTGTGTAATTGAGGCTATTCTGCTACTGAAATTAATTTGAACCAGATGCCCGGACTTAGAACATTCCCAGTGTTTGCTTCACTGGGTCTTATTTTCAACTTGTTCACTCTGCCTTTAGTATATTAAGTAGAAAAGGTATTTTGCTTAAATGCTCCTTCAACATTTAGATTCCTACTTGACAATATTTGTTTTCTGATATCTGCAAAGAAAATTACATACTAAAACCGAAGGTTAACATGAATATTATCAGTCTTCATCTCTTCCATGTACTCACTACCCTCCAGAGTGCTTCTGACATTATGGTCTGTTTGCTTACAGCAACTATTTCTATTTTTCTTGAGTATGCCCTAGTTTCATGGTTTCTAACTGTTCTATTTATTCCCCCTGAATAAGCATCAACTTAAATTTTCTATCTTCAGATGTTAAATTTGGCTTCAAATTCTAGGTTATCCATTTATTAAATGACTGAACTTTTAGGAGTCTCTGTCATCATAAGTGTATAGATAATATTTGATCTTCAGGCTATTGTGAAGATGAAGGCTATTGTGAAAAGCTATCAGATATAAATGTATGTATTATTCCTCTCCTTGTGCCTGACACAGACAATATGGATTCAGAAATAATCTCTGCTGCACAGGACTTTGGCTGTGTCATCATCACCTTGCTGTTGGGGATGTGCCAGCCCCGTGTCACCTCCTTAGTGATGGGAACACCCTAGTCCTCCCTGACACACCTCTTTAATCACACAGAAATTTCTTGGGGAAGAGAAGTGGGGTGGAGAGGAGCATTTCTTGCCTTGCACCTATATTCTGATCATTTTTCGTCAAATATCTCATGCAACCCCACTGTCCCAAGGAAAACAATTCTCTCCACTTTTTTAAGTGAGGCTGCTAGCTGGCCATGAGCTTCCATACACCCAGAATTCCTCAGTCAGTGCAAATTGGGGTACAAACATGAAGTGTTCCTGGAACAGTTTTTAATCACCACCTTAGATCTGCCTGAGAGAATCATATGCTTATTTTCATACAACAGATCCTATTCTATTTGACCCCAATGTGTAAATATCTCATGATTCATTTAGAGTCTAATTCAAACATTCTCCTCAGGTATGTAGTCCCTTACTTTCTTTAAGTCAACACCAAAATTTAATACATATACCATCAACTTTTAGCATTTAAAAGTTTAAAAATTCTTTATTGTGATGAGAATAACCACCTGTTATTTCTCTGATTTGACATACCAGTTAAATTACATAAATTTAAAAAATAAAGATTGATCTATATCTTCCCTATAATCTCTCAATTCCATGAGAAAAAGTAAAACATAAATTAAATAAGTGCTTATAAAATTTATATATGATTTATACTATATATTATAATACATTATATTATATTATAATACATTATATCACATCAGTTATACTATACTATATTTAGTATATCATTCATATAATTATTACAGCTCTGTCACAGCTCCCGTGTGTTCTTCATAGCAGTCAACCCTGGATCTTCTCCCAGGTTCTCCCTGGGAACCAGCAGTGCTTGTCCTGTGGGCAGAGAACAAGTGCTTTGGATTCAGTCCCCAGCAACTCCATCCAGCCCTGAGTAAGTTGATTAGGCCAATAAGGAGGTCCAGCTACTGAGGTTTAGTGGAAGCCCCTAGAGGCCAGCTGACACTACTGAACCCTACAGTGTGAGCTCAGAGATCCCCAGCTCCACTCCTCTCCTCCCCACTCTTGTCTCATCTGAAGTAGCTTTTCAAGGAATATATGAATGCATTTACCATTATTCAGATTTTGGTCAAGCAATAGGTGTGTGATAGAAATTTTAACAAGATCCCAATGACTATTAAGTCCTTTAAGACTCTGACATCATTATAACTTGATGTCAAAAGGGGGTGGTTCTTGAATCATCTCTGAACTGGAACTTCAGTCATTTCACTAAGTTAAAGTAAAATCAGACACCTGTGTTCTAAAGTCCCCTCTCTCCAGAACTTTCTTTAAAACTCACCGCACATAGTCCTGCCTCCTCTTCCCCAGGGCTTCTCCCCATCCCTCGCTTTGTAGACCTCCCTTGTCTGAAGGAGCCCATGAAGACGCATGAGGAAGCTCATGACTCAGGAGGTTACAGAAGAGCAAGCGGGAGGCACATGTGAAGACGCTCTGGACACTCAGGTCACAGCCATCATGACTATGATGACACTTGCTGTCAAGAATGTGCCCGAAGGCCTCCTCTGAGGCCATCAACACAGATTCTGCAGCCAGCAGAGGCCCATAGGCAGGGCCAGCTTTGGACCATGACCTCCAGAAAAGGAAGAGATCACCATCTGTCGCTGATAAGTCAGTGTCGTTTTGTCATCTCATCCAAACAGACTCACACAAGTCCCCATGGTATGCCCTCTGGTCATGACATGAGCCTGTATGAACAGAGACCAGTTATTCACTATGAGTGGAGACAGAGACATGCTCCAGGCCTCTGAGTTGCCTCTTTCCATTGGGAGTTGTTCTTATCAAACCACGTCCTGTGCAGTCACACTACAAAGGCAACAGGAAAATTGAGACTAATCCTCAAATGTGTCACTTGGCCTGATGTCTTCTGTGGGTGTTGGAAAGTTATTACACAGTAAAATAGCAGATCTGAAGCCCCAGTGTGATGAAGGACCCAGGGTTTCAGAACCAGTGAATACTGCTCTGCCCACATTTGTGAATTCATTCCCACCTGAGCTTCTTCTACACTCCCAAAGTCCTCACTTCCAGTAAGCTGCTCATTAGCATTCCTCCTTCCCATGTTATTCTGTCCCTCTTTCAAGGGCTAGGGACATTATCAGGTCTTTCGACTTAGAGAACACCCCAGCTGCCCATCACAGGAGCAAGGGTGTCAGAGACTCGGAGTGACAGAGCAACGTGAAGGGAAGTAAATACTTCAGTTTCCTCTTCTGCTTAACCATTTTCAGATGGTATTGGAAAATAATAGCTCTGTGGATAATCAAGTCAATTTATAATCATAACGCCTGCTTAAGCAAATTAAAATAAATGAGTAAAGTATAATAATCAGGGGAGAATATTCCTAGGGAGATGTGTTTGATGGATGCTTTTAAATGAAATGTCACCATGACAAAACTCTTTCCAAATCCTGGCTGTCACCCATGGTGGTGATAGCTGCTCTGATAACACCGTCTTTGGAACTTTGGGTGAGGAAAGATTTTCCTCTGATCTCCTAGGTTCTGTAACTGGATATGAGATTAAACTGAAAAAAAAAAAATTGTCAGGAGAAGAACATGCACATTTTATTTAATGTTAATGCTTTTCATGTGTGTAGAGACTTTCAAGAAATAGACCCGAAGAAGAGGAGAGACCTGGGAGCATATACACCACCTTAATAAAGCATGATAAAAATTGGAGATGTGATATAACAAAGTAAAAAGGTGGTGGATCATACAGTGTTGGACAGTGAGTGGGAAAGAAATGAGAAACTGGGGAAACAGGGTGACTTTAGTAGGTCTGCTTGTGCAGGTCCAACATGTTGTTCTTCTAGGCTCAGGAAAAACATCTTTCCCAGGAGAGAATCAATGACTTGCTTTAAGTCAAAGGAGGGAGACCAGGAAGATGCCCTATCATGCCTGAAAATGCCTTCAGTGCAAAATAATCAATACACTCAAATAACATATTTTGGGATGCCATGTCTTATCTTCTTACCCCTAAATTATTATGTCATAGTTGTAACCCAGTAGGAAGTGTTAGCCTGAATCAGGGAAGCACAGTTTTCAGGACATGTTCATTACAGAGGGAGGGTGTCTAGGTTGGTGTCCATATCACAAGTGACACTAGAAAGTCCTTTTACTCTTCCTTTGGGACAGTCTTGGCTGAGCCGGAGAGAAAGTGTGAGTGTGTCTGTACATATTAGAGAACACAATGATATCTGCTCTTCATCTCTTCTTCCAGGAATACATTCCAAAGTGTCTAAAATTGTTTTTACTCAGTTGTGATAGTGTGGTTTTTACTAAGAGATATATAATTGATCTTTGTCTCTGTTTCTGGTACAGAGATCCCCAAACCCTTGGGCTTTCCTGAGTGATAAGAGCAATATTAGGAGCATCTTTTGTTATGGTCTTTCATCTCAGCTCCGGAAATAGCTTCGGAGTCATAAAGATGAAAGGCTTTTTCAACCACACCTGAGTGATGGTAATGGGGTGACTTTGAAAACCACGAAGGATGGGACTGGTTGCCAGGGGAACCAACCATGTGATTAGAGTTTTGAAACTTTCAGCCCCATCCTCTGGGCTCCAAGAAGGGGAGAGTTCAAGCACATATAACCAATGATTTAATCATATCACAGAACAGCCTCCATAAAACCCCAAGGGAAGGGACCAGAGAGTTTCTGGGGTGGTGCACACTTGGAGGTGCTAATAGTGTGGTGCTAGGTAAGCATAGAAGTTCCATGCACCTCCCCACACTTTGTCCTATGCTGTCTTCTGTTTGAGTTATCCTGAGTCATATCCTTTTATAATAAAAGATTGATCTAGAGTACATACTAAGTATACTAACACCCACTCTAGTAAAGTAATTAAACCTGAAGGTGCTGTCAGAACCTTCAATTTTCACCTAGTTAGTCAGCAGCACTGGTGGCAATTTGGGCTTGTGATTGGCTTCTAAAATGGGATGGAAATGTCTTGTAGGACTGAACTCCAAAGCTGTGGATTCTGATGCTCTCTCCAGGCAGTGTCAGGATGAACCTGAGTTGGATGATACCCAGCTGCAGTCACAGAATGACTTGGTACATGTAATGACTTGGTACCCCACCCTAGTGCAGGAAATTAATGGTGTCAGAGTGAATTCTGAGAGTAGAGGGCAGAGCAGAAGGATATGTTCTTTCTTTTATCAAAATTCCTAATCTGTCTGAAATAAAAGAAAACAAAACACCTCTAATCAACTATGACTCAGTTTAATAGCTATCGTGCAAATAAGGACCTTGATGTGTGCGCTGTAGCTTCAGAAATGGGGATTTTCCCACTCCAGGTACTCCTGGAGCATTTCTGTGTCATTCTCGTTACTCCCTGTGATCTGCAAAGTGAATGTCCTGGTTGAAGAACTGGATTGGGTGATTTATGTGTATGAACTCAACACTCAGAACAACTCTCGGACACATATTAGTGGAAAACCAAGGGACTGGCTAGTATGTGCATGTTCCTTCCTATTGATGAGCATTTTCTCCTGTTTTGGGTCATGCATTGCCTTGTTACTCACTGCCAAAGTCCTTTCTCCTTATTTGTGGGACATCTATGGAACACAGAGCTCACCTTAGAACCTTGGGGAAAAGAGAGATGTGATGTGTTCCCTGCCGTCCAAGGCTCACAACTACTTGGTAATAATATGTGTATACATGCATTTAAAAATATACATATAATGTATAATTGCCTGCTCTTGTCTATGCCAAGTACTTAATGAGGAAATCAGGGGCAAGGACAGAAGTGCTCTAATGGCTCAGAGGACAGTTAGATCAATGGGGAGAGGAGTGACACTCTGGAGAAGACCTTCAGGGGAGGGTGGGACTTAAACAGCCCTGGAAAGGAACGTCACATTTAGGTACTTCAACATCAATCTACTTGCAACCACAACTGAGCTCTGTAGAAACACCTGTCTTCTGCTCAGCTCCTTCCATGTCCCCCAAGGATACAGACCGTTCCCATCAACTGATTTGAGGATTATAGGATAATGTTCTTATGAGACAAGAATGAATTTTAATTTGCTTTTCTCTTACTTTGTGGATTATACTTTATAGCTACAGATGAAGCTACAGGTATGGATGACTATCATAAATTAAAAGCACAAGGAATGCTCAGCTATTTATACTGCAGGAGGGTAGGGTCACTCCTTGGAACACAAATGGTGATTTAGCTTTAGTTTTGATGAAGGTCATTGCACCTCAGACTTATCCATGGAGAATATTTGAGCAGAAGTGCTGGAAACCTATCCTGTGAGGACCCAAAGGGAAACCTGGAAAGGTTTATGACCAATGAAACAATGTGGTTGTGATGTGGGCTGGTGTTTTCTTTCCAGAGAGCAAAAGTGGGGGTGTGAGGATGGGCACAGAAAGAACTGAGATAATGATGACATGGAGCAAGGACCTGGGCCTCTGCTCAGGAAGAAGTGGCTTGTCATTCAGGAGTGACAGAGCAGCTCCCTGAGTGTTTCTCAGAGAAAAGGCCTAGAAATCCAAGAATTAGAAGTGGCTGAGCAGTGACTCTCCCAGGATAGTAACTAGAAAATGAGCAAGGGGGTGGGGTGGTGGAGGAAGAGCTAGAACTGAGTTTCTTCAACCCAGGGCTAGGTCCTGAGCCCAAAAGGACAGGGAGAATGTCAGGAAGGAAAAGGCTAAAGGATGACTTACAACAGAAAAGCGGAAGTTGCTCGTTCTGGGGACAGGACCAATGAAGACAGGTGGAAGATGTAGCATGAAGGGCGAGGCTGGAGCTAAGCAGGTAGTTGGAGGCTGTGCATCCCCAGGACTGCCAGCCAGTGCAGTCTGTAGTCTCCATGCTCCAGTGTCAGAAACCTACCGCTCTGTTTGTGTCACTGAGCACTTCATTGTGCCTTAGGTTTGGTCTGTCACTCATATACGTTTTGAGTATGTCTTTCTTCTATCATCATACAAATTGATCCCAGCCCTGGGTGAGTTCTGTAAGTTGTTTGGACAGCTCTCAATAACTAGGCCTCCATTCCAGCCTTTTGAAACTTCTGGGAAGTCAGCTGTACTTAATTTTTATTCCCAATTTTCAGGTTAAAATATGCTTATCGAATGAAGTCAGATAGTGTTTACAGATAGAGGGTCTCGGCAGATTCTGGTCGTCCTGCCCCAGCGTGTCCACATTGCTTGCCTCGCGAGTGAGCGCAATAAACACTCATTGGGAAATGGATCAATCAATGAAGTTCAGATGCTTTCTTAATACAGATTTTTTGACTGAAGACACCTATCTTTTGTTAATATGAATGGTCTTTAATACTTCATTTGTGCTCAAAGTGTTAAAATGATGCAGTCTTAAAAATCACGCATATTTTCTCAAAGATATCAACCATGTTTTTCCCAATTTTTAGATCATTAAAGATCAAAAGATGGTAGTTGCATACATATATATATATATATATATATATAAAATACAACGAATAAAAATAAGAACCTCATCCAGCCCTATGGAATTAGAACTGGAAACATTTGTTGAGTCGATATCACTGCCAATGAATTATAGCTCCCTGCAGATTTTTAAAAAATTGCTTCTCTAGTACAATTTTAAATACCTTAGTAAATCTGGTTGTACCTCTTCCCCAGAGAGATTATTATTTAATGTAATTGCACCCACATTCATGACATTCTTGGGCAAAAGATGTGAATGTCCTTTTTAAATTTAATTGCTCTATTTTCAGGTATGTACTCTAACGCAGCCTGAAATATTTCTTCTTCTTTAGGTTTATTTTCTTTCAGGCATTTTTTCACTTACATGCATTTACATCCTTGATACTTTTTATTTCTTTACCTCTCTTTTCCCATACTTACTTCTGATGTTCTTTTGGACTCTGAACTTTGCTTTCTCCCTGCTATTGACATCTAGGCAGTAAGAAATTTTAGTTGTCGTATTACAATGAAAGTCCTCTCTAATGATCTTGTCATTCATGCTAACCATTAGTGACAAATACACCTAGATCTACCACATTAACCCAAGAGAATCTACACTGTTGATGATGGAGACAAAAACAAAAAAAAACAACCCCCCCAAAAACTAAAATCAAACATAAGACTTCCAGTCAAAACAAAACAAAACAAAAAACAAACAAACAAACAAAAACCCCAGCAAATCAAACGTTGTGGGAAGGGGGCAAGGGGGGACAGCTGGGGTGGAGGAGATTAATTTTAAGGTAAAAAGAAAAACTGAAAGTTTGGCTAATTTACAATATTGTATACAGATATTGATCTACTATGATGTACATACCTTGAGACCGTTTAATGTTATAATGCAACAACTCTTCAATGAAATCAATTTAAAATAAGTAAACACATAATTATATTATGTGGTGTATAATATTTTAATAGAAAAGCAAGAAAAAGACTCAAAAATAAAGAAAACATCTGTAAACACAATAACGAATCTTAATTTCACATGGCGTAATAATTAAGCAATATAAAATACAATCCAATTCCCATGTAATAGTAAAATCATGGGTTTTAGTGAAATTAGGTTTAATCTACACTTGAATGCTATTTTACAACCATTTCTGGTCAATGAGAAGACAGTAAGGCTTGTTATCTCCATTTTGGCTCTATTTTGGGCTTCCAGCTCATCCTCTTAACTCCATCTTTGGCCTTGTTCTTGCCCTGAAATCTGCTTTTGACCAGGTTTCTGCCTCTTTTTGATATACACAATGACATCATCTATAGTAACATCTTCCGGAGTTTCCTCATAAACTTGGTTTATTTTATATGCCTGTGAGCGTGTATGTAAAATTGGTATCTATAAATTATAATGCTTGTATAATACTCACAGCTCTCATCTATGATCATCTATTTAACTATCCTCCTGGTGACAAATCTGATTAAGTAAATCACAGTCACTCTGGCTATATTTGCTCAAGTCTGAATATGGACCTAGGGAGATAGGTGTTGAGGATCTATGTTTCTATATTCCTATGCTTTCACATGAACACACTTTTAAATCTAAATTCTGTATGCAAAAATAAATTTTGGTGACTTTTATAACCAGCCAGCAATTAAACTCATAAAAAAAGATTGACAGACTGTAAATGTTTTCAGTGTTCCAATTTTGACAACACCACTGCCAGAGGTGGGGTAATATTTGAGTTCACATTATGTCCTCATCAGAAGTAATTTGTCAGCACTTTCCTTGAACACGAGCGAGAATGGAAATGTTGCTAATTCATGGTATGCAAAAGTCACTGTTTATCAATTTTCTAATTGAAGGTGTTTCACTTAAATAAATCCCACTTAATCCATTATTTCACTTACATCCACTTAACTCCATTATTTCCATTATTTAATTCCATTTACTTCCATAAGTTCACTTGTAAAACAATTTGTTTTACAAATATGTTTAAAAAACACTTTCTCCCAATATCCAAAGTTATTACCTATTTAATAAAAGTTGAAGTGAGTGGAGTTGAATAATGATTGATTTCACTATTCTGGAAAATGGAAATCAATTCATATATGAGCAGCGATTACAAAATTATCATAGACTATAAAAATTGGCCTTTATTCTCTCAAAGCTGAAAGTTTAAGATAGCAAGAATATACACCCTGAGCAGAATAGGTTGAATTAAAAATAAAGGTAGTCTATTTTACATGGTTTATATTACAGCGTGAGTGCTCGTAGGAAAAAAATTGTAATTTCTTCCTCTAGAAATTTTTTCTTCATCTTTTTCTTGCTTAAATTACAAAAGTTGAACAAAAAATTAAGAAAGGAACAAAATGCTTTTATGAAATTTGATTAATTGTGTGAAAACTCTGAAGTCAGAAGTTGTAGTGTATTAATTGGTCCAATTCTCACTCATCTCCGTGTTTCTGCCCTGTGGCCTGTGACTCTGTCTTTACCAAACTCAGTTCAGTGGGAGATTCTGGACAGAGCACAGGCAAGTTTGCTCTTGTGAATCCCTGTCATCACCATGAGAAGAGCACATTCTGGCCACCTTGTGGGTATTGAGGACCAAACCACACACCCTGAGTGAAGCAGAGTCACTCAAGGTTCAGGTCCCTGAGACCATGTGGTTTCAGCTTTAAGTTACGGAACTGCTGGTCACATAACAGTATTGTGCTGATAACAGATCTAGACAGACATTCACTCATTAAATCAGAACCAAACTGGTCAATGTTCAAAACTGTAAGACTAAATGATTTGCCTTAAACTGAGTTTGAGGGTCACTTCTATACAATGTTTTTGTGACAATAGACAGTATGTATACTAGAATATATATATATATATATATATATATATGTATATATATATGGAAGTGATGTTGGAGGATTGGAGTGTAGAGAGAAAATATTTAGAGAAGACTTATAAAACAGCATATCTGAGTGATTATCTTCCCAATATTGTAAAAGCAAGGTATTGATTTAAGACTGGCAATTCAAGTCTTTCTCCAAAACAGAGGTCATAATAGCAGGCATTTAATATGTGTTTCTCTTTCTTGTCTTTCACTTTCCCTCTTGCTCTCCTTTCCCTTCAGGTGATGTTATTTACAAGACACTTTCTGATTGTGCTTTAGGAAAAGGTATTACAAAAGCATTTATGTGGAATGAAAACATACAATGCATGTCTTCATTTGGAAGATGAATTGACCTAGTCATACATAATATAGACTCCAGTTTATATACAACCATAAAAAAGTATTTTTCTCAATTCCCCTTTCAAGATGGCCAAATCATGGGGAAAATGTGAGTATTGTCACCACTTCTTTAGACTCAAATTACCTTTCCAGAAGGAGAATTGACCAAATAGTAAGGAACATTTTAAATTAAATTCTATATTTAGAAAAACTTTATGTCCTATAACCTATTTATAGTCCTAAAACTACTCAGTCCTAATTGTTGAGGAGTAGCCAAAGAGTGAGAACACTTGCTTTGCTTTCAAGTTGCTTGTGGCTTTTTTTTTTTAAAGTCTTAGTAGGTCCGGCTAGTGATGCTCATGTAAAAAGGAACAATACCGGATCATATCTGCTAAAATTTCAAATACAAAACAAATTAATAACAACAAAACCTGACACTTTGACCATAAGATGAGCTAGAAAATCTTTTGCTTTTTCTTATTAAAGACTTGTTTCACTATTTAAGTAGAGTAGCAAAAATTCCTATTTGTCCCAGTTGAAACAAGAACTATATGAAAGATATGTACATCATATTATATATATTTTTTAAAAAATTGATGAACCTTGGAACAACAATGAGACACCACTAGACAGCTATTTAAATGGGAAACTGTGAAGACCTGGACAACATCCAGAACAGGTAAGTATTTGAAGCAGCGAGAACTCTCACCATTGTTGGAGGGAATGCGAAATGAAGAAAGACACTTTCGAAGACAGTTTGATGGTGACTTACAAAATGGAACATAGTTCTACCATAAAATCCAGTAATCAACTCTTGGATATTTACTCAGAGGGGCTGAAAACATATCTATAGCAAAACCCTGCACACAGATATTTGTAGAAGCTTTACTCATAATTATCAAAACTGTGGCGCAGCAGCACAGTCTTCCATAGGTAGATAAATGAGTACATGGATAAATGAACTGGTGTCCATCCAGACATGACATGTTATTCAAACTAAAAAGAAATGAGCCATCAATCCATGAAAAGACATGGAGGAAACTTCAGTGCATATAACTAAGTGAAAAAAGGTTACATCTTGTGTGATACAAACTCTGTGGCATTCTGGAAAAGGAAAAATTGGAAATAGTAGAGAGATCCATATTGTCAGGCATGGGGCAGGGGAGAATGATAAATAGACTGCAGAGGATCTGAGGGATAGTGAAGGCATAATGGTGAGTACATGTCCATAACCATTTATCCAAACACACAGTGAATTCTAATGTAAATCATCAATGCAGTTTTATTATGATATGTCCATGTAGGTCTAGCGATTGTAAAACATCTAGTGAGTGATTTTGACAATGAGGGAAGTTGTGCACATGTGGAGGCAAGGCATGCATGGGAAATCTCTTTTCTTTCCATTCATTTTTCTGTGGACCTAAAAATGTAGTTAATGCTTACAAATTAATAGACTTAATTTTTAAAAAAATTTTTAGGCCTACAGAAGCATTAAGTAGAAAAATCACTGCTTATATACCCTTTCCCTCAATCGTGCCCCTCTTATAACTATCTTTTATTAATAAGGCATATTTTGCTATAATTAGTGAGCCAATATAGATACATTATAATAACTACTTTTTAAAGAGAACATGCAGGCAGAAGTGAAGGCAAGCAGAGGCAGGCAGGAAGGAAGAGAGAGGAAGTAGAAGCATTTTATTTAGTTGTTCATCTTGTTGCTCATTCCCACCCTGTGATGTGAATCCAGGTCCTGGGGACACATGTGGACTGCACTAGCAGAAGGCAACTTGCCAAACTACTACTCCAGTAGGATGTACCAATCCATTAAGGTTTGTAGTTAATATTACAATGGACAAATTGTGTTGTACATTATATGGGTTTTATTATGTGTATGATGGCATGCATTCACTGTAACTCTATTATACAGAATAGTTTCACTGCCGTAAAAATCCCCTGTGCTCTGCCTTTTCACCCATCTATTGCTGAATAATGTTCCACCGTATGTAACCATTATATATTTTTATCCATTAATCTTGAAGGTCATTTTTGTTCCTCCCAAGTTTTAGCAATTGTAAATAAAGCTACTATAAGCATTCACGCGCTGGCTCTTATGTGGACAAAATTTTTCAACTCCTTTGGGTAAATACAAAGAAGCATGTTTGCTAGATCATATGGTCAGAGTATGTTTAATGTCACAAGAACCTGCCAAAGTCTTCCAAAGTGAGTGCACTATTTTGCATTCCCACCAGCCATGAGCGAAAGTTTCTGTTGATTCACATACTCATCAGTATTTGGGATTGTCAGTTTTTTGGCTTTTGGCCATACTAAAGAGAATCTAATGGTATTTTATTGCTGTTTTAATTTTTAGTCTCCTAATGACATATGATACTAAACATTTTTATGTGTTTATTTGCCATCTGTTTATCTTCGTTGGTGAGGTATCTTTATATCTTTTGCCTATATTTTTTTAAATTGGATTGTTTGCTTACTTATTGTTGGTCTTACAAATTCTTAAAGTATTTTGCATATCAATTCTTTATCATGTTTCTGCAAATATTTCTCTCAGATTGTAACTTGTATTTTTATTCTTTTGATAATATAACTTAGAGATCAGAAGTTTCTAATGTTTATAAAGTCCAAGTTAGCAATCTGTTTTTTCATGGGTCATTCATGTTATATCTAAACCATCCAAACCTATCTCTTAAATTTTCTCATATGTCATCTCCTGGTTTTATCACTTTGAATTTTACATTACCTCTAGCTTCCACTTTGAGATTCATTTTGTGAAATATGTAGTATCTGTGCCCAGATTCATTTTTGCATGTATTTGTCCAGACGCTTTAGAATCATTTGCTAAAAAGACTGTCCTTTCTCCACTAAAATTGTCTTTGCTCCCTTGCCAAGTATCAGTTGACTATTTGTGCGTGTCTGTTTCAGGATTCTCTGTTTTTTTTCATTTATCTGTCTATTATTTCCATATTAACTCAGTTTTGATTACAGTACCTTTATATTCAGTCTTGAAATTCATCAGTGTCAGTCCTTTGACTTTTCTTCAATATTGATTCAGGGTCTTTTGTTTTTCTCTAAATTTTAGAAGCAAGTTGATGATATCTATAAAACAGAAGCAAGTTGATGATATCTATAAAATAGCTTGCTTAGATTTTATTGAGATTGCATTAAATCTATTGATTAATTTTGGAAGAACTGACATTTTATAAATTTTGGATCTCCCTATCCATGAATATAGAATATCTTCTAATGTATTTAGATTTTATTTCATCACTGTTTTGTACTTTTCCTCATAAAGATAGTTTGAATATTTTTATTAGTTTTATAGCTAAGTATTTTTTTTGGTTGGTATTGGTAAGTGATACTATGTTTTTAATACTTGTTTTCAAATATTTATTGCTGGCATATACAAAGTAATTGATCTTTTATATTAACCTTGTATCTTGCAACCTGATTAGAATATTTTATTAGTTCTATGAGTTTTTGTTTTGTTGTTGTTATTTATTCTTTGGGATTATCTACCTAATCAATGATGTCAAATATGAACAAAACAGTTTTATTTCTTCCTCTTGATCTGTATACCTTTTATTTCCTTTCTTCTGATTTATTTTGTACTCCTGTTACCACATTGAAAAGGCATGGTAAGACGGGATATCCTTCCTTTGATCTTGATCTTAGTGGGAAAGCATCTAGTTTTATCATATATGTTCTTAAGATATAGAAATAAGATTTTACATAAGCATTGAATCATGCAATGTGCACTGGATAATTCGCTCCTGCATCATGTTCTTGCAAAGCTTACACTTTGAAAGAAAGAAAAAATTGATATGACAATGCATGTCGAGATGTACCCAAAAATATTTTATTCTTTGCTGACATACCATGATAGCCTAATGGCAGCACTTTGCAAATCTCTCCCTTTTGCCTTTTGCTCAAGCTGCTTGCTCCCTCTGCCCTGCTCTTCTTTTGCTCTTCTTCCAACATTCCTAAATTATTTGCTTAGGTCTTCCTATGGACAGAGTCACGTCTACCTAGTCACAGCCTTACTTCACATTTCTCTGCATCCCCAGCTCTCCCTGCTTTCTCTCCTGTTTTGCAAGAAGCAGTCCTTGTTTCCGTCTCTATTTTCTCTAGGTACATGACCTCATTCTCAGAATCACTATTAACATTTCCTCTCTTTTGTACTTACTTTTTTCTTCACGATGCCTTCTCTCTCCTGTATAAAAGACAACTAAATGGGTCTTCTCCTCATCCCCAACTTTTCATTCCCGCTGATTGTCCCAGATGCCCCAGGATGCAGGTATCGCACCTTGAAGTCACCGCTGAGTGTGGACCTCACAGTCAGCTGCTGTACTGGACTGTTTCAGTGTCTAACTTTCCTAGCAATCTTCAAGCTATCTGAAATTGGTCTCTGGTCTTAGAGTCTTTGTAATACTAGGATTTCAGTGGGTAATATTCTTTTAGCAATTTTGAAAAATAATCTCCATTGCTATTTTATCACACAAATCCCATATCCTTTTTTTTTTTTTCAGAAATACAGTGCTCTTACAGTAAGCATACAGTAGATTCTTAGGCAATATTTGCTAAACCAATAGAATTGAATATTCCTGGCTTCCTTTAATCATCCCTCCTTTGTAATTGGGGACTCATAATAAAAGATGATCAGGGGATTCTTGTATTTTATAAGATTTTGCATTTTATATAGTCTTTGTGAATCTTAATTAAGTGACACATAAAGCCTTATCATCATGAAGGATACTAACAAAAATTGGCAACTTGCTGCTATCTTTGGTACTTTGAACTAGATGACAAAAAATAAAATAAAATCCCTATTGCTACTAAAGTAAACTCAGTATACTAAAGCAGAGACTTAGTTATTTATGTATTAAAGTTGCACTGTGGTTGAGAAGGCATTTTTATTTAATGTTCCTATTTTAGTCTTCTGCAACTTTCTGAGAAAATAACCTGAGGGCTGTGAATGCTCATGCTGGTTTGCTGTGCAGTCTCGTCATTGTTGAGGCAATTAGGTGTGAATGAGTGGTACACTTTCACAATGATAGCATGTAAAAATATTTGCCATGTTTTGTTTCATTGTTGGATAATGTAAAAAGATTTGCAAAACTCTCACCATGACCTAGTTTCATGCCAATACATTCTGAAATAAAAGAGCATGTACAGATTGTCGGCTGTGACTTAACCTACTCAGGGAAGTGGGTCATCTCTGTTGAAGCATCAGCAGAGAACTAGGCCCTGCATCCCCTTTCCAACAGCTGAGAAAAGTGAGCAATGATAAAGGCAGAGGACTGTCTGGCCCCTGGGGTGGCAGCTAAAAGAGTGATCCAAGTGAATAATGTTTTATAAGAATAAGTTGTATGTGAGGAGATCCTCTTGAAGTTTTCCTGTCCGAGTCACAAGATGGTAACCCCCCCAGGTTAGACTCAGTAGTCTTTTTTGGTCTCATATTTTTGGCTTAAACAGTGTTTTCCTCATTCTTGGCCCAGATACTTTTGAATCTAGGCTAGATACCAATATTTTAAAAATCATGAGATTTCACATAAAACTGTGAATTTCTGGCTTCTTAATGTCTGGCCTACATATTCACATGTAGCTACGTGACTGGAATTGTTCAAACCTTTTGGACTGGTGCTGCCTTTTAAAACTGTGCCTGCTACTGGGTCAAATTCCACTCCCTTCCACCATCCCAGTTTCCACCTAGGGAAGCCACGTGGTCCATGTGCAACAGGGATGGTGCTGACCCTGCTTATGATGCCTGAACTTAGGCAACACTTGGAATTTCAACATCTCATTCTAATTTGGAAAAGGCAACCCACTTATTTTCTGAGATTCAAAGAATTTTCTAATGCTGTAATGTGTATCCACCACCAAATAGCCTTGGTTTGATATTCCTTAAAGTCAAAAACATTTTCGACAAAGCCAGCACGTCATAGTTGGAGATACAAAGTCTCTGGGAATTGTGTGGTTTCTGCTATTACTCTTATTTGATTTATAGGCAAAGAAGAAAGTTTATGGTCTTAGAAATACAATTTAACATTTTTCTAGTTTTATTATTTGATTTATTCCCTCTAAATTCCCACTTAAATTTACTTAGTTCCAAGATTATCTCCTATATGACCATGATTATCTATAGTGTTCTTTTTAAATTATTTTAGATCATTTGCCTTTAAATAACTCTTATAAGCAAAGACAGAACAAAATGTTCTTACAAATCATTAAGCTTATTGATTTAAGCAAACATTTAATCTCAAGATTGAATTTGGAACATGAGGCTGAGTGTTCCCCTAAAAACTGTAGCATACTAGTGCCAAGTTCTTTTATTGTTTAAAAAGCAAGCATTTTGAGGGATAGTTGAGGTACACAAAACAGCATATAGTTAGGCACCATTTCATGAGTGTGGACATATGCATGAGCTCATGAAATTCTCGCCACATATTGCATGATCCTAAGTCTGTGTGGGGCCTAAAATTGTCAAACACAAGGAAGTGTGGAATAGAATGTTGACTGCAGGTTCTGGAGTATCAAGGGAATGGGTATATTTTGTTCAATGGGTATAAAGTTTGTCATGCAACCAATTAAGTTTGAGAACACGGCTGTATGCATTGTTATCTGTAGCTAACAACACTGTCTTGTGCATTTAACATTTTTGAGGTAGATAGGTCTCATGCTCATCTACAAAGCTGGAAGAGTTTTACTTGTTTTGTCTAGCAGTAGGGTTAGTAGCAAGGTCTGTGTAATGATTCGCACAGAGTCAGTACTGAAGTAAAACCAGTCTTTTCTGCCCTCCTGATCATTATGTCAATACTATTATCGGAAAGCAAATCAGAGACCTGGATGGGACAGTGCTCTAATAAATAAATTTAGAGACTCTTCAACTTCATTGGGAACCAAGTCACAAAGTGAACCAAAGAACATATGTACACAAGAACATTTTTCAAACATGTGGATAAGTACAATTTCATAGAGGACTAGTTTTAGGAAGTTCATGACCCGAGAAAGAAGAACACACGATGCAAAGACAAGTGTGGAGGAGGCAGGCTGGTGATGGGTACCTCATGGGCAGGAGCTGGATCCTTTCCCAGAATCTGCTTCTTTGAAGGTCTTGGTTCAACGGAGAGATGTTGACAGAAAGTTGAGTCACTTGGGAGTGGGGCACAGAGAGAAAATGGACATGGAGATTCCTATGCAAAAAGTGTCTTTCTTCATGATTTTCTTACAATGCTCTTTGATTATTGTGGAGAAAGAGCATCTAAAATCTCATGATGGAACACTATGAAATTGTCCTTACATTGGTTGTTGAACGCTTTTAAATACTCTCCAAAGTAACCCATTCTGTATTTTAACTTCCTTTATGCTCTGGTTCATAAAAGTAGACAGTGATGGATGCAGAGGCTCAGTGACTTGAGGGTTTATTCTCCTAACAGTCTCCTTTTCTAATAGGGTGTAGCATATGAAATTGTCCTTACATTGGTTGTTGAACGCTTTTAAATACTCTCCAAAGTAACCCATTCTGTATTTTAACTTCCTTTATGCTCTGGTTCATAAAAGTAGACAGTGATGGATGCAGAAGCTCAGTGACTTGAGGGTTTATTCTCCTAACAGTCTCCTTTTCTAATAGGGTGTAGCAAGGACTGAGGTCAATTCAAGGCCCCACTATCCCTTGTTACTCTAAACGGTGTGTTCTACACATTGATAACTCATATAGAGCCATCCATACTTCCTCTTTGCAAGTTTAATCTCTTCTCTTGGTGAAAGAAAACTACATTTTGAGTGTTTTACAAAGTTCATTCCTTGGAAACTGCCTGGATGAAATAGGGCTGAATGAGATTACCTCTTTTTGAGCCCAGTCTTACAAAAACAAAAGTTCTGGTTGCAGGTTAAGCCTCTCTTCTTCAAATTGATTTAGGAGAACTCAAATCTCAAATCAAAGAGCAATTGCTTTAGGACCTCTGGAAGACAGAGTTCTCAGTGTGAGTGCCCTGAATTAGAACTCTGGGTGAGGTCCCACAATGCAGCATGTGGGAAAAAAAGATGTGATCTTTGAGGACAGCCTGGCCAGGGCTAACTCTATGGTTCTGCAGACTTCCATGGTCTTAGTGGTTTCAACATTCATGAGAATGAAGCATTTGACATTTCTTCTAGAAACTGAGCCTTTCATAGGAGACTCACTGGGGTGCTGTGTGACTTTTCCTTGCAGTTGCTGTATGTTTTTGTCTTTTCAGATAGCAAGAACCCCATGGATAGGTCTGCAGTATATTTTCAGTCAATGGTTCATGTTTTTCTCAAATGTCTCAACACAGATAGGAATTTTAATCACCAGTAAATGGCATTTATTGCTTTGCTGAGTTCAAAGTCATGCACTTTAATCCTGACTTCTTCTACAAAGTTTGAAAGTTTTCATTAAAGACTTATCATCAATTAGAAACATTTATTTTACTTAGTGGAAGCGACCATGGAAGACTGCACTCATGCCTTATTTTAAATTACTGGAAGTTGTCCCCACCCACCACCCCCCAGCTCCTCCCTGCTGTTAAAAGCAACAGAGGGCAATCTGTTTTGGGACCCATTAAGATGAGGTAAGTCTTATTTACCTCTTGTGGCAAATTTCAAACTGAAGTCTTTACATGGCATGTATTTATAAAATTACTTATTAACTGGGGCAGCGAATGGGCTGAAAGGGAAGAAAGATATTAATAGTATGCTTTCTATAATCAACATGGCAATCCAAGTAGTCATCTGGTTAGGAAACATAATGACAAAGGTAAAACTTCAATGACAGCTGCTTGGACACAGTCTTATTAGTGTAATTATATCATAGAACACAGGACTTCAAGTGCATGTAATCATGGAATTAGACCTTGAACCAATGCAATTATGATGTAAAATGATGTTCAGTGATCATGCATGATAAGCCAGCTACATTTGCATCCGAATCAGAAAATCTTCTGAAATGTTTGGGATGAATGAGCTGCCTGCTTTCCCTGATGACAGAGCCCTTGCTTACTTTGTCACCACTTCCTAGCAATCAGTGAAACTTCTCCTTCTGGGAAATGGGAGGTGTTTGAAGAATAGAATATCCTTCAGCTCCTCAGACAGATAACTTAGTGAAACGCAAGTGCCATTGACAATTGGGGACTCCATCTATGAAGCTCACTGGCCAGTTTCCACCCAAAATGTCTCCCAGAGACCAACTGAATATTTCCTGAAAGCCATTTAGCTCAGTGCCTGAACATGGAAAGTGAGTTTGTAGTCCAGCTTATATTGTGAAAGCATTAATTCCTGGGTATAGACTCCCTCCTTTACAAGATATCATGACTATTTTGTTCTTTCTCTGTCCTACCACCCCCATCCATGATGGAAATGCTAACTCCACCTCTTAGAATAAGGACCTGCAGGGAGCAGCGTTGTCAGCATGCAGGCAAGGAATATGAGGAGCTCTGGGAGTGTGGAGTAGAAAAAATAGCTGAGTGCTCTTCTGTTCCATCCGAACAAGCTATGAGTCTGGAATTTCAGGGACAAGTCTATATAAAAAACATAAAAATATTTTGGTCCTGCTGAAAACAGGATTTACCAGATATTTAGATATTTTCACTCTGCTGAGGAAGCAGTATGGGATGGCCCAGATCACAGTGATCAGCACTGGCTTTTACTTTCAAAGTATTGAAGCAATCGCTGGTGGGGAATTAGTTTATTCAGGTGACGTTACAGTTTGGGTCAATTAAGGAAACTTTATGTAGGGTGAAAAATAACAGCCAAGTATTTTGGTAAATAAATACATTTATTCATTAGACAAATATATATCATACATCTAGATTGTATTGCATATAAACTATAAATTAAACAAGACTCTATATGTAATATAATCTAGTTGTATGATATATATTTTTCCTCTGAAATAATTAAGCAATTAAATAAGGTTTTGCATATATATGCAATTTCAGTCAATTATTAGACCTGATAGTTAGAATTATTATATCCCAAATAGGTAAACGGAGAATCGCATCACTTCCTAATATAGTCCAATCAATCTATAAACTAGTTAGGAGTCAAACTTAGTCTAAAATTTGCATTTTTTGATCCTCATATTGCTTTCACGGAGAATGGCAGATGAAATAGTTTGAGAATGGTGGCTATTGATTAGAGAGAACACTCCTGAAACTGGGCCTAGGATGCAGTATAATTATACAACCTCATACTATGTGAGCATGTCCTCATTTAATTGAATTAAAGTGTATACTTTTGTCGTTCCCTACTTTATAGATATGAAAACTCATATATGTGAATTGACCAAAATCACGGTGTTGTCCAATGTGAAGAGATGGGGCACTTGTGGAAATTATATTTAAATTAATTAATATTAAATAAGACAATCCTCAGTTCATCAGTTGCAATGGACATCTTTCAAGTGCTCAAGAACCATGAAGCTAGGGGCAACAGAATTAATCTAGACCATTTCCATCACCTTGCACCATCTCAGAAACTTCCACTAGACAGGGTTGTTAGGAGGCTGCTAAAACTAGCTCCTCCTCTTTCTGGACATACAGATCCTCACGCAATTACTATGCCTTAGGACTGAGTTTGAGCTCATGGATGGATTCAGGAGTAACAGAGACTCTTTCCAAGCCTAGACCTCCATGAGACCCCATGAGAGACACCACCTGTCTTGGCTGCTCTGGTAATGAGATGTAAGTGGGCTTGTTGAATTGATGACCACAAGTTAAGATGGTGAAGACAAAAAGTGGAGGGAGTCTGCCTGTGGGGAAGCAGCCTGCCCACTGGGAACTTGTTTGGACAAGATGTGAAGAAGAATTAAATTTCAACAGTGTGATCTGCTGGGACTTTGGAGGTTGTCATTGTAGTTATGAGCTGGTAGCTTTGGAGCTATGGATGCTACCGAAGAGCTATGATGGACACAGGAAACTGCTTTCCAGTTCCTCACTGGAATCAGCAAAATAAAATCACACAAATATGTGATGGGCCAAGAATATGTTGTACAACTAGCAAATGACCACAGAATCAAAGAATATTCTTTCCTCTTCAGGATTAAAGAAGTTGTGAATAATAATAAAATAAAAACAACAACATAGAAATGATCCATGTTTTTAATTCTCTGAGCTGGAGAACTGTGCGCTATTGCACTTCATCCCCAACACAACACTATAGACTAAGTACCATAGAATAAGTTTCCATTTCGCAGATGAGGAAACTGATATCCATTAAGGTAAAATATTTTTCTTTTTTAAGGAAAGGTGCAGGCAGGAATGAAATCAAATAGGCAGGCAGATAGGAAGAGAGGGGAAGAAACATTTTGTTTTTACTTTTATTTAGCCGCTTACGTTGGTTGTCTCCCACTGGAACTGGGACGGGAACAGGCCTTGCACTCCATCAGAGGCGACTGACCTAACTCCTGCTCCACCAGGGTGTCCCATAATTTAGCCATGACAATAAATTAGGAGGACGAAGCCATTTCTCAAATGCTGTTGTGCTGACTGCAGGGGATGAGCAAACATAGATAATTTGAGGGTCTTTTTGACAAGGGTCATACCAGTGCACCCCCAGGAAGGGCTCAGGACAGAGCTGTGAAGAAACAGGGCTCATTCCAGAACTTGAGTGAGAAGCTGTCAGGAGGACAAGCCTTGTCCATGTAAGATCATATGCTGGAATGTGTGTGTGTCCTTGTGAGCACAGGTTACCTTTACTGAGTAGATCTTTATCAATGGTTTCCTCAGTGCTAGTTTGATTCATACATAGTTTAATTGATTCATTTTCTAAAGCTCTCAGTTAAAAAGAACACTTCTCCTGTATCGAAAGTCCAATATTACCCAACTAAATTCATAGAAATTGCTAAATTTTATTGTTAGAGCCCATCCACCATTGTCATCTTGAGAGGATAAGGAACAAAAATAACAGTGAAAGGAATGTCCTTGCTTCGGCTACTCCAAAAGCAAACATAGAATGATTGCGCTGGGTGAGAGACTTAAGAGTGTGCTCAGAATTCAGACAATGAACCACAATGGCCCTTTTCTGCAGGGAGCTCACAGGTTAGTGCTGAGCACACACACTGCACAGATCAGACTGACAGCAACCATCAGATCTAGTGCTACATGAATACTATCAAGCTCATTAGTGTGCTGTTTTAGTAACATCATAGATGCTTTAGGGACAAAGATCAATAAGTGGATTCATTTTTTATATGGGTGAGGAAATTGAGGAAGAACTGGAAACCAGTTAAGTTCATTTCATCCTTTCAAAATCATGAATGAAAGATAATACACACATACACTCACACTCATATGCACACTCACTCACACGCCATTCATTCCTGACATAAAGAAGATTGGAAAGGAAACCCTCAAATCCAGCTCTGCAGTATGAGCTATAAATTGAACCGATGGGAATACACAAGATATCATGAATTTAATGGTCAGCTTCAATTCCTCCATCTAGCCACACAGCCTTCTGCCACACCAATAATTCTTTGCAATAATAGCTCCTCACACTTACTCAGAGATGGAGGTGAGAGATAAAATACCATCAGACCAGAGAGAGATTTGCTCGGTGCTTGGCAGCAGACAGCTTCCCAAGGCAGTCACCGGAGCAGAGTCTGCCCCAGATCAGCAAGAGAGGCTTTTGAATAATGTATGTGACACCGCTTGGAAAGTTAAAAATAAGTGTGACACAGGCGGTGGAGATAGTGCTGAAAATAACTTCTCCGGTGGGACTAACTAAACAGTACGAGGAAGCCCTTACTTTACAAGAGTGACAATCATGTGAAATCGAGTAAAAATCGTGAATAATGTGAATGCGTATCTAAGGGAATTATTTAAATCCTAATAAAAGGCAGGAGTCACAGCTGATTCAACCCATCACATAGATTCTAGAATTTACAGTCAGATTTTTGTCATCTGGAACTTACTCTCGCTCTCAGAAAACATGAGATTAAAAAAAAAAAGCAAGAAAGCAAACCCCATACTGATCAATAGAGCATTAAAACCAGAAATCTGTGTGAGGAGTGGCTGGTGGGGAGTCAGGAATTCTGAGACAGCTGGAGCCAGAAGTTCTTCTCTATGGGGGACTGAGGTTGGGGTCTGTGTCTTGGAGGGTACACTGTTTCCTGTCCCAAAGCAGCAGCTGGTAGTCTGCTGTCTGCTGGGCGTGCGTGGTTGGACAGGAGCGGGCACTGGCCAGCGGCACTTCCAGGAACAGACATCCTTCACGTGGTCCAACATGAAGGCAGGGCCTTCTGTATCTATGGGGCCCTTGTAATGTGACCGATGTGCTTGAGGGGCTGACTTACATGCCCTTTAAATGTGCATAGCCCCCGGGCACTGGCAGCTGCTGTATTGGACACCTCAGATACAGTCTAGTCTAGTTTCAAATATTGTAAACAGAATGTCACAACTACTCATGTCATATCTATCATGAGCCTGAGCCGAAGTGAGGACCTTACGAACACTTCACTTTCAATATTCTATCCACTGTTCCAGAACAGGATTGGGTTCAGATAATCCACATCTCTTAACAACAGCTCCAAGGTTCCCCATTTTTCCTCTGTGCCTCTGCCTGTGGTGATCTGAGTTCAGACAGACACATGTTGTCATCATAGACTCGTCCCACCCTGCTTGCCAAGAGACAGGAAAAAAAAAAACAACAACATTGGGAGAGCTCTCTTGACCCAAATTTAAGAAGACATTTGTAGTGACTCAAATAATTTACATATAGGAATTAAGAAATCTGAGCTATTTATACATGCTAGAATTAGAAAATGCAGCCAAAGTTATTTTCAGTTACTTACTTATTGGCAAACCAACATTTTAATATTTTCTATTCATCTAGTGTAATTTTTTTCTTCCATTTTCCTCTTCTTGCCTCTCTTCCTATCTTCCTTTTATTCATTGCTGTCTTCTTTCTGTTTGTGGGAGAGGTGGGATAGTCTGCCTGGCTTCACATTCAAGACATACTGGTTATGTTTGGGGTCACTTAGAACCATACTATCTCCGCCTGCAACCCATGGATCGCAGATAATCTATTTTTGTCCCAAGGGACAATACTGGAAACTGGCTGCTGAGACAGACATTGCTAAAACAGGTTCCGCACTGTGTGACCAGGCCACAGGTGGCAGGGACATGTTGAGGTGAGAGCAGGAAGGTCTGAACAGTGCTGGGGGCAGAGCTGGGGTCTAGTTGGGCGGGGGGGGGGGGGGGGGCGTTGTTTCCCCTGTTTCTCTGCAACTGAAAAGAGTCCTTTCTCCAGCACTCAGGGAAAGTGCACTTCTCACCCCCTGCATGATACCAGGAATAAGGCAGGACACCTTCCCTTTCATCCATGTGGTCAGGGACCCCCCACAGGAATCTCCAACCCTGGCGGGGGCCTCACAACCAACTGCCACCTGCAGGTCCTGGTCCTTCTTCATCTTCCTTAGCCCCCCTTGCAGCTGATTCTCAGCCACTGGAGCAGATGGATAGCACCAAATGGACTGAGCAAAGGTTGAACTTTCTACAAAATCTTTCTTATACCTGAGGAAACGAGAGACGTGATTGGGAAGCAGGGTAAAGAGAACAGGGCAGAGTCAGGCACAGGATTCAAATCCATTTCTGAGGCTGTCTCTGGAGGAGAGAGCGGGAAAAGAACCATGCCCCTCATGTTGCTTCCCAGTCATTTCATTTGTGGCGTTCTGAGAAATCAAATATCAGAGGTGGACTCATTTTGAAGCCAATATCTAAACTCTTCTTAGAGACAAGATTTAGAACATTTAGAAAACACTCACACACAGGTGGGTCTATGGTGAACACATAAAGACACAGGAAAACCAGTGTAATGAAATAAGAAATAAACCAATACTCAATTAACAACTTACTTTAATTGACCCATCTGTATTTTATGTGTAAATCTGTGTTCTGTGTTTGTAGGCTGCTCAGTGCATGCCCAGTATAAGCACACAAATATTTTCGCAAAATGAGTAAATGTTCTAATTTACTATAGTTATTATTCCCTCAAAATAACCAGTCTCAGCCACTGACTTTCAGAAGCACATATTTATTCCTTTGGAGGTCTTTTTTAAGTTCATAAATGTATTATTTATTTAAACAAACAGAAACAAATCTCAGCAGAACTCACAGGACAAAAGACTAGCTGTAGAGGGTGAGGAGGGTAGAGGGGCACAGGGCTCTGATGATGTGCGCGGTGTGAAATGCACAGGCTGAGATGTGAATTCAATATCCTGAAATGCATATAACCATGCATGTAAAGTAATAGTAAAGCAATTAATATAAATATAGAAAGATATTGCTTTTTAATTTCTTACCACCTTCTAGGGTATGAAATCAAAACAGAATTCAAGGAAGACCAATTTGTTCATCATTTCTCATATTGACATATTCTTGCCACCATTATCTGAGCTGTAAACTCAGGCACAATGATGCCCATTCACCAGGAAAGGAAGGCAAAGGAGATTCAGTGATTTCTTAAATACATGTCACCTACTGTTGGCACAGAAGTGCGTGGTGGTCCGCAGCTCCTGCTCTCTAGCATGATGCCGATGTGACGTGTTATCGGTTCGTGTGACTCAACAGAACTCTGCAATTCAGAAGGAAGGGTAGATCCCACTTCCTGACCATTGCCTATTGTACAAGAATAAATTCAACACACATCGTGTCTCAAGGCTTTAACTTCTTTCCCAAGAACATAGACTCACAGTGCCTATTCTGAGTCCTTATCTATAAAACTAGACTTTGGTATTTAGAGTTGCCTGACAGCCTCCCTTGGTTTATCGAACAGAATTCACTATATAAGCTCGGCCCATATTTTCTAAAGCTTAGTCATGGATCTGACATCCAAAGGCTAGCAGGGTGTAGCATCTTTATTGAGGAATTAGGTTCCAGCGTGCCTGTGTGCATGTGTTTGTATATGTAAAGTTAGAAAGAAGAAATGAAATAAATACAGACAATAGTGGGACTTCGAGGATACGCATTTATGCAGTTTTAAGTGACTGAAGTTATTCCGGGTAGGTGTCCTGGAGATATGTATCTTGATACATACTGTGAAAACTCATGGAATTTATATGGTTTTATGACAAATAAAAGGATCCTCAGTGAATAAGATACTGTCACTTTTTAGGAGGTGTTAGATCAGGCGACAGCTTAAATAAATCTCAAATAACCACTCAAGGACACAGTGAAAAGAGTCTTGGATTTAGAGTCAAAGGAAACAGTTCGTGTCTCTGACCGACAACCTCCCAGCAGGCGCTGCGTGATATGCGGGGTCCACTCCTGGGCTGTCCCAAGGGTGCTCACACTCTGTTTGAATAAGAGCCATCTGGATACACACCATTTTTCCCATGGCTCCAGTCTCTAAGTGCTGTTGCCCACAGGCGAAGAAGGTAACACTTCTGGTGCCTAAGTCCCAGGAGTGTTTTCAACACCATCTAGCTGCCATGTGAATTTTTGTTATGTAATTATTTTCCTGAATAAAATTTATCCAAAATAAAACACAGCTTAAGAGAAACATTTGACTTCTCTCCTGCTGTCTTATGTTATCAGGTGGGGCCCTGAAAGCGTTTGAGTTTGTGCTAAGCATCCCCAACTCCAGAGAGAAAAACAGATCTGG